>JANUWF010001661.1:0-600000 GCA_026120185.1 Voacanga thouarsii | reverse complement strand
TAATATAGGCCGAAATTATAGTTATTTCCTAAGGAAAAATGGTAATTTTGTCAAAGGTGGACAAGTGGCATTTTGTGATTTGCTATAAAAAAAAATAGGTGTTATTTTATGATTGGATGATAAGACCAAGTGTCCTTAATTGGTTGGTTGAAATGAATTTTATAAATATTTTTCATAAGCTTATTTAGCAAAATTTTATTAAACTTTCTTGTTAAGCTTTGACCATTTTATTCCAATTAACCACATGACCAAAATTGGTCACAGAATGGACAAGAATAGCAGTGGAAAAGGGCTAAAGAATAGCCTGAATTTTAGTACAATAATGGAAGAAGAGAAGGGAGAAAATAAAAGAAAAATAGAAGATTTTGCAGAACTTTCAAAGGTAGACTTTTGACCAAGTAATAAAATAATGGACATGTGATGGCTTTGGGCAAAGAGAAGTGGTGGAAATACTGTTTTTACAGCTTATAGTAGGCAGCCACAAGAACAAATAGAAAAGAAAAGGAAGGAAAAATTAGCTAGAAGAAATTTGAGAGAAAAATGAAAAAAGGAAGACGAAGAAAAGGAAGAAGCATGGTCATTTGCAAGCTTGTAGAACTCAATATACAAAGTAAAATAATCTAATCTTAGAATTAAAATTGTAGAGTAGCTTGCAAGGATGAAATTGGTATGAATTCTCATAGGAAATTTGTATGAATTGTGGATTATGATTAATAGAGATCTATGCTATGATATTGTTTTTGCATGAGCTATTTGGCGGTAAATCTGAGTAGCTATATGCTGTGATTATATGATGTTTGAAGAAGTTGTGAAGGTGGTTCGAAGGTTAGTTCATGGCCTCAAAAGGTAGAAGAAGGAAACAAAAATTAAATCTGGCTTAATTGTTAAGAACATGGAAGAATTGATCATGTTTTCATAGTTATTGTTTGTGTTGTGATGTTGCTGCATTGTTCATACTTGAAGTTAAAGAGATTTATGAAATGTTTGAATGATAAACAAGGTATTAGGATGTGTTAATGGTATGTATGTTGTGTGGGAAAGAAAAGAAAATTAATTGTGTTAAGCTAGGGAATAAAACAGAAATTCTATTTTAAGAGATTCCCAAGCATGTTTGAAGAGTGAAAACCTGAACAAAATATCTTGTTTTTTTTGGATCCCCATGACCTGAAACCTGTATCTAATGTCTTAGTATCATTTTGAGACCAATTTGACATGATTTGGACTTGTAAATAGAAAGTTATGGTTTAAATATCAAGGGCTGCCAATTCAGTGACGAGATGATAAGGCTGGGAGTTTATTATTAAAACTGAATAAAATGGCAAAGGAAATTGGTATTCTATGAGTTGGAAATCATAAAGGAATATTGGGGATATTTTGGAACTAGTTTGACATTAATTTGACTTGTCAATCAAAAGTTATGATATAAACAAATAAGTATGCCAAGAAGGAGAAAATGCAGAAACTTGGTTGGTAAAGAATAAATTCATATATTGATTCCATGTATATTATTAGATACATGAAGGATCAAAGAAGCATGTGAAAGCTTTATATACTTATTTGAGGAATGGAATGAAGAAATGGATGAGTGAACCTTTGATCATTTCAAGTATTTATATCATGTTGGGTAGGAAATAGAAGAAAAAGGAATTAGGTCATTCATTTAGTCTTACATATTTGATAATATCTCGATGTTGGTTGAAAACCTTAAAAGGTTAAATGAAATATAGATTGATTATGGATGTAGATTATTTTCTCTAAAGACTTCGTGATGAAATTGAGGATCATTTATATAGCTAAGCGATAGGACACAAGGTGAGTCCCTTTGGCTTTTTTAAAAAATTAACGTTTGCTAGTGGATTTTATGATCACTAAATAATGCTATGTGAACCCTTTTGGTTTCTTTGAGCAAACAAATGGTTTTTTTGAGGAAGAAATGGTATCATACCATGCTAAGTTAAATAGAATATGTAACTCTCAAAAAGGGAATTATTCATAATTAGTGACTAAATTTCCTAAAACCTTTTAATAATAAGGTTGATGAACCCTTGTGTATATTTGAGGGAAAATATGGTTTTTCTTAATGACAAATTATGGAGGACTTTAGGAAATAACCTTTTCTACAAAGAATTTTGGATCACATGAAATTTGCAAGCATTATGAAGTGCTTGCTTTTTTGAATATCATGAATACGGAATATCTCATGTAACTCCCTCAGACTCCAACTCTAGATTTTACTAAAATGCTTTCTTGATGTGGATAATGTTTTCATGATATATTCAAGTACAAGTCTTCTACTTGAATTTGAAAACATATTGAGAACTATGAATCTTGAATTCTTGAGCATGTTTTACTACTTGTTTAAAATCCTGAATTCTTAAATAACCGGCCCAAGTAGGCCATATGCACCTGCAATCACAGGAATGTTGAGTACTCAATGGGGCTTCTCTCTGTGCACTAGTTCACGTTAGAGATAAATGGTCCCAAGTAACTTGATCAGTTCTAGGATTCGTTTTACTCTGTATAGAACAACAGGACATTGAGATTAGCCGAATTTGTGAATAACTAGCCCAAGTGGGCCACAATTCCTGAATAACCGGTCTAAGTGGGTTACATGCATGAATTCCTAAATAACGAGAACAAGTGCACACTCTGGAATACTCAAATTCCTGAATACTTGAATTTTACGCCTGAATTCTGAAATTCCTGAATACTTGACTTTTATACAAGAAATCCTGAATACCCGAATTATTACATTTATACAAGCATTCCTAAATTAATGAATTTACATACAAGAATTCCTGAATACTTGTGTTTCATACCAGAATTCCTGAATTCTCAAATTGATAGGTTTTCATACAAAGTCTTGAACTAGTATGTTTCATTTATAAAACCTTGCAAGTTAAATTCCAAAGAGAGTATATGAATTACAATTTCCACTTTCTAGGAAATGATTACTCGGTTGTTTTACATATCCTTTATAGAATTAGATTTTTATCATTGACTACCTGTCTTATTAACTCCAACTACATTATTTTGGCAATATTTGGGAATTATCCTCCATGAGTTGTTTTTTAGTGGAAAAACACTAGCACATATGGGACTTACTGAGCCTTTCCTCTTATACGTGTGTTGTTTCTCTTTGAAAATTTTTAAGATCAAAGGCACAATGAAGACACAGTATACCCCAAAGGCTCATGCTATATATTAGCCCTCCTGTGTCCTTAAGTGTATGTATCAAAAGTCAGACAGTATGTACTTCTTATGTTCAATGAAAGTATTTTGGAAAAAAAAATTTTGCAGCATATTAGATGAAGTTTGTTATAAAGACCCTTTCTCTGGGCAACTAGATGGGGGTGACATCCCATAAAAATAAAGGTCGTTACGCTATGGAAAGGTGGGGTGTTATAAATGGTATCAGTGCATAGCGGAATCTATAATAGAGCTTCTAATGGAATATAACAGACCCTCTAACGGGACATTGGGGAGCCCATCATAGAATAAGTAAATGTGAATATATAGAGGTAGTGAGTTTTATAGAATTGGATATTGGAGTAGATGTGACATATGATTTTGAGGTATTTAAATTGGATATAACTTCTTCTAATGAGCTACAAGAATAGTGATTTTAGACAAGTGCAATATCTTTGAAAAAGGGTCTATGATCCCGAACTTGAAGAATAATAAAGGGAATGAGGTCAGGGAGGCCTCATTATTTGATCTATTTAAAGAAGTATTTATTATTTTTGAATTTTCCATTTTGGAACCAGTGATAGGGAGATGAATAAAAAAGATTGAACACTTAAAAGTCTTGTGTGTCTAGTGGGATAGGAATTGTGCATGCACCAGAATCATTAGATATTTGAAGTTAAGTGTGTCTGGGCTAGAGAAAGCTAAAGATAGGTGACCCCTGGGAATTTATGTACAAAATGGTACCAGGATAGGAAATGTAACCACAGATCATATGAGAATGATGTATGTATATTATCGGGCTAAGAGAATATGAAAATTTCTCAAGAAATACATGTTTGCATGTGCAAAATAGAATTATCCTTCTATCTTATGCTATATGTATAGGCAGTATTGAAATGTATGTACTTACTTGGCATTTCATGGAGTAGATTTAAAGAGGAGATATGCTGCAAAAAGTTACATGTGGTAATGCTGGAGACCAAGCTAATGAAAACGCGACTAAAATTATTAGAAATACTATATCTGGAATGAAAACACAACTTCAGGGAAATGTGATGACATAAGTACTACAAAACATTATAGCAGTACTTCAACATGTAATTGGAGTTCCAACCCAAGAAAACTAACATCCTAAGGAGGAAATGGATTGGGCATTAGAAAAAATTTTAAAGTTCAATCCCCCGTAATTTTATGGATAAGCAGATCAAGAACAAGAAGCCGAGTTTTGTATAGAATAGATGGATGACATATTCATAGTTTTAGACTATTCTGAGCTAATAAAAGTCCAATTTGTTGCATTTAGACTTAAAGGACCTGCTTAAGACTGGTGGTTAAGAAGGAAAGAAGTGTGGAAGCAAGAACAAAATGATTGGACTTGGAAAGAATTCTTGGAAGAATTTAAGAATAAATTTATACCTCGTTGGGTGGTTGAAAGGAAAGAAGAAGAATTTTAAATTTTTGAACAGGCAGAAAGGACTGTTGGAACATATGCTGCTGAATTTACTAAACTTTCGAAGTATTGTCCTCCATTAGTGCAAGAGGAGTCAAATCTGGCTCGATGATTTATAAAAGGATTGCAACCTAAGTTAAATCACACATTAATTGCCATGGCCCCTGCAGGATATAGTGCAGCTATGGAAATAGCCTCTCGATTAGAAATGGAAGATTTAAATCAAGCAAGGCAAAATCATAAGAGAGGAGCAGAATCCAATCAATCAAAGAAGCAGAAACACAATAGGAATGAGGGACCAATCTTGGATAAAACTAGAGTCTTAATGGTGTAATTATTGTCAAAAGATTGGACATGCTTATGAAGAGTGTAGGAAATGACTTAGGGCATGTTACTGATGTCAAAAATATGACATACTTTAGCCAATTGTCTGTGTACTAAGAAATAAGAGAATGCCCCCCTCCACTTTAAGGAAATCAAACCTAAATGATCACAAGGAAATAGAGGACCTATCAGGATTCAGATAGAGTAAAGAAGGAATAGATGACATGAGTAACCAAAAGTAAATAGATGATGGAATCAAGGCAAATATAATTTTTGAGGGCAAAATTTCTTGAAGGAGGGGAGATTGTAATAACCCTCACTTGTGTACTTTAATTAGCTACTATTGTATATAGAATAAGTGTAACACCCCTACTCAAAATAACAACAAAAGCATATTAAAACCATGTGTCACCCCATCCAATTACCTAGACTAAGTGTCTTTATAACGAAGAACCAACAGAGTATTTAAGGTCCAGATCCATAAAAACATCCCATACTAAAGGTCATACACACACACACACACACACACACACACACACACACACACACACACACACACACACATACAACAAAGAATCTCATACATGAAAATTTATATTCTACATTAGTAATAAGGTACATTATCAAAAGGGGAACGTTCGGACCTAGACTGCAATTGTTGTGGTATCGTCCTTCTATCCATAGGTCTGCTCAGTTCCAGATCCTACAAAAAAGGGCAAGATAAAAGACACATGTGAGTGAAAAATCACACAGTGAGTCCCGTATGTGCTAGTGCTTTAGTAAAGAGACAGAGTACATAAAACCCTTGTGGGGAAAACATTTTATTTGTTCATTGAAAATAATTTCAAAACTCTCTAAAGAAGAGTTTATTCAGAACTCAATCATTTTTGAAAAACTATTTTTCAATTTCAAATCATTGCCCCAATTTTCAAATCACAGGCACTTCTCCAACAAAAGTTCAGCCTACATGCAAAGCTCACAAGACTTCGCCTTTGGTGCCACGTATCATTATACTTAGATCACAACCTACAGCACTCAACTGTGCGTCACCGAAACGGTAAGTACACCTCAGCGTACTACCAAGAATAAAAAATAGGTATACCGCAGCATTCCGAGTAAGTATACCGTAGCGTACTTCTACAGATCAATAATAGGTATATCGCAGCATACCAAGTGTACCATAGCACACTCTTGCCACCATAAGCCAAGGTTCTCAATCCTGACGTCAATCACCATCGAGGTGGCAAGAAGTCAAACGCACCAAGTGTCCCCGTCTAGCATCCAACGAATGACTCAAAAATAAGAAGCGTCCGTAGACGCGACAATTGCCAGGTGCTAAACGGCTAGCCAAGACGACTCATCTCAATATCTGTTTGGAGTAAGATAAACCCCAGAAATAGCTAGGTTACTTGGGGTCCTCTATCTCTAACATAAACTAGTACAAATATCAAAGTCCTTGTTGAGTACTCAACGTTACCAATAATGCCCCTACTGATTGATAAGGCCAGAGGGTTATCTGTTCTCGCAAAATTTTCAAAACAAATATTTTTGGGGCAAAATATCATTTTTTAGAAATTAATCCTACTAACTCGCAAGTCAGATAATAAATTCCATAGGCTCCGCAGAGCCAATAAAGCAATTTTCAAGATCAAAATATCTTTTTCCAAAAGTCAATCTCATATCGAGAGATCATTTTTCAAAACCATGTCGAAACAAGGCAAATAGTTCTTTTCATACATCAAAATAAGTTTCCCAGTGTATTCGGGTCATTTTACCCGTACTCGATCATAAAAGTTATTTCTAAGGGCATTCGGGTTATTTTACCCATACCCGATTCCAAAAGAATTTTTTAGGGTATTCGAGTCATTTTACCCTTACCCGATTTGAAAAGTTTTCACAAGAGTTTCAATAAGGATATTTCGATCATTTATCGAATACCCGATTCCAAAGGTTTTCATAAAACATTCCAATAAGGACATTTAAATCATTTTCCAAATACCCGATTCCAGAAAGAACTCATTTTAAGAAATTCAGAATTCTAATCCTAAAAGAGGATTAAATTAAAAGTTTCCAAACATATTTCCATAAAATATTCCAATAAGGGCATTCTAGTTAATTTATGAATACCCGATTCTAGGAATTACCTTTTTCTGAAAATTCCAAGTATTTAATCCAACAAGGACTAAATTCACAAAATTCATGCTTTAATCATCCATTACTGGAAACTAGCCTATCAACCACGACAAATTCCGTGGCTGATTGAACTCAGCCACGGAAAATTTTCTGTGGCTAAAGTTGGCGTGGCTGATTAATCAACCACAAAAAATATTTCCGTGAGCGATTAGCCACAGAATATTTCATGGCTGATAAAATAAATTTCATAGCTGATTAATTCAAAATAATTAAAAATTATTTAATTCAAAAATTAGAAATCAACCACGGAATACTATTCCATGGGTGATTAGCCACGAAAATTCCATGGCTGATTTAATAAATAGTAATAATAATTTATTTAATTTAAAAAGTTATCAGCCATGGAAATAGTTGTCGTGGGTGATCGGCCACGGAAATTTTCGTAGCTGAGGATATAATTTCGTGACTGATTTAATTTCATATAATGAAAATTTCTTTAATTGAGAAATACTTTAGCCACAGAATTTTTTGTGGCTGAATTTGGTAATTGGCCACAGAATTTCGTGGCTGTTTATGTGGCAAAAAAAAAAAAAAATCAGCCACAAAATTTCATGGTTGTTCCCTGTGTGATTTTTCAACCTGTTTACATGATATACACATATCAAGGCCTTACCAAAATCCTATAAACATGCACCCAACATATCAACAATCAAACTCCTGTAACCATACACCCATCATAACAACAACTAAACTCCTATAACCAAACACCTAAAATATCAACAAACACCCAGGCCACAAAGTCCAAAATAGAATAGATTAACAAAAAAAATAAAGTCTAATAATATCCAACTCCTACAAGCAAATAAGGCATCACAAAATGGTCTCCACCACAGAATAGTAATAAGTATGCTCTGACAGTCGATAAAAGCTAATCTATTATATGGATGAGTTTTCCAAAGCTACAATCATGCATCATCATGAGTCCTCTCATTGTCTATGGCTTCTCTAAATGAGCACGATTCTAAGTGCACCCACATCATGGCCATCATCTCATCCATTTGACAACGAGTCTCAAATATGAGTTACTCCTGACTCGACATCTCCTCAGCATGATTTGCTTGCATCTCTTGCATTTTGCGACCGTAATCGTTATGTAGCTCATGAAGGACTCTGTGATCAACATAGCTAGTCCTCGCAGATGTGCTACATCCAGACCTTGAACTCAGGATAGGCTGACATGCTGAACCAAGATCGGGGACATGTCCTTTCCTTACACCCCCAGCTGATGTAAGCATAATGCTATCATAATCAACCACTAGAGACTCAGTAGCAGTACTAGGTCCAATAAATGTCAAGGTTGTAGAGCAGATTTGTGTCTCTACCTCCTCAACCATCCTAGTAGCTCATTCCTAAAAATTGAGTCAAGATTTAAGAAGGAATCGATAAGAATTCAATGAAAAATATTAAGTTAAATATACTATAATAATAACTTACATGAAGATCTCGATGATATGGTGTGATAAATTCCATCCTCCCTTCAACCTCGTGTTGATGTAACTCTCTATGAAGCTCAATAGTATTTGGTAGAACACCACCATTCTTTGCTACCTGCAATAAATTTGTATGGTATTAATTTTTTTATGATTTAACTTACTAAGTATTCATATACCAAAAATTTTTTCGATACTTGCAATGCGATATGCATGTGCGAGATGTGGAATAGGCCCGCCGGTGTGCATGCATGCGGCATTTTCTCCCTGGTTTCGACGATTACGAGAATTTTGCTCTAATCGTGCCAGTGTCTCTGGCCTTTGCCAATATGCTACCATAGCATCAAACATATGCTCAGGCATCCATGGAAGTTTAACTCTATCTTTCAACCATGCCTTTTTGGCTGAAGCAATAATCCCTCGAAATAGCTCCCCCGCCTTGGAGTTCCAAGCTTTTTGGATCATTTTACTATCCTCTGCCCTCCATCTATATCGTTTCTTCAATACAAAAAAATAATGTAAGATACTTCAACTCAAAACTTTATAATAGAGCAACAAGATCACATAACATTTAATTATTAAACACTTACCTCAAATTCTTGAAACTAAGTATTCCTCGTATCAAAATCCACATACAACCACCTTTTGTGCGGGGCATCAAATTTCACCTTGATGCAGTTATGAATTTTATACTAAATCTCTATGGGTCCAAACCTAACACAAAGACATTGATCAAAACTTAGAGTTATTCAACAAAAAGTACTGAAAATATAATTTGAATTGTGGGTAAAATTTTATATTCTTTGTAAACATATATGGTATACTTACATATTAATACTCCCCGGAAGAATGTATATTATGGGTCACAATAACGAAGAAGGAATAGAGCAAGGGACAACAGAAGTAGTAGCATTATCACTAGCAGCAATGCTCCCATCTGATGAAGGATTCTGTGGAGTCTGTGACGTTGGAACATTGGAGGTAGATAGGGTGGGGTGCTCAGAATAAAAATATGAACTACTCCGAGGCATATCTGTAAAGAAAATGATTTGTTAGTTTGAAAATTAAAAAATAATATACAATAATTTATGTAAGAAAAGTAAAAGATATGAAGATGTAAAAAGAATATTTTACTCATCCTCAATTTCAATCTGTTCATCAACATCATCTCCCTCATTTTCAAACTCATATTCAATCTCTTTATCGGTAGTTTCATCATTACCATCACTCCCAATGACATCCTCTTCTCCTTTAGCATCCCAATCACGTAGAGGATTAAGTTGATCATCTTGAATTGTAATGGTGTGCTAATAAAATGGTCATTTTGATAAGCGTGTTCAACTTGTGGAACATAACAAATCTTTCTCGCTTTAACGTGAAAAATAGGCCACCAGTCACTATATCACGTCTTGTACTTGGACATGGAGCGTAGTACACCTGAATTGCTTGATGGGCTAACACAAATGGTTCGTATTTTGGCCACCTTTTTCTATGATTTATTTCCACCAAACTGTATATTGGATGAACTTTCATATTGTCACGAGATCGTGGATCAAACCATTCACACTTAAATAATATAGTGTTCTTCTCTGGCAAGCTAGGATATTGCACATGAAGTATTTCTTGTATTAATTCATAATAATCTCCTTCAGTTGTTGATTGAACATAAGTCATGCCTCGAATGTACACCCCATAATTCATTGTTGATTTTCCTTCTCCATGGCTCATGGTGTGAAAATAATATCCATTAATTTAGTAAATAGAATATGCTTAAACTACCATTAAAGGGCCTCTTGAGAGGTCCTTTAAAAGCTTAAGAGGTCCTTTAAAAGCTTATTGTCACTATTATTCTCAGTACCCAAAACCTAGTCAAATAATTTAATATTAGTACAATAAAGAGCAGAGACGTGATAATTTACACAAACATGACATTACATATATGGCTACAGAACCAGCTAGCAAAGTGGGTCTCGATCTCCTTGTTAATGTCACGATGTCCGATTTGTGGATGATTGGTGTGAAATTGAACAATAAACATACTGAAGTGATAGCAAAAAAATAACTTAGTATATATCATTATCGCACTGAAGAGTTAATCTCTGGTAAATTAGAGAAATCATCTGTAAACTCATCTTTTAATGAACCTGATAAACGATTCCACCTCTGAATAGTTTAGCAACATATAAAGACGGGCAACTTTGTATTCCTCATTAGTAAGCTACCGCATATAAGATCTACTTGCTGACCGCCTCGATAAACTAAAAATCGATAAATTATTTGCAGAATGGGTGATGTCACCACCATCGTCATGTTGACTTGGACACCTACTTCTTGTTACCACATACAGCTCAAAATAGTATGTTGTAAAGTTAGAAGCCTCTTCAACCAAGTAAGCATTAACTATAGACTCTTCAACTCTTGCCTTATTTCTAATCTTCTTTTTCAAATGATAGAGGTATCTACAAATGGTAAAAGCAATTTAAGCATTAACTATAATATGGGCAGCTTTGTATTCCTCATCAGTAAGCCACCGCATATAAGATCTACCTGCTGACTGCCCCAGTAAACTAAAAATCAATAAATTATTTGCAGAATGGCTGATGTCACCGCCATCGTCATGTCGACTTGGACGCCTACTTCTTATTACCACATACGGCTCAAAATAGTATGTTGTAAAGTTAGAAGCCTCTTCAACCAAGTAAGCATTGACTATAGACGCTTCAACTCTTGCCTTATTTCTAATCTTCTTTTTCAAATGATAGAGGAATCTATATATGGTAAAAGTAATTTAAGCATTGACTATACTACGAAGAGATAGAATTGGAAAATGAACTTTTTAGACAGCAGTACTTTATGAACTACTTTTCAAAAAGAAACATCCAACGGTATTGAACTGGACCATACACACGAGCTTCATATGGTAAATGAACTTGAAGATACTCCATTGAGTTGAAGAATGCAGGTGGAAATATTCTCTCAAACTTACATAATATAATAGAAATACTTTCCTCCAACTCTCTCATCTTACCCACAGTCAACTTAGTGGCACATAAGTCATTAAAAAGCATGCTAAACTCAGTTAAAGCATTCCAAATCGACTCTGGCAACATTTATTTAAAAGCAATATGCAACAAACACAAAAGGAAAACATAGCAATCATGACTCTTGGTGTTTATCAACTTAGACTCTCGGATATCAACACATCTAGATAGGTTCAATGCATAGCCATTAGGAAATTTTAGATCCTTTATCCACTCAAACAAAATGTGTTGTTCTTTTTTGGAAAGACAATAAGTTACCTTTTATCTAATGCTCTCTCTGGGGTCCAATGCCAATTCTTTTCTTCGGCATAGTTCTTTGATGTCATAACGAGCATTTAGGGTATCTTTTGTTTTACCTTTTACATGCATTACTGTGTTGAAAACATTATCAAAACAATTTTTAACTATGTGCATGATATCTAAGTTATGTCGAACAAGCAATGAAGACCAATAAGGGAGTTCCCAAAATATGCTTTGTTTTGTCCAATTGTGACTGGTAAGATACCCTTCGGGAGTGCCTTCACCACCGATATCAGTAACCCTGGAAATATTCTGAACTCATTGCCAAATTTCTTCACCCGTGAGCCTGGGTGGTGGCGGATCGTTTTCGACATGATTTTTCAAAAAGTTGGTCTTGTTTCTTCTATACGGTCGTGGGAGAAATTGGCAATGAACATCAAAGAAACATGTTTTTCTTCCATGTCAAAGTTGAAATGCCTTACTCTTTTCCATACAAATTGGGCACGCCATGTGCTCGGAAGTTGTCCACCCGGATAACATCCCATATGCAGGAAAGTCTGCTATTGTCCACATAAGCGCAGCTCGCATATTAAAATTACGCTTTCTAGAAATATCATACGTCTGAATACCCACACGCCAAAGTGATTTAAGCTCCTCAATAAGTGGTTAGTGATACACATCAATCATCTTCCTAGGATCTCTTGGTCCCGAGATTATCACTACTAGAAACATGTAAGGTGTCTTCATGCATATCCAAGGTGGCAAATTATAAGGGATGACAATGATAGGTCAACAAGAATATGACTTTCCAGATATACCAAAAGGAGCAAAGCCATCTGCACATAATGCCAATCTTACATTGCGTGGCTCATGTGCGAAGTCTAGATGTTTTATGTCGAAATCCTTACATGCTTCGCCATCTGATGGGTGATTCATTTCATCGCTCTATTGCGTATGGTCTCTGTACCATGTCATATGCTCGGCTATTTCTTTTGACGTATAAAGCCTCTGAAGCCTCGAAGTAATGGGTAGGTAATGCATCTTCTGATATGGAATAGGTTTAGATTTTTCCATAATTCTTAACTTATATCAGGGATGATTGCAAAATTTGCAGTTCATTAACTCCTCATCATCTTTCCAAAAGAGCATACATCCATTAACACATACATGAATCTTCTCAACTAGCAACCCAAGAGCTTTCACAAACTTCCTAGTCTTGTAGAAATCATCTGGCACTTTGTTCCCATCATCTGGTAGAATTTCATTAATAAGACTGGCCCAATGATCGAAATGAATATTTGGCATATTCTACTCTGACTTCAAATGCAATATTCGTGACACAACTGACAACTTTGAATGTCATACACAACCTTGAAACAGTAGCTCATCTGTCTCATGCAATAGATCATAGAATTGTTGTGCATTGAAATTCGGTGCTTCCTCCTCGATATTAGATGGACTCGCGGCCCAATTATCATTGAAGGAATGACCCGCGGCATCATGTACCATTTCTCAATACCTATTTGTGGTTTCATGATTGTCAGATACTACATGAGGTAGTTCCTCTTCATGGATTTGATACTCTTCTCCATGGGACGTCCAAATAAAATAATTCGACATAAAACCTTTGTCTAGAAGGTGAACATGACAGGTTTCACGACTTTGGAATTTCATAAGCTTGCACCTAGAACATGGAGACCTTGTCGTTGCATTGTGAATGAATTGTGGTTGCGCACATGCAACCCAGATAAACTCGTTGAGTCCCTGTGTAAACTCCTTTGTTATGCCTCGACGGCCTGGGAGGAGTTGATTATACATCCAACTTCTATCTCTATTCATTTTAACTAACTATATGCCACCTATTCGATTATGATTTATAAATTTCATAGCAATAAGTTTAGTAGTTTAACAGGAAACATTAAACTAGTTTTCAAACATGATAATAATTTTAAGATACTCAGAAATATTATAACTAATTTCCAAAATATTCATGCATAAACACTCAAAGAAACACACTAAAATGGGTTTTACCCCTTTTACATAAATGGATACCATATCACATAAAACATTTTAACTTACTTTGATTTTCAACTGATTTTTTTAATGAATTTGTGTACAATATATATTTTTATAATTAATTTATTAAGTATTTATTGCACCACGAGACGGCCTGTTGCTTTCTCAAGCCGACTTTGACTCAGGTTGACGAAGTCCTTTTTTAATTTTTTTTCCCCCTACAAAATGAAAAATTCTTTTAACTTGTAACTATAATAAACTCGACAATGCATTGAGGGGAAAAAAGGGAATCATATTTTGGCTTGATGTTCTCCAAGGTGGATTTGGGGTACTATACACGACTGTAGCAAAGTGAGGTTGATCTACTATGTTATTAGTAAACAAAGCTTGCTTAAATATATTTGTGTTTAATTAATTAATATTATTTAGTTCCATAAAACAAATTTATTTACAAAGATATTCGAGTCTTTTACAAACAGATACTAATTTTGTTACTCTTTTCGTTTAAATTTTAATATTTTAATTTTTGAATTTGAATTTTTAAAAATAAATATTCATTTTTTAAAATACATATATTTTTTCATTTGAATTTTTAGAACCAACTTTCCATAATAAAAAAATATAAATTTTGCTACATTATTAATATTTTTTTATTAATAAGGATAAGATATTAATTTACGTATATTTAAATTCTCTGATGAATCTTTGACCTTTTTCTTATTGATTTAGTACGAATACTAGTTGATTTATGAGTTAGTAAAATTTATACTTTTAAAATAGAAGTGGTTGGTTTTGAAAGTTATATTAATTTTAGTTATTAGTTTGTAAATCACAAGTTAATTATTAAATTAATGTGTTATTATTTGAAAATTTAAAAAGATAAGATTATTTTAAATTAATATTTTTTAATATAAATCATCTATAGTTTGTAGCATATATTGTTATAAAAAAAAATATAACAAAGTAATAATTTAATTAGTTATAAAATATTCTTTATAGGTTATAGTATACTATTATCTAATAAATGGTAAGATGACTAATTTAATTAGTTATAAATATTTTTATTAGGTGATATATTCTCAATTGTAGTGAAATTCATTCAAGTCTTTTGAATAGTAAACACACACAAACACACGCAATTACTAACAAAATCAAGGATTTAAAGCTAGAGGAATTGGAGAATAGTAAATATTAAATTCAAGATCTTTTAATTGTATATATAAAAAAGTTATATTAATTTTGTGACTAAATATGATATTCATTTTAGAACACTCAATGTGAGCACTAAGTTTTAGTAAAATATTGAACTAATTAGAAATTATTTATTTGTAAAAGATGAACTAAATACAAACTAATTTATTTGTTGAAACAAAGATGAGAAGCAAGATAAAAGCTCACCAAAAACTAGTCAAAGAAGAAAATGAAAAATGCATGGCAGAAAACAGAAATAGCAATTGTGAGTGGTGTGTGCTATTAGTGAAACAAGGATAAAAATATACAAGAACAACAACCGAACAAGAAGAAGGCAAAGGGAAAGGTGACAAGAAAAAAAAAATGATGCGGGAAAAATTAAGTGTTGTGTACATTCTATGAGCAAAGAAGGACAAAGCATTAGTGAACAAAATGAAAGAAGACAAAATACAAAAACAAATGCAGTCCAAAAGAACAAAGGTATGAAAGGATAATATACAGTGGTGTGTGACAAGAAGAAAGGATAAAACAAGACAAAACAAGCCACAATTACAAGATGAAAAAGAAGACAAGACTATCACGGACAAAAGCACTAAGTGCCATTTAGTAAACAAAGACAAAAGAAGACAAGCAGAAACAACCAGACAACAGCAAGAAAATAATTAATTTTCATGTTTTCTTTAAAAGAACATAAATCAATTGAAAAAGTAATTAGAAGCAATCAATCAACCATTCTTCTGTAATAAAGTTTCAATATCCATATTTCAATTATCTGCAATGGCGTATGAGAAGCCTACGGCCATGGAAAAGCTATTCATTTGCACAATGAAAAATCAATCTCAAGGAGACATCAGATCTCGGTTCATAGAAGTAAACCTGGACTACACACACTATTGAAAAGCACCAAAATGCACCCTTCGAAAAGCTTATGGAATCAGAGCTTCTTTTTGCTAAAATGTGGGTTCAAAGAATGAAGGAAAAAATTCAGTGAAGTGTATCCAAATTACACCCTTCGAACGCACATTACACATGTTGCTCACTCACAAAAATAGAAAAATAGAAAACTTTGAGCCATTAAGTTGAATAAGTCTGTAGCGAGAGCAAACTCCCTTGGTGAGTTACCTCTGCGACGGCAAACGGCGAGAGCAGACTCCCTTGGCGAGGCACCTCTGCAGCGACAAATGGTGAGGACCAGTGTGACGGCGACGTCGAGGACAAGAGCAACGGTGATGAGGTGTGAGAGCAAACCAAGGGAAATGGGTGTGGCAAATAGAAGAAGAAAGGTTGATGGAATTGAGGGAAATTGGTTGCGAGAAATGGAATTGAGATATGCTATAATTTGTACATCTGCAAGGGAATTTTCCGTGGCAATTTTGTAGCTATATAGCCACGAATCCGCCACGCCATAATTCAAAAAATTTTCAAAAATATGTCATGGTTGATTCACAGCTGATTTTCTACGAAATAGCCACGGATTTTTTACAAAAATTTTTGAATTTGTAAAAAATATTCCATTGCTAATTCGTATCAAGTCAGGTGCAAATCAACAACAAATAAATTTCCGTGGCTGATCAGCAACGTATCGGTCACGGAAATATTTGATTATATAATTACATTTACAAAACAAAAAAAAAATCCGTGCTAATTCATAGAAAATCATCCACAGATCATCCGCAAATAATTTTCATAAAATTTTTAAACATATGCATGGCTAATCCGTAGGTGATCAGATACGGATTAGCCATGAATTTTTTCTTGACAACCTTAATTGAATTCTCCCACATATCAGCCATGAATCAGGCATGAAATTTAATCCGTTGCGGATCCGCGGTTATTGTGTGGGTAATCAGCCATGCATGAATTCCGTGGTTGATACGCCAGTTTCCAGTAGTGATTTGTTAAGGTTTTCAAGCCAAACATGAAGTTCATTTGAGGCCAAAATGGCATAAAATAAGTCTTCGTCAGATAAATCTTAAATATATTCAGAGATTTCACAGAAAAGCAAAGAACACTAGCTTTCAAAAGGTTTTAGTTATCAAAGGGACTCATCTCGTATCCTAGTTAAACTTTTCCCGTTCACGGCCGTTCAACCTCCGTTTCCTCCATTTTCAACATATCGTTGGCCGTTTACTGATAAACATACACCAAACATCGTTTTTAAGTTAAATCATGTTTGGTTGAAAAGTAACCGACGTACCCGATAGGCAGCCAACGTTTAGCTGACGATTAGCTATTGGGGCTGACGGTTAGCTGACGGGGCCGATGGTTAAGGAAAATGTTTAACTTTCGTTCACGTTATTTTTCGTCGTTTGTTCAATTCTTTCATTTTTCTTTTACCATATCCTTCCTCCCTTCATGCACAAGGGATTCACTCCATATTTCTCATTCATTTCATCCAAAATCACATAATTAATCATCCTTAATTTCATCCATTTTCGAACTAATTTTCTGGAATTTCACTGCATGACACATGATTTTGTTTTGCATATAACTTTCAATCCACAACTCTGATTTGGCTCTATGATATACCAAAGTGACCATAACACTCTTAACTTTAATTTTGTATAGGTCTTTTTCAGCGTTCTAGTTCTTGTGACATAATACATGGCAAAAACTGTCCCAATAGTTTTGCTTCAATTCTACTAATCTTGCTATCCTTTGTTTTCCTTTAGCCTTTAACACCTTGAGAATATTAATTCATTCAATTTTCCTTCAAATCATCTTTGATTCTGTGATTTTCAAATTCCAATAGCTCACTAGATTCATGCTTTTTCAACTCAAATTCACTCCTTCTAATCAAAAGCTAATATAATTCATTTTTTCAACCAAGTAACTTCCATTTTCATTCTACTTTAGTTATCATCTCATCAACCAAAAGCAAACCTTCAAACTACCATGAATATTCAGTTCTTCCTCACACAAAACAATATCTATGAAGCTTGTAAGCAGCCGACACTCATAGACACATAGAAAGTTGATCAACAAAGTTTATAAAGCTTATCTTTTGATCCAAAATCAAGATATGAAAATCATGGTTTCATGTTAAAATTAATATCAAAATGTTCACCATTCACCCAACAATAACTTTAATTCTATAAAGGTGAGGTTTTACCTTGTATATAAGGTTCCTTGGTGTGATTTGCTCCAAGAACTTCTCAAGAACTTACACACAACACCAAGAACACACACTAGCACCTTTTATCTCTCTTGTTTAATTTCTTTTTCTCTTGTTTTTGTTTCTTCATGGCTGCCAAAATTCAAGCTATATAATAGCCTCTTCTCACCACCATTCATCATCAAATTTTGGCCAATCATTTCTCATTTTTATTAATTGTATGACGGTTAAAGCATAGGTGTGTTCCAATGAAAAATTTACACACCATTTCACTTATTTTTCTTCCTTAAAATTTCCTCTTCATTTCTCTTGTATGGCTGCCAGTTTTCTTGGCCAATTTTCAGCTATTCAACCACCTTCTCATCACTACAAAAAAAGTGGTTTTTAGTAATGCTTTTATTTGCAACATAGAAAATTTTGTGGTGAAAGCTTGGTTTTTACCACAGTTTTGAATTCCATGGCATATAAACCTTTTTTGTAACACTATATTTTGTCACAGCTACATTTTTATAGATAAAAGATCTTTTTTACCACGGATTTAAAAATTTTGTGGGTAAAAATAATTTTTTGCCTCAGAGATTTAAAATTGTGGGTAAAAAATTTTTATTACCCACAATTTTACTAAATTGTGGAAAAAGCATATTCTTTCTTATTTTATCAAATATTAAAAAATGTCAATATAAAATGGAAGCTTTCAGTAGATATCATGGTTGAGGTAATTGTATATATTCAAGTGGTTGTGTGTTCAAATCTTGATATTACTATTTTATTAATTTTATATAATTTTTTGGACCAATTGTCTAGTTTTTTAAATATTTTTCTAGATATTATGCTACATTATGTCCCAAAATATATCCGATTACCTTCAAATTTTTTCATAACAATTTTCTTAGTAAGTTTAACAAATTTAACAGTTGGATCATTAATTTGATATGTCTGTGTTTGTAAATGCGTTAGGTTTTGGATATTTTTCTAGATATTATGCTAGATAATGTGTCAAAATATATCCGATTACCTTCAAATTTTGTCATAACACTTTTCTTAGCAATTTTAACATATCTAACAATTAGATGGTTAATTTGATACGCCTATCTTTATACAAGCATTAGGTTTTGGATTATTATTATTTTTTTTTAGATATTATGGCAGATTATATACCAAAAAATATCCGTTTACCTTCAAATTTTGTCATAACACATTTTTTAATAATGTTAACAAATTTAATAGTTGGATCATTAATTTGATATGCCTATCTTTATAAATGCATTATGTTTTCGTTTTTTTTTAAAGATATTATGCTAGATTATGTACTAAATTATATCCAATTTCCTTCAAATTTTGTCATAAAACTTTTCTTAGTGATTTTAATGTTGGATCATTAATTTGATATGCATATCTTTGTAAATACCTTAGGTTTTGGATTTTTTTTTAATAGATATTATGCTAGATTGTGTAGCAAAATATATCCGATTACTTTCAATTTTTGTCATAACGCTTTTCATATTAATTTTAACAAATCTGACGGTTGGATAATTAATTTGATACGCTTATCTTTGTAAATGCGATAGGTTTTTTTTTTTTTTTAGATATTATGATAGATTATGTACCAAATTATATCTGATTACCTTCAAATTTTGTCATAACATTTTTCTTAGTGATTTTAATAAATCTAACAATTGGGTCGTTAATTTGATACGTATATCTTTGTAAATGCGTTAGATTTTGGATATTATTTTAGATATTATGCTAGATTGTGTATCAAAGTATATTTGATTTAGTAATTTTAACAAATTTAACGGTTAGATCATTAATTTGATATGGCTATATTTGTAAATACTTTAGGTTTTAGATATTTTTTTAGATATTATACTAAATTATGTACCACAATATATTCAATTACCTTCAAATTTTGTCATAACACTTTTCTTAGTGATTATCAACAAATCTATGGTTAGATCATTAATTTAATATGCCTATCATTGTAAATGCGTTAGGTTTTGGATATTTTTCTAGATATTATGCTATATTATGTGCTAAAATATATTTGGTTGCCTTCAAATTTTGTCATAACACTTTTATTAGTAATTTTAACAAATCTAACCAATGGATCATTAATTTGATATTCCTATCTTTATAAATGCGTTAGGTTTTAGATATTTTTCTAGATATTATACTCGAATATGTGCCAAAATATATTCGATTACCTTCAAATTTTGTCATAACACTTTTCTTAGTGATTTTAACAAATCTAATGGATGGATCATTAATTTGATATCCCTATCTTTGTGAATGCATTAGGTTTTAGATATTTTTCTAGATATTATACTCGATTGTGTGTCAAAATATATTCAATTACCTTCAAATTTTGTCATAACACTTTTCTTAATAATTTTAACAAATCTAACGGTTAGATCATTAATTTGATATGGTTATATTTAAAAATATATTAGGTTTTTGGCTTTTATATAGAGATTATTCTAGATTATGTGACAAAATATATCCGATTATCTTCACATTTGGCCATAATACTTTTTATAGTAATTTTAAATAATACAACAGTTGGATCATTAATTTGATGTCCTTATCTTTGTAATTGTATTAGGTTATGGGCTTTTATATAGAAATTATACTATAGTATGTGGTAAAATATATTCGATTACCTTCTAATTTGGTCTTAATACTTTTTAAAATAATTTTAATTAATCTAACGGTTAGATCATTAATTTGATATCCTTATATTTGTAAATGCATTAGATTATGGTCTTTTATATAGAGATTATACTATATTTGTCCTATTCTTGTCTGTTTGAGTTTAGAATTACTATCAATTATGATTCTTCTTCCTCTACTTTTCTTTTGCCTCCAATTTTACATGTGTGTGTGTGTGTGTGTGTGTGTGTGCGCGCGTGTGTGTGTGTCCTACACTTTTTCTCCTTTTTAGTTAATTTTTCTAATCTTCATCTAAAAATAATTGTGTATTATGTAATTACCATGTTGATGCCACTCTAAAAATGTAAGAAGAAACTTATAATTTTTTATAATCTTTATAAGAGATTGATACATTCGAAATATTACATACAAATCTCGATTCTTAATATAATAAATATTGTTATCATACATAAAACATTACCTTTAAAATTTTAATTATTTTTATACCAATTCAACCTTTAAATAACTCCAGAGCTCTCAGATCTCTTTAAAATGGATATCATGATTACACTAAAACTACGCTTACATAGTAATTAAATTAAGAAAATTTTTAATATTATTAAAAATTTTAATATAAATAATTTTTACTGTTTAAAAACTCTCATTTACTAATAAAATATTAATTTTTTTCTTTAACCTCACTTATTTTTTTATAATTTAATTTTTAAATTCAAATTTTTTAATAAAAATTACAATCTAGCAGTAACTTGGCTGGTTGCTTCTCTCATTTGTTTGTTTAGCAAAGGGGGGGAAAATGATTAAAGAAAAGAAAGATGGAAGAAAAGGAAACTAAAGGAAAAAAATGGAAAAAAAAGAAAAAATACCTAATAAAAGAAAAAAACTCCCATTTGGCATTCACTCCCACTCACCCCGCTCTTCTTCCCATGTCCCCAACTACTACTTCTACAGTATTCTACTGTGCTGCTTCACCATCACACCATCATCATCACCGCTAATGCTTCTAGGGTTTTTGTTCTCAACTCTCATTTTCATCTAATCACAATGCACTTCATTGTGTCCTGGCTCGGAATCTCCAAGCCCTAAATAGTTGATGTGTTACTCCCTTTTCTGCTAATCATTTAATTGGCAAGTTTTGAGGTCATAAATCGTTGGTTTTGTTTAGTTTTTGAGAGAAATTTTAGCAGTGTTGGGTGGGATTTGAGTATAATTAGCTTTTAATGTCTGGGCCTCCGAGGGTCAGATCGATGAACCAAGCAGAGTCAGAGGTTTGACTAGTGCTTGTACCTGCGGGTAATAAGGCGAGATCGGCAGTGGAGTTGCAGAAGCCAGTGATAAAGCCGAAGATTAATGCGAACAAAGCTCAGGAGATCAATGGGAAGAAAGCTCCAGTGGTTATAGGGGATTCATATATGTCAGAAGATCTGTTCTTTTTGTAGCTTCATGTATACTGGTGGCTCTTCACCCATCATTTGTAGCATCTGCATTAGTTGAGGGAAATGCTGAAATTTCTAAAGGCCTTGAGTGGATTTGCACATTGGCTCACCACATGGCTGAATCAAACACTGATAGAGACTGCTACAAGGTATGCAAGAACCTAAAATACACCTATTACTTAACTTTTAGCTCATCTCCAAATTTTGTTGAACTATTCCAGCGGAAAATTCTTCCAAGGCACTTTTTTAAAAACTTAGTTTTGAGGACTCTTTTTAACTTTAAAAGTTTTCTCGATTATTAGATGTTTGAGACATGGTCTAGATCTTTGGTGGTGAAGTGGCAAATGTCATTCCAAAGCTTTAAAGAGCAATACTGCATCAATCTAGTGATGCAGTTGACATCTGTATATTCAGAAAAATGAAAGTCAATGTGAAGTTTTGCCTTTACAAGTTGTTAATAATACAAGACTAAATGTCTTGTTTGATTTGGTTTTACTTTTATGGTATACTTGCATCTTGAATTTTATTTATTTATTTTTATGCAATTGTTTGGTCTTGTTGATTTTTGTGCTAGTTAGAAAACTTTTCTGCTCTAAATGGGTAATACTGTGCCTTCACCATCACTTGAACATCATACAATTTCTTCTACATTATTTGTGCTTAGCAGTGTTATATAGGATTTAAAGTATCTTTGGTATTTTATCCTCGTTCCTTTATACTATCAGCACCCATTTTTGTTGATTCATAAATTTATCTCTTTTGGTGTTTCAATACTAGGTTGTAAAGCTTTCTTCTCTTCTCTTTTCTCTCTCTCTCTCTCTCTCTCTCTCTCTCTCTCTCTCTCTCTCTCTTTCTCTCTCTATGCACAGTAGTGTCACCTAAGGAAATTATTAGCCTTGTATATAGCATAATGAAAGAAGATAAATTATGTAGACAAAGACCAGTATCATAAATGTACTTGTTAATGTTTGGTCAAGAACTTTGGTTTTGGCTAGTCGCTGTTCAGCCAGTGGAACACTATGGTACTGCAGCCATTTGAAAAAGTGTCTTTGTGGTAGTAAACTTCATTTTTATCTACCAAACAAGTTAGGCATACTCATGAAAGCTGCAAGTATCCTAGTCCCTTCCCAGCTGTCAGTTTTTCTTTCTGTAATCTTTTTATTGCTTGAAAACTCTCCCTTTTTTCCCCTCTGCCACAGGGAGCCTAGTGTTGTAAAATTTAGAAACAATACGTTTGTAAATCTTGTGGAGAAAAAGCATGAAGCTGCTAAACTCAAGATTCACTAATGTGTTAAAAAGAATGAAGAAGTTAAGAGGTTGATGCTAACCAATCACTCAAGAACATATTCTACCCTAGACCTAAATTTGTGATTCTCATTGTTATCTGTAATATTCCTTTGTTCAATGATGAAATAGCTGGAGTATCTGCTGCAGATTGATACCTAGAAGTAAGTGAAAGAAAATCTACAAACGTATGCCTTGATATGATTTCTTTTTCCCTTCACACCTTTTATATTTCTTTTTTTCAATGTTTTCTTCCCTTAGGTTTTTCCTTCTTGGTCATAGTAATTAGGTCTTCAATTTGGGTAGGCCTATTTGTCTCTATCCATCTTGCAAACAAAAAAGTGATTCCTGCAAGTATTATGCATTTTTAAATCTATTTGACCATGAAAAGATCTTAAATTCTTCAGACGTGATATATGCTTGCTCTATATCATATTAATAAGTGTATATCATTGAAGCTATTATTAGCACATATGGGCATCATGTGAATCATTATGGGATATGGTTGAGATTCAAGCAAAACAAGAAGGTAAAGAATCCTACTTTTTTTTTGGGGGGGGGGTAAATGTTTTTTAAAATAGAAATTTTCGTTTAAGGAATGTAGCTTTTTTTATTTTTCTGTCTTGTTCGATGCTGAATTGCAGTATCTTCTAAATGACTTATGTTTACTTGTTACTTTTATACAGCCTTTTTCCTTCTTCTTTTTTTCTCGCTGGGGGGAGGGGGTTGCATGGCGGCACTAAATACGCATTTGAAGTATGCTTGGTCAAGCATCATGATTATTTACTGAAATGTCTTGCCTTTTCTTTCTCTCTTTAAATTTTCAACTGGCTATGACATGCCCCTAGCTTCATTCTGAGATGGCCTTGCAAACTTCTTAAGTACTCAAGTTGACAGAAAACACAACCAGGGCTTGGTGTATAGGTTTGCCAATGGATCTTTCTAAAGGAATAATTAAAATACCTCATGGAAATGTTGGATTATAGATGTTGAGATGTTACTTTGGCAATTCTTCATAAGTGATTGTATATTTGTACATTTATTTTTCTATTTTCTCTTCTTCTTTCGTGCGTTTTTTGTTTGTTATATTTCTACCTTTTTGTTTTGTGGATTTGTTTCTTTTGAGTACATACATCCGTGTTGGAAGGCAATAATTGAACTGGAGATAAAGAAATATGGAAGTTTAAGGAGGCCGAGACATGAATGGCCAGTCCAAATCAGTTACTACTACAGATCTGTTGGAGAAAGATGAGTGGTGCAGTGCTAATAGCTAGTGCTGTTACCATAAAAAATCTATTGAAGGGATGGGATAATGCCACCATTGCTGGTAATATATGCATGAATTTTAGTATCCGTAGTTTGTTGTAGTGAATTATCTTAGTTCTTCTGTCTCTTTATTTTATTCTTGGCCATTTTAGGTGTTAGTAAAATTTTGAAAAGCTTGCTCAAATTTCTTCTTTGAGATCCATGCTTTTTTGGTTATATTGGTACCATTATCATTGCCAAAGTTGTTAAAGTTTTTGTTTTATGGTGGAACAATAAATTGGTTTATCATAAGCACTTATATTCCTACTAAAAATAATAACAATAACAGGGGATGTTCTATATATCATTAGAGAATTCAAATTGAAAAATGAGCTTACTATAGAAGGTCTCATTGTGGCCATGTCACTTATTGGTGGAACTATAATTGCAATATTCTCTGGTGTTGTTGCGAATTCGCTGGGCCGATGTCCTATGCTAATAATCTCATCTATCCTGCATTTTATTAGTGCTATTAGATGTTGTGGCCTCCAAATGTGTATCTCCTACTTTTGGCTAGGCTCAATTAATGATTTTAGGGTTGGTTTGGTTGTTACTCTAGTTCCTATCTATATATCAAAGAAAGCATAGCCAGAAATAAGGGGATTCTTTAACACTTTACCTTAGTTGTTCACTAGTTCCTTGCGAATGTTTGTTTCATATTGCACGGTTTTTGGAATGAAATAAATGAGTTCACTAGGGTCTATAATTTTTCTGAATGATGTCCTTTCATGTTTGGCCTAGTGGGTTTCTTCTCATGGCAACTCCTTCAGTTTGAGGTCTTGAAATTAATCCCATGAAGTCCTAATTGAGTTCAAATGAACTAGATTAGACAATTAATTCACTAGTAAAACTCTCTTATGTGTTGTAGTAGTGAACATATCAATGCTTTAAAAGCAAGTCTTCTACCAAAAGGTAGTTTCTTTTAGTAATAGTTAGTTTCTTTTCTTAGACTATGTTTTGTAGAAATTTGTAGTGTAATTTTACCTTTGAATATTGGAGAACTACCATAGAAGAAAATAATTTTAAAAAAAACTTTTGAAGTAGTTGTAATATAAAAAGTAAGAAGGAAAGAAAAAGTGAGAGAATGAAAGTTTCAATTTATTTTTGTCCAAAACATCACTTCTTTTCTTTTAAATTGTCATCTTTTTGTTGTTTTCCTCATGACCATGTCCAGTTGGCGTGACAACAAGTCCATTTTTGCAGGAAAGCCACAAAATAAAGGCACAATGGATTCCATTGGAACAGAGTATGTAAGTATGTTCCTTTCTTTTTTTTTTTTTTTCAGGTTTGATTGCAATATTCTTTTTAAATAGTTTTGCATTTTCTGTTACAAGTTTTGGTATTCCTTTCACTACACATTTGTGGTAATTATAGCCGGTGCTAAATCAATCTTCTAACTTTAACATATGAATGTCAATGCAAATTAGCTTTCTTCAAAGCTGCTTATGTTCTTTATGATTCCGAATTTTATGTTAAAGTGGATGATTACATATATCTGATACCAGATTTGACTGCAGTATTCCTTTCACTACACATTTGTGGTAATTATAGCCGGTGCTAAATCAATCTTCTTACATTAACATATGAATGTCAATGCAGATTAGCTTTTTGAATTTTACTGCAATATTCAAAGCTGCTTATGTTCTTTCACTATATCTTCTTTTTTTTTTTTCAGGTTTGACTACAGTATTCTTTTTAAATAGTTTTGCATTTTCTGTTACAAGTTTTGGTATTCCTTTCACTACACATTTGTGGTAATTATAGCCGGTGCTAAATCAAACTTCTTACATTAACATATGAATGTCAATGAAGATTGGCTTTCTTCAAAGCTGCTTATATTCTTTATGATTCCGAATTTTATGTTAAAATAGATGATTACATATATGTGATACTAGATTTGTAGTGACTTTAGAAGTTCAAATTTGTAGCTTTACTAAGAAGCAATCTTTTCATTTTTTTTCTTAATGATAAGAGGAATGAAGATCAAGGTGGTTGAAGGTTGATTTTTATTATGACATTGTTTTTTGTCCTTGATGAATTTTTGTGACTTTTGATGGATGTCATGGTTAGGATTATGGTTTTGTTTTGAACTATTTTGAACTAGTATCAATGATTAGATTTATGATACTTATCAGACTCTATTTAGTTTTTTTGGTATATATTATGTTATTATTAATGGAAGATGACATTTTGAATGTTCATTCAATAGATGATAGTTGATTAATATTACAGGCTTTCATAGTTCTATATGTATAGTAGATGATGATCTTGTTAAAGTAGAGGGAAAAAAATTTTGTCAAAATGCAGATGAAAAAAAAATTCAATATCGTCATATTGAATTGAATGTTCCTTCACTACAGATGTAAAAGATTGGGAAATTTGTCCAAAAATCGTGGCAAAATCATGGCAAAAAGTAATCACTATGGAAGCTTTAATTCATGGCAAAAAGTATTAATTACAACAACAAGGGAATCGTAGCAATGGGTATTACCTATGGTTATGTCAATTTACAAAAGAACCATGACAAAAAGGATTATTTCTAACGAAAATTTAATTGTAACAAATAATATTCGTCACAGTTGTAAAATGTTGAAAAAACTATGACAAAAAATTGAAATCTTTGCCCACGGTTAATAACCGTTGGGAAGAGTTATAGCAAAAGTTCATGAATAAATACCACACTTTATTTACAATGACTACAAAACTATGGTAAACCCGTAGCCAAAGGTATTCCCTACAGTTACTGTAACACCATACTACCTAGGCCCAACAGGGCCGGGGATGTCGCCCCAGCCAAAGGACAAAGGGTCTTTATAACTAGGACACACAACAAAGATAAAACAATACTTTAAAATTTGAAACTTATTACAACCCAAAATTCATGAATAAATCCAAAATAAAAATTATTCACTCTCAACTCCCAAAGCATTACACAAAATAAATTTCAGAATATCTTCCAAGGTAAGCAACAACTAGCTACTCAGCCCCACAGCAGGATCAACCTGAAATCATGGTAAAAAAGGTGATGAGATAAAAATCTTAGTAAGTCCGTGTGTGCTTTGAGTGTTCAGTGAAAACAATTCGTGGATGCAAAATGTAAGAACTTCATAAGAGAAATACTGGCAAGTAATAAACAATAGTCAAAATCAAGAGTGGCGTTTTGGCTTTTCCAACCATACACGTACAATAAAATCAATCACTCAAAAGGGTAGTCATGGGTTACCACGCGTTAGGCCCCATAACCATACAACGGTCAGAATGCCACACTTTGTGCAGACTGACAAAAAGTAGGTGATTGTCCTACCGGGTAAGATACTACTCCTTCTTTACATCCAAACAAAATCGGTTGTCCATTCCGGCAATACACAGTCCACCTGACTGAAACTTGCTAGCTCGGACCGGCACAACCTACTGAACTGACATCTTATCTGGGAAGGACTTACCCCTCAGAGGTGGCCACCTACTGAGAGACTTACCCTAACCCTTCAAAGACTAGTCCTAACAGTCCACCCTTATTGAGTACTCAACGTAATTTATCCCACTTGGGAGAAAATTGAATAAAACAAAGCTCCACTTGAATATGGCAATTAAGAATTTTCAAAGTTTGGAACAAAGCTGGTTTTATAAAGATTTTTAGGGTTTGAGTAAAACTGCTCATTGATTTTCAAATAATTTGTTTGACTGAAATGAGAAAGAAGACAATCCTTAATAGCCTTTACAGAAGTGAGTGTCCACGCACTCCACATTTAGCTTGCCATAGTAATCATTTTGCATCAAACAAGTTTTATACAGGAGCTTACCTAATCCTTTGCTCGAGATAAAATAAAGATCTCCAAAAGCTGACCTAACCCCGCCCGGGATAAACATAAGCTATAATTAAACTCAAGCCAAAATTTACTTTCACAAATAATCCTAACTTAACTTACTACAATCATGACCCTAGTGTCCCAAGCTTTAAGGCTAGATAATAAAAAAGGGGGGGAAGGGGGTTTATAAAATAAATCTAGCTTGATATTAAAATAACTGGAGTTTGGAAAATAGATACTAATAAGTTGAATATTTAAATCTTGCTATAAATAATTAGGGTTTATTTGATGAAGGGTCCTAGGACCTAGATGGAATTATTTAAAATAATAATCTATTAATAATTAATTATTAGAAAATAATTGATAACTAAAATTAGTTATAAGTAAATTTTAATAGATTTTGATTGAAAGATAATAAATAACTTTTAATAGTATTTATGAATATAAGACTTACAAAATTAATATTTTACCTATAATAAATATTTATATAAAAGGCTTTGTTCGATATTATTATTTTTCTATATATTTTATTTTATATAATATCTATATATTTTATTTCTTTAATAAAAGCCATTATTTATTTGACTAAAATATCATTATTTTATATAAGTCCAAATCCATATTTCCCTAGGGTTTTCGAAATCACTAGAAGAAATTATAGTAATAATCATCTTATTGATGGAATAAAATTATCTTAGAGATAACAAGGTCATTATCATATTTCCTATTGCTAACAATAATCATGAACATATACTCTACACCAATCAATAAAACATCCAAACCATGAATAAAAGCATAGATCCAAATCCACCATCACATGATCCAAACTCCACTATCATAATCATATTCATGGCTTTAACAAGCATACATAATCATAAAACCCTATTCACCAAAGGTGACATAATCTCTAAAATGCTTATTCAATCATACTACTCACGACATGAAGAGCATGCAACAAAACCCTAAAAGCCATAGAATTCAACCAAAACCAATCATCCACATGCATCAATCCCAACTCCATCACAAAACACATCCATTCTCATACTTCAATCCCAACTCCATCACAAAACACATGCTCAAACTTCATTCATAAACCATCCTTTTCCAAAACAGCCTAGAGACATGAATCTAAGATTTAAAGAGAAGGTTGAATAGGCTTACTTGAATGATGACTACCTTGAAGTCGATCCAAGAGAATCCCCTCGCTAGGAAGGCTTGATCTATCCAAGGAGAAGAAGAAAAATGGCCATGGTGGAAGTAACCATTCGGCCGAGAGAGAGAGAGAGAGAGAGAGAGATAGAGAAAGAGAAAAAGGGAGTTCATTAGTATATACTCATCAAGGTCAAAGATAGAAGAAGATTGAGATGATTGTTCATGCTTACCTTGAAAGTGTTCTTGAGCCTTCAAGAAAATTCTGGTTTTTGATTCAAAAGTGAGACTTTGATTTCTGAGTTTGATGTTAAAAATTGCAGGAATAGATTCATGAGAATGAATAGGTATAATCTGGAGTTTTTGGAGCAGATTGGAGTGGTTTTAGGTGGCCTTAGGCGTGAGAATGGTAGTAGGTGTTCTTGGTGTTCTTGGAGGTTTGGAGAGAATGGAGAGATTGGGTGAAGTCTGGCCGAAATTCTGTGAGGAAAGAGGGGGCCGAATTGTTTGGAGGGTTTGGTAATTGGATTTTCAGATTTGGGAGGGAAAGAAAAGCTGGATGTTTGAAATTCAAAAAGAATAATTTAGGAAATATTTTGTGGTAGCAAATATGATAAGTAAATCTTTGATGATGGAGGTTCTTTGGAAGCTTCAATGGCCGGCTGCTTGGCTGGGATTTTTTGCTGAGATGTAAGCTGTTCGAAGGAGCTTAAGGATGGCCGAAATATGGTGTGCAACAGTGAAGGAATTTTCTAGTTGTTTGAGGGGTAATCTATGATAGTTTGCTGAATTATTTTGTTGAAATTTTAGACTTCAATTAATGGCTTGATTGGAGTGATTGATAGAGAGATTTTAAGATCAACCATGGAACTATTTTTCGAGTAGAACAATGGTGAAGAAGATGAAGTTCAGTTCATGGTTGTTCAAGGTGAGTTTGCACAGAAAAATGGAGGAAGTTTCGGACATGGGTGAAGAAAGAACAAAGCTAGAAATCTGATCAGTTTTTTCGCAAGTTTGCTAGAAATTTCTGGGCAGAATTTTCTGCCGTGATTCATCCGGTTTGCTGCAGGTTTGAAGGGATGTTGAGAGGTCCTTTAAGGCTGGTTTCCAGCCTTCTTTATGGAGGAAAAACAAGGTTAAGTTGCTGGTTGAAAAGCTAAAAGAAACAGCTTGGTTTTCGGCTCACCAAGCTGCAAAACTGTCTAGGAAATTTTCCTAGTTTGCACAGTTTTTGTACAGCTCGGTTTTGGCTGGAATGTTCAGTCCTCAAGCTAAGTGAAATGGTCATTTTTCTGGTAGCATTTGAGAGGGAAAGATGGCTGAAATTTTTGACAACTGGACTAATCAAAAAGCTGGAAAAACTTTCAGTCTACTACATGAAGAAGATGAACACAACTAGGTTGGAGTTTTGAAGGTTCAACCATGGAGATTAATTCTCTTGGGAACCTTCCAAAACTCCCCATTTTCGGCCAACAAGATACCTCATATGGACATTTTCGAAACCTCCATATCACATAACTTTGCTGGAATTTTTCTAGAATAAAATTGGCTTGGATAAATTAAACAACCTAATTGATTAAAAATTAAGGAAAGCTAGAGATCAAGAAGGGTATGAATCCCTTAGAAATTTTTGTAGAGCTCAAGAGTAGGATTAGGACATTCCTATCATGTCTCCCCTAGGACAACACTCCTACTCTTCCCTAAAGTATGCAAGGACCGAAATATAGCCTACCTAATACAAAATAAAATTTAATCATGCTAAAACTCAAATGATGGAATTTGAATTCAAGACCTCAAGGATTTATTCCAAAGCTCTAACCACTAAACCATAAAAACTCTTGTTCTTATTTTCTCTCCCAAATATTTTTTCTATTTAATCCTCAAGCTATCTCCCTATTTTCACCTCAAGCAAAAATTACCATTTTGCCTTTCTTACTCAATAACCACAAATAAGCTTTCTAGACCACAAATCACAAATCCAAAGTACATAAAATCATACAAAAATATATTTATGCATGCGAGAAAATATGATATGCATCCCGACACCCTTACTCTAAGGCTGGTTTTAGTTGGGGTTTCACAATTACACAACTGTGCCAAACTTTTTGCAACGGCCGTAACACCCACGCCTCGAAAATCGTGGCATTTCCGTGGCAAAAACGTATTTGTCACAGTTTTGGCCAATTTCGCCACACTTTCTCTAGCGTTGCCAAAAGTCACTTTTTTGTAGTGCATGGTCCAAGTATTGGCCAATCACATTTCACAAGACCTTAATTAAAGGCCCACAAATGATGTGTTCCAATCACAAAAATACACATCATTCTTTATTTATTTTGTAATTCTTTAATTCCATGCATATTGCATGAATTCTTTATGCAACCTCTCTTAAATTGACACAGGTTCACGGGCTACCAATCACAAAATGCTACACGCACCGTTTTTAACCACAATTTTCTATTTTTCTCAAAAATAACCAAAATCGGGTTTGAAATGAAAAAATATTTTACTTTACCATTCAACTCCAAAAATTCCACTGAATCCATTAGTAACACTTAAATTTTTTAATACCCTCCTATTTTGGTCAAATTTTTGGTCAAAGTCATGGGCGCAATCAAAATGTCGAAAATGCTCCTGGTAACTTGAATAACATAATTCACACCAAAATATGCGTTTCATCGCACTGATCAATTTCTCTTCTCTGCGTACTCTCAAATTCTTATTTTACTAACAATAATAGCCTTCTAAAGATTTAGGATACGGGTAAAACAAATCTAATAATTACATACAAGTCCCAACAAAAATATTATTATTCCAAAATATTCACTTCACTATACTGATCATCTTTTGTTCTGATCATTGATACAAACTCTTATCCTATTACAAGTAGTAGCTAATTGAAGGTCAAAGTGCAGGGTATTACATTTTCCCCTTCTTACAAAAATTTCATCCTCGAAATTACCTTATACCTGGAATAATTTTGGATACTCCTTCATCATCTTCGCTTCTGTTTCCTAAGTTGTGTCTTGCACAACACTTTATTAATGTGTAATTTTGAATAACACTTTTACAAGTGTAATTTTCTTATTCTGTAATTTCTTTCCAGCATATTCTAAGATCTTAATAGGTTTTTCCTCATACTTCAAGCTTGTAATCATCTCAATAGGTTCTTTATTCAAAATGTGTGTAGGATCAGCTGCATACTTCCAAAGTTGGAAAACATAAAACGTGTTGTGAATACCTTGAAGCTCCACTGGTAACAACAATCGATAAGTCACCTTCTTAATTCGACAATAGAGAATGGTCCAACGTACCTAGGTGCCAACTTCTTTCCTAATCCTTTGATTTCCAATTGTCATTATGGAATCAATTTCAAGAATATACGATCTCCTTTTACAAATTCCAAATCTCTCTTACGTCGATCCACCTAACTTTTTTTTTTTTTTTTGTCTACTCTGAGCTACCTCTACTTGCTTTTGATCATTTCTATAGCCTATTCAATTTTTCTTTTCTTTTTTTTTTCAAGATTGAAAGCATCATGTTCACCTATTTTCCATCCTAAACTTTCCCAATACAACGTGGATTGACATTTCCTTCCATATACAGCTTCAAACAGGGTCATTCCAATTGTTGATTGATAATTATTATTCTATGCAAATTCTACATATGTCAAATTATCAATCCACTTAGTTCCAAAATCCAAAGCGCAAGCCCGCAACATGTTTTCTAAAACTCTATTCACTCGTTCGGTCTATCCATTCGTTTGTGAGTGCGCTGCTGTACTGAACTTTAATGTTGTCCCAAACTTTAATGTTACCCCATATCTCTACTGCAGTTTAGTCCAAAACTTCGAAGTAAATTTAGGATCTCGATTTGACACAATACTAGAGGGTACTCCTTGAAGTTTGATTACTTCCCCCATATAGATCTTACTTAACTTCTCTAAAGAATCCCATTGCTTAAAGGGAATAAAATTAGCAGACTTAGTTAGTTAATCCACTATCACCCATATAGTATCTTGCTATCCTATTGCCATAGGCAATCCTGTAATGAATTCCATAGTAATTTCATCATATTTCTATGATGGGGTAGGCAATGGCTGTAGTAACCCTCTAGACCATTGTTGATCAGCTTTCACTTGCTGATAAATTAAACAAAATGTGTCCAAGATCAGCTACATACTTCCAAAGTAAGGAAACATAAAACGTGTTGTGAATACCTTGAAGCTCCACTGGTAACAACAATCAATAAGTTACCTTCTTAATCCTTTCGACAGTAGGGAATGGTCCAACGTATCTAGGTGCCAACTTCTTTCCTAATCCTTTGATTTCTAATTGTCGTTGTAGAGTTAACTTCAAGAATACATGATCTTCTTTTACAAATTCCAAATCTCTCTTATGTCGATCCGCCTAACTTTTTTTTTTTTTTTGTCTACTCTGAGCTGCCTCTACTTGCTTTTGATCATTTCCACTGCCTGTTGAATTTTTCTTTTCTTTTCTTTTTTCAAGATTAAAAGCATCCTGTTCACCTATTTTCCATCCTAAACTTTCCTAATACAATGTGGATTAACATTTCCTTCCATATAAAGCTTCAAACAGGGTCATTCTAATTGTTGATTAATAATTATTATTGTATACAAATTCTACATACATCAAATTATCAATCCACTTAGTTCTAAAATCCAAAGCACAAGCCCGCAACATGTCTTCTAAAACTCTATTCACTCGTTCGATCTGTCCATCTGTTTGTCAGTGTGCTGCTGTATTGAACTTTAATGTTGACCCATATCTCTACTGCAGTTTAGTCCAAAACTTCGAAGTAAATCTAGGATCTCAATCTGACATAATACTAAAGGGTACTCCTTGAAGTTTGATTACTTCCTCTATATAAATCTTACTTAACTTCTCTAAAGAATCATATTGCTTAAGGGGAATAAAATGAGCAGACTTAGTTAGTCAATCTACTATCACCCATATAGTATCTAACCGTCCTATTACCATAGGCAATCCTGCAATTAATTCCATAGTAATTTCATCCTATTTTCGTGATAGTGTAGGCAATGGTTGTAGTGACCCTCTAGGCCATTGTTGATCGGCTTTCATTTGCTGACAAATTAAACATCGGGTTACAAAGTTTGAAATGTTCTTTCTCATACCAATCCACCAATAATGCTATTTCAAGTCATGATATATCTTTATTGCTCCTGGATGGATGGTATACTTATTCTGATGTGCCTCCATTAAAACATCTTGTCTCATCGCAGATTCTTTCGGGATACAACATCGACCCCGGTAACAAATAATCCCATCATCGTCTTTTCGGAACTCATCTCCTTCTTTATTTGCCTCTTTTTGTACCAACTTTTACAACTCTTCATCTCTTATCTTGCTCTCCCTTCAATTGTTGTAGGAAAGTAGGTTGAATGGAGATGTTATTCATTCTTATTTCTTCGTCTACTACGATTGCTTCCGGTTCTAGAATTTGTAACATCCGAAGAGCTAATAAATTTTCCTCCCTAAAAAGGGCATCTACTACACTATTGTGTTTACTTTTCCAGTATGATATTTAATTAGACACCGGAATTCTTCCAAAAAATTCATCTACCAACATTGCCTCATGTTCAAATCATTTTGGTTAAAAACATACTTCAAACTTTTATGGTCGATAAAGACTTCAAACTCAGTTCCATACAAATAATGTCTCTATTTCTTAAGGGTAACCACAATAGCTGCTAATTCCAAGTCATGTGTAGGGTAATTCTCCTCTTGAGGTTTCAATTTCCTAGAGATATTAGCTATCATTTTTCTCTCCTGCATCAGTATTCCTTCCAATCCTTCATTTGATGTATCCGTGTATACCTCATAAGGTTTCTCCATCATCGGCAATACCAAAACAAGAGCAGAACTTAACCTTCTTTTCAGCTCCTGGAAATTTCTCTCACACTTCTCGGTCCAAACATAAAGAACCTTCTTTTAGGTGAGTCAAGTCAAAGGTGAAGCTATCTTAGAAAATCCCTTAATAAATCTCCGATAATATCCTACTAATATCAGAAAACTTCTTATTTTAGTTGGAGTCTCGAGATGTGTCCAATTAGTCCACTTCAAGTTTTACAGGATCCGCTATAATCCCGTCTTTAGATATCACATGTCCCAAGAATGCTACTTCTTGTAGCCAAAACTCACACTTATTGAATTTTGCATATAGTTTGGCCTCCCTTACTTTCCCAATACTTTCTGAAGATGCTGTTCATGCTCTTGAGGATCCTTAAAATACACAAAGATATCATCTATGAATTATAACAACAAAACTGTCTAGGTAAGGCAGAAACATCCAATTAGGTCCATGAAAATAGTAGGGGCTTTAGTAACACCAAAAAGGCAGCACTACGAACTTAAAATGTCTCGGGATGTGTGTTAAATGCAGTTTTTGGTATATCCTCTTCCCGAATCTGAACTTGGTAATATCCTTGCCTCAAGTCTAATTTTTTAAAAAAAAATATATCCTACTCCCTGTAACTAGCCAAATAGTTCATCAACCATGGGCAACGGATATTTATTCTTTACTATCACTACATTCAACCATCGATAATTCATACACATCCATAGTGACTCATCTTTCATTTTAACAAATAATACAGGTACTCCCAAAAGTGAAGTACTAGGCCGAATAAATTCTTGCTCCATTAATTCATGTACTTGTTTCTTAAGTTCCTGTAATTCTATAGGTGTCATTTTATAAGGAGTTCTTGAAATTGATTTTGTCGATGGCACTAAATCAATGGAAACTTCTACTTCTCTCTCCAGTGGTAACTTCTTCAATTCTGCTATAACAATATCTAAATACTCATTCACCACAGGGACATCTTCAGGTTTCTTAACCTCTCCTGGCTTATTAATTACATAAGCTAAGTATCCAGTACACCTTTTTCCTAATCATCTTCTGGGCCTTGAGTCCCAATATAAAAGCATTAATTTTCCTCCCAGCCTAGTCTGCCAATTCCAATATAGGTTTCCCAGGCTGACGAAATGGTACTACTTTTTATCTATAGTCAACTTAAGTATGATGTTAAGATAGCCAGTCCATGCCTAAGATAGTATCATAGTCCTTTATGGGCAGACATATCAAATCTCCTCCCAAAATTTCATTCTCTACCAAAGTTTTACATTCCTTATGTACTTTTTCACTATTCATTTACTTTTCCAATGGGGTACTGATAAGTATTACATGTGAAGTTTCTTCCCTTTTTATCCCCATAGCATCAAGAAATGAATTGACAACAAAGGAATACGTAGAACCAGAATCTACCAATATATTGCATCATGATTCAAAAATATAAGGAGCGTATCTTCCATTACTATGGCATGATTATCCGTCTTTTCCAATACAACCACTTGAGCATTCACTTGTGGTTTAACAGGTTTAGGTTTAGAGGTAGAAGCTTGTTCTAGGTTCTCTCTTTCTAGCCCTTACTTCTGCCCCTGATTATTTCTTCCCAGTTAACTCTATCCTCCTATCATTCGAGGGTGAGGGCAATTGAAACTCTTATGCCCTACCTTCCCATAGTTAAAGCATCTAAAAGATGGTTGTCCTTTAGTCGAGCCTCCCTTCTTCTCCATCTTTCCTTTCTTCTGCCATCGGGGTCCTCCAGATCGTTTCTGACTCTTACTCCAAAATCCACTTCAATTTCTCCTACTCGTATTCTCATTTATTCCTGCATTCCCATTGACTTTAGTGATAGTATCAGTGAACTGTTGAATGGTATCAACCATTTTATGGAAAATTTGGAACATAGGATGGTCCAAAGTTACAAGATAAGAACCTCTCACACATAGTTCTTCCACTGCTGGCTTAGTGTTATTTTGAGTAGTTCGCGATGATTGTCTAAAAGTTCATTTAGGAGGCATATGTACAATTTATACGGTTTTGCTGGTAAAATGATATAACATAACTCAAGAGCAGGTACAAACGAACTATAGTGTACATAGCTAGAACATAACATATACTCATTCTCATCAATCACAAAGCCAGTACAAAATTTTTGTGCTGAGTACACAGTCATATACACTGGTCAAACTATACATATCCTATTATATATATCTACATCTCATCCTCCTGCTCATCATCGCTATCTGAAATAGGAGGTCTTGAATCAATAGAAATCATGTAGGATTCAACTGCATTAAATCCCTCATCTCTATCCACATCAAGTTGCAACCAAGCCAATATCTCTGAGTCTATCTCCAATTCCTCTTTGAACTCCTCGACCACAGGTACCTCCACCTTGGGTACCTCCTGACCCCTCCTGCCTCAGCAGCCTCCAATCTTGGCATCTCTTTTCTAATGCTCCTAGAATATCTACGCTAAATACCTCCTTATCATCCTCAGACAATACTGCACCGTAGGGGATATTGTCCTCCTTATCATCCTCCTGATGGCATGACTCAATATCACCATCAACCTCATCAGAATTGCCACCTACCTTCTCTATCTGACTATGTGGCGATGATGTCCTCTCGGGAGTAGGTGTCCTCTCTAGACTGAGATCTCGTGTAAATGGGGTAATGACAGGCACTACAGGATCAAATATGCTCTCGGTAAGACAGTGTATATGACGGCGGTCAGGGCTAAATCCTGTCAAAGTGAAATGTCCTGGCACACCTGCTTGGTAGATCGACCTAATCTTCCCAAATCCCTTCACACCCAAATGCTCACCTATATCTTTCATCCTATCATCCATGCACTCATACATTGGGCACTTGCCTTTGTCACTCCTATCTATCATACCCACACAATGAAAGAATTCTATTAATTCCTAAGATAATACTGCAGGTCTATAATACTAAGCTCTGATACCAAATGTAATACCCCTACTCAAAATAACAGCAAAGCATATCAAAATTGGGTGTTACCCCGTCTGGTTACCCAAGCTAAGGGTTTTTATAACAAAGAACCAATAAAGTATACAAGATCCAGATCTATACAAACATCCCATATTGATGGTCACACATATATATATATATATATATATATATATATATATATATACAACAAAGAATCTCATACATGAAAATTTTCATTCTACATCAATAATAAGGTACATTATCAAAAGGGGAATGTTCGAACCTAGATTGCTATCTCTATGGTATTGTTCTTCTATCCATAAGTCTGCTCAATTCCAGATCCTACAAAAAAGGGTAAGATAAAAGACACATGTAAGTGAAAAATCACCCAGTGAGTCCCATGTGTACTATTGCTTTAGTAAAAAGACAGAGTACATAAAAACCTTGTGGGAAAAGCATTTCATTTGTTCACTGAAAACAATTCCAAAACTCTCTACAAAAGAGTTTATTCAGAACTCAATCATTTTTTAAAAATTATGTTTCAATTTCAAATCATTGCCCCAATTTTTAAATCACAGGCACTTCTCCAACAGAAGATCGGCCTACATGCAAAGCTCATAAGGCTTCACCTTCGGTGCCACGTATCACTGTACTTAGACCACAGCCTATAGCACTCAACCATGCGTTATCGGAAGGGTAAGTATAGCGTATCGTACTACCAAGAATCAACAATAGGTATACCACAGCATACCAAAAAAGTACACCGCGGCATACTTTTGTAAATCAATAATAGGTATACCGCAGCATATCAAGTGTACTGTAGCACACTTTTGCCACCATAAGCCAGGGTTTCCAATCCTGACATCAATCACCATCGAGGTGGAAAGGAGTCAAACACACCGAGTATCCCTACTCAGCATCCAACGAATGACTCAAAAATTAGAAGCGCCCGCAAATGCGACAATTGTCAGGTGCTAAACGGCTAGCCTAGATGACTTATCTCAATATCCTGTCACCCTATTTGGAGTAAGATAAACCCCAGAACTAGCTAGGTTACTTGGGGTCGTCTATCTCTAACATGAGCTAGTACAAATATCAAAGTCCTTGCTGAGTACTCAACGTTACCAATACCACTCCTACTAACTGATTATGCTAGAGGGTTATCATTCCCGCAGGATTTTCAAAACAAATATTTTTGGGACAAAATATCATTTTCTAGAAATTGATCCCATAGACTCGCAAGTCGAATAATAAATTTCATAGGCTCCGTAGGGCCAATCAATTCATTTTTTTTAGGCACATCAGGCCAACAAAGCAATTTTTAGGATCAAAATATCGTTTTCCAAAAGCTAATCTCATATCGAGAGATCATTTTTCAAAACCATGTTGAAACAGGGCAAAGAGTTCTTTTTATACATCAAAATAAGTTTCCAGATGTATTCGGGTTATTTTACCCGTACTCGATCACAAAAGTCATTTTTAAAGGCATTCGGGTCATTTTACCCATACCCGATTCCGAAAGACTTTTCAAGGGTATTCAGGTCATTTTACCCTTACCCAATTTGAAAAGTGTTCACAAGAGTTCCAATAAGGATATTTTGGTTATTTACCGAATACCAAATTCCAAAGATTTTCATAAAACATTCCAATAAGGATATTTGAATCATTTTTCAAATACTCGATTCCAAAAGGAACTCATTGTAAGAACCCCATAATTCTAATCCTAAAAGAGGATTAAATTCAAAGTTTCCAAACATATTTCCATAAAATGTTCCAATAAGGGCATTCTAGTCAATTTATGAAAACCCGATTCCAGGAATTTTCTTTTTCTGAAAATCCCAAATATTTAATCCAACAAGGACTAAATTGACAAAATTCATACTTTAATCATCCGTTAAGGTTTCCAAGCCAAACATGAAGTTCATTTGAGCCCAAAATAGCATAAAATAGGTCTTGCTCAAATAAACCTTAAATATATTCAGGGATTTTCAAAATGATATAAAACGTAAAATTTCATGGAAAAGCAAAGCACACTAGCTTTCAAAAGGTTTTAGAAATTAAAGGGACTCACCTCGTGTCCTAGTTAAACTTTTCCCGTTCATGACCATTCAACCACCGTTTTCTCCATTTTCAAAATATTGTTAGCTGTTTACTGATAAACTTACCCCAAATATCATTTTTAAGTTAAATCATGTTTGGTCGAAAAGTAGCCGACGTCCAACAGATGTTTAGCCTACGATTAGTCGACGAGGCCGACAGTTAAGAAAAACGTTCAACTTTCGTTCACATTGTTTTTTGTCGTTTGTTCAATTCTTTCGTTTTTCTTTTTCCATATCCTTCCTCCCTTCATGAACAAGGGATTCACTCCATATTTCTCATTCATTTTATCCAAAATCACACAAATAATCATCCTTAATTTCCATCCATTGTCGAACTAATTTTTTGAAATTTCACTGCTTGGCACATGATTTTTGTTTTGCACATAAATTTCAGTCCACAACTCCGATTTAGCTCTATGATATACCAAAACAACCATAAGACTCTTAACTTTAATTCTATATAGGTTTTTCAGCATTTTGGTTCCCATGACATAATACAAAGCAAAAACAGTCCCAATAGTTTTGCTCCAATTCTACTATTCATGCTATCCTTTGTTTTGCTTTAGCCATTAACAACTAGGGAACATTAATTCATTCAATTTTCCTTCAAATCATCTTTGATTCTATAATTTTCAAATTTCAATAGCTCACAAGAGTCATGCTTTTTCAACACAAATTCACTTCTTCTAATCAAAAGCTAGTATAATTCATTTTTCTAAGCAAGTAACTTCCATTTTCATTCTACTTTGGTCATCATCTCATCAACCCAAAGCCATCCTTCAAACTACCATGAATATTCAGTTCTTCCTCATACAAAATAATATCCATGAACTTCTAAGCAGCCAACACACATAGACACATTGAAAGTTCAACAATAAAGTTTATAAACCCTATCTTTTGATCCAAAATCAAGACATGAAAATCATGTTTTCATGTTAAAATTAATATTAAAATATTCACCATTCACCCAACATCAATTTTAATTCTTGCAAGGTGAGGTTTTACCTTGTATATAAGGTTCCTTGGTGTGATTTGCTCCAACAACTTCTCAAGAACTCACGCACAACGCCAAGAACATATACTAGAATCTTTTCTCTCTCTTGTTTAATTTCTTTTTCTCTTGTTCTTGTTTCTTCATGGCTGCCAAAATTCAGGCTGTGTAATAGCCTCTTCTCACCACCGTTCATCATCAAATCTTGGCCAATCATTTCTCATTTTTATTAATTGTATGGTGGTTAAAGCATAGGTGTGTTCTTTACACACCATTTCACTTATTTTTCATCCTCAAAATTTCCTCTTCATTTCTCTTGTATGGCTGCCAATTTTCTTGGCTAATCTTCGACCATTCAACCACCTTCTCATGGTAGTATTGGCCAATCACATTTCACAAGACCTTAATTAAAGGGCCCACAAATGATGTGTTCCAATCACAAAAATACACACCATTCTTTATTTATTTTGTAATTCTTTAATTCCATACATTTTGCATGAATTCTTCATGCAACCTCTCATAAATTGACACATGTTCAAAGGCTACCAATCACAAAATGCTACACGTACCGTTTTTAACCACGATTTTCTATTTTTTTCTCAGAAATAACCAAAATCGGTTCTGAAATGGAAAAATATTTTACTTTACCATTCAACTCCAAAAATTCCACTGAATCCATTGGTAATACTTAAACTCTTCAATTCCATCTTAGTTTGGTCAAATTTGTGGTCAAAGTCGTGGTGCGGTCAAAATAACGAAAATGCCCCCGATAACCCAAATAACATAATTCACACCAAAACGTGCGTTTCTTCGCATTGATCAATTTCTCTTCTCAACGTACCTTCAAATTCTTATTTTACTAACAATAATAGCCCTCCGAAGATTTAGTGTGCGGGTAGAACAAATCCAATAATTACATTCAGGTCCCGACAGAATATTATTATTCAAAAATATTTGCTTCAGTATAATGATCATCTTTTGTTTTGACCATTGATACAATCTCTCATTCTATTACAAGTAGTAGTTAATCAAAGGTAAAAGTGTGGGGTATTATAATAAAACTTTGTATAAGTGACCAAAACAAGAAATAATCAGTATAATGAAATGAACATTTTGGTACGATAAAAATATTTAGGGGCATTCTTGGAAATTTGAAATTGTAGGGATCCAGATGGAATTTTAAAATTGTTCTACCCGTACCTTTGTACTTCAATTAATGACTACTTTGTACAGAGTGAGAATTTAGGTATATGCCCAGAACAAAAGTTGATCAGTACGATGAGACGAATATTTTGGTATAATCTAAGTTGTGAGGAGCATTATCATAATTTTGACAGCAGCCGAAATTTTAACCTTAAATTGAGATTGATTGAAAAGGAATTGAGAATTTTGACTCCCACCATTGAGGTTAGTAAAATTCATAGATTCAATTGATGGAATAAAATATTTTCTCGATACTAACCGAAATTATAGTTATTTCCTGAGGAAAAATGGTAATTTTTCCAAAAGAGGATAAGTGGCATTTTGTGATTTGCTATCAAAAATAGGTGTTATTTTATGATTGGATGATAAGACCAAGTGTCCTTAATTGGTTGGTTGAAATGAATTTTATAAATATTTTTCATAAGCTTATTTAGGAAGATTTTATTAAACTTTCTTAATAAGCTCTGACCTTTTAATTCCAATTGACCATGTGACCAAAATTGGTCACAACATGGACAAGAATGGCGATGGAAAAAGGCTGAAGAATAGCCTGAATTTCGGTGCAATAAAGGAAGAAGAGAAGGGAGAAAATAATAGAAGATTTTGCATAACTTTCAAAGGAAGTCTTTTGACCAAGTAATAAAATAATGGACATGTGATGGATTTGGGTAAAAAGAGGCAGTGGAAATGCTGTTTTTACAGCTTATAGTCGGCAGCCACAAGAACAAATAGAAAAGAAAGGAAAAGTTGCTAGAAGAAATTTGAGAGAAAAAGGAAAAGAGGGAGAAGAAGAAAAGGAAGAAGCTTGGGAATTTGCAAGCTTGTAGAACTCAATATATAAGGTAAAATACTCTACTCTTAGAATTAAAATTGTAGAGTAGCTTGCATGGATTAAATTGGTATGAATTTTCATGGGAAATTTGTATGAATTATGGATTATGTTTAATAGAGATCTATGCCATGATGTTGTTTTTGCGTGAGCTATTTGGAGGTAAATCTAAGTAGCTATATGCTGTGATTATATGATGTTTGAAGAAGTTGTGAAGGTAAGGGTTGTTCATGGCTGCAAAAGGTAGAAGAAGGCAACAAAAATTAAATCCGGCTCAATTGTTAAGAACACGGGAGAATTGATTAGGTTTTCATAGTTATTGTTTGTGTTATGATGTTGCTATATTGTTCATAATTGAAGTTAAAGAGATTTATGAAATATTTGAATGATAAACAAGGTATTAGGATGGGTTAATGGTATGCATGTTGTGTGGGAAAGAAAAGAATATTAATTGTGTGAAGCTAGAGAATAAAACAGAAATTCTGTTTTAAGAGATTCCCGAGCAGGTTTGAGGAGTGAATAAACTGAACGAAATGGCTCATTGTTTTGGAGCCCTATGACCTGAAAATTGTAGCTAAATGTCTTAAAATAATTTTGAGGCCAATCTGACATGATTTGGACTTGTAAATAGAAAGTTATGGTTTAAATATCAAGGGCTGCCAGTTCACTAACGGAATGCAGAAGCTGGGAGTTCATGATTGAAAATGAATGAAATGGAAAAGGAAATTGGTATTCCATGAGTTGGAAATCATAAAGGAATGTCTTGAGGATATTTTGGAACTAGTTTGACATTAATTGGACTTGTGAATCAAAAGTTATGATATAAACAAACAATTGTGCCAAGAAGGAGAAAATGCAAAAACTTGGTTGGTAAAGAATAAATGCATATATAGATTCCATGTGCATTATTGGATACATGAAGGATCAAAGAAACATGTGAAAGCTTTATATACTTATTTGAGGAATGCATTAGTGAACCTTTGATCATTTCAAGTATTTCTATCACGTTGGCTAAGAAATAGAAGAATAAAAAATTTGGTCATTCCTTTGGTCTTAAATATTTGATGATATCTCGATATTGGTTGAAAACCTTAAAAGGTTAAATGAAATATGGATTGATTATGGATGTAGGTCATTTACCCTAAAACTTTGTGAAGAAATTGAGGATCATTTATATAGCTATGCGATAGGACAAAAGGTGAGTCCCCTTGGCTTTTTTAAAAAATTAATGTTTGCTAGTGGATTTTATGATCACTAAATAATGCTATGTGAACCCTTATGGTTTCTCTGATCAAACAAATGGTTTTTCTGAGGAAGAAATGGTATCTTGCTATGCCAGGCTAAATGGAAGATGAAAATTTTATAAAGGGAATTATTCATAATTAGTGTCTAATTTTCCTAAAGCGTTTCAATAACAAGGTTGATGAACCCTTGTGATTTTCTAAGGAAAAATATAGTTTCTCTTAACGAGAAATTATGGAGGACTTTAGGAAATAACCTTTTCTACAAAGAATTTTGGATCACCTGAAACTTGAAAACATGATGAAGTGCTTGATTTCTTGAATATCATGAATATGGAATGTTAGCCCTAAAGGTTTTCTTCTATGTTTTGATTTATAACAAACGTTGATATGGATTAACTTGTCAATTTATTGTGATAGGACATGTTTGACCTTTATTCTTCAAAAGTCTTCAGATAAGAATTGTTAGTAACTCCTTCATCGCTGATTTCAATATTAGAAGATCAAAATGAGAAAATTAAAGTATGAGGAGTTATATATCAAGGAAGCTCTTTATGAAGAATGTTAGATTATGAAGTATTATTAAGGTATATTTACTAATTCCTATGTCTTCTTATCTTTTGATTCATGTGACTTTACCTTGAAGCTTTAAAGGAGATGTTTTTCAAAGTTTTTGAAAATTCACATAATTTTGGATGGAACAATTTGAATCCAAAAGCTTCATCCAAAATCCTGTAAACTAGGTTGAAAAATTTCTGTCAAGAATGTGCCATTTTGGACTTATCTTTTGGATGCATCTTCGTCCAAAACTTGGATGAGTTTAAACAAAAAAATTTATAGCCGTTTTTTTATGACCGTTGGCACTCCACTTTTTGGCTCTATAAATAGCCCTTAAAGCAAGATTAGACACAAGATTTTTGAAACATCTATCTTAGAAATATTATTGCTCAATACTTTAAAAAATCTTCTTTTATCTAGCTTCAAAGTGAGTTCATTATGTATCAAAGATAAAAGTATTTGTGCCTTGTATCCGAGGGAACATCTGCTCAAGTAAGCGAGCTTCTTATTGTTTTATTGATATTCCAATCTCAATTGTATTGCAAGGTTGTGGTGTAAAACCCATAGGAGTGAGCCTTGTGTTGATTTGCATGGTTGTGGTGTAAAACCCATAGCGGTGAGCCTTGTGTTGATGTATGTTAAAGGTTGTGGAGTAAAACATAGTGAGGTGATCCTTGATGTTTTTGTATAATTGAGAGGTTGTGGAAAACCTAGTGTGGTGATCATCTCTTGTATGTGAAATAGTTTCATTAAGTGAGGTTAATGAAATAGGATTGAAAATCCTTAAGTATGAGGCTTAAGGTAGTGGATGTAGATCATTGTTGATCGAACCACTATACATCTCTTGTCACATTTTATTTTGTTGTTCACGTACTATTTTTTATGTTCTTTCACTGTCTAAATCTGGATATACATCTACGAGTGCTTGGATAACTTTCTATGCATCTATAAAGTCAGTCCAAGCATCTTGGTGATCATCCTTGTTCAGCATTTTAGATAATTCGGAAAAATTGTTTTTGCTTGCCAAAAACCTTATTCACCCCCCCCTCTCCCCCCCCTCTAAGGTTTTTCATGGAATATCTCATGTGACTTCCTCAGTCTCCAACTCTAGATTTTAATAAAATGCCTTCTTGATAAAGATAACGTTTTCATGATATATTCAAGTACGAGTCTTCTACTTGAATTTGAAAACATACTAAGAATTATGAATCTTGAATTCCTGAACATGTTTTGCTACTTGTTTAAAATCCCAAATTCTTGAGTAACCAGCCTAAGTGGGCCATATGCACGTGCAATCACTTGAACGTTGAGTACTCAATGGGGCTTCTCACCGTGTACATATTCACGTTAGAGATAAACGGTCCCATGTAACCTCATCAATTTTGGGATTCATTTTAAACTAAACGGAACAACAGGACATTGAGATTTGTTGAATTCGTGAATAAACAACCTAAGTTGGTCACAATTCCTGAATAACCAGCCCAAGTGGGTTACATGCATGAATTCCTGAATAACGAGATCAAGTGCGCACTCTTGAATACTTGAATTCCTAAATACTTGAATTTTACACCTGAATTTTGGAATTCCTGAATACTTGACTTTTATACAAGAAATCCTGAATACCCAAATTATTACATTTTTTACAAGCATTCCTAAATTACTGAATACAAACATTCCCGAATTCTTGAATTAATGAATTTACATGTAAGAATTCCTGAATACTTGAATTAGCACATTTCGTACTAGAATTCCTAAATTCTCAAGTTAATATATTTTCATACAAGGAGTCCTAAACTAGCGTGTTTCATTTATGAAACCTTGCATGTAAATTTCCAGAGGGAGTACATGAACTACAGTGCCTGCTTTCTTGGAAATTATTACTCGGTTATTTTATATATCCGTTATGGAATTGGATTATAATCATTGACTACATGTCTTATTAAATCCAAATATATTATGTTGGCAATATTTGGGAATTATCCTCCATGAGTTGTTTTTTAGCGGAAAAATACTAACATACATGGGACTCACTAAGCCTTGCGCTCACACGTGTGTTATTTCTCTTTGAAAATTTTTAAGATCAAATGTGCAGTTGAGACACAGTGGACCCCCAAAGGCTCATGCTATATGTCAGACCTACTATGTCTTTGTGTGTATGGATCAAAAATCAAACACTATGTACTTCCTATGTTCAATAAAAGTGTTTTGGAAAAAAAAAATTCGCTACATATTGGATGAAGTTTGTTATAAAGACTCATTGTCTGGATAATTGGACGGGGCGACATCCCATAAAAAGGAAGGCTGCTACGCTAGGGAAAGGTGGGGTGTTATCTTAGCGTCGACCAATGATTCCTTTGCTTACCCCATTTCCTTAAATAAAAAAAATCAAGAACTAACAGCCTATATTGTGTAACCATACTCTCGCTTGGAATAACTTCACAAGCCTTACAACCACTTCGAATCCTTCCCCTCATAATAAAGAAGTCTATCTGATTGATATTTAATCCGCTTCTTTCACAAGTGAGAATCCCTCTTCTTGAACCAAGTGTTTGTTATAATCAAATCATAGGGCATGGCAAAGTCTACAAATATCAGTTCCTACCTCATTTCTATTTTTGAGACCCTGCCCTCCATGGACATTTTCAAATCTGTTCCTATCAGAACCTGCATGTCTATTTATATCCCCTCCAATAAAAATCTTCTCCACACACAGTATACTCTACACCATCTCATCTAAATCCTCACAAAACTATTGTTTAACTGAATCATCAAGTCCTACTTGTACAGCAAATGTGCTAATAACCATAGCGATCTTGCTGCCAATCATAATCTTGGTACCCAAAATCTTGTCATTTTTCGTCTACACTTCAACTACATCATCAATGAACTTACAGTCAATAATTATCCCGACTTCATTACTATTCGTAACACTGTTTGAATACCAAAACTTATAACCCCAAGACACTACTACTCTTGCTTTCTCACCCACTCATTTAGTTCCCTGAAGATATAAAATGTTAATATTTCTTCTCTTTATAACCTCAACTAATTTTATCAATCTGTCAATTAAAGATCCTATATTCCAAGAAGCTAAATGGATCCTATCACTATCGATTGTCTTTCTTACCTTGCACCACCCTTACATATTTGACACCAAATCCGAGGACCGACATGGCGTGTTACTTTCGGGGCAACGTCTTAGCAATCCTTGCACATTTATTACACTCGGGTCTAAAAAGTGCAACATGTTTTTGAGTAGGGAACATTCCATGAAGTCAATAGATTAGTTTATGTCATGAATGTGACTGTATTTTATGTTAGCTGTCACAAGTCTTACTGCAACTTTTCTCTTTTATTCGAGTTTAAGATCGACATTAAATACCACAAACAAAGTCAATGGAGCTCTCATGTGGAGTTATTCTAAATATACTTTAATAATTTAAATTTAAACTTAGTTTTGAACTTTTAAACTGGTTAATTAATTAAATTTCAAATCGAATTTAAACGTTTTCATGTTTTTATTAAATTAAACTCTATTTTTAATTCAAGGCTCAAATTAAAACTCGAACACAGATTTAAACTTTGTTTGAAAATATTGAACTCGGGTGAGTGATAGAGACCGAAATAGACGAAAGATAATCGAAGATGGATTTGTAAAATCGAAAATAAGTTGGCTACCATAAACAAAATAATTGAAGAATTAAAATTTGTTTACTCGCCCAAAAATTTTACTCTTCACCAAATGGTTGTATTTGTTTGTTTGCAAATTGCCAAACCACCCTTGTCGTCACTGTAGAGGCTTTCTTATTTGATTATCGTTGAAGTCAATTAATTACATTTCATTGGTCCAAATTTGATTTTTTTTTTTTTTCTGTAGTCAGGTAATGGGAACACTGTTTAGAGAATACTGCCATGCCCCAGACACCCGGCCCCCCCCCCCCCCCCCATAACACCGAGGAAGAAAAAAGTAAAAAAGGACGGGGTAATTCATTCGAGTTTCAAGTTTCAGCCATTGCCTGTAAGAATTGACCAAAGAGTAGCAAGCAGATGCCTTCTACACTATATTTTGCGGCAAAATTGACTGGTATTTTTAGAGAACTAGACATTGACAAAAACAGCATGGATTATTATTTCATCTCAGTTTATGAAGAGAAAGTGCTGAAACTGCCACAGCACAACCAAATATGCATCTCAATCCCCTTAACTGCAAACAAAAATTCCCAACCTTTGCTGCTATTCTATGTTCAAAATCTAAAAACGACAGCAGAAAATCATCCATTTTATGACATTAATAATGGGGTGGTGGCCTGGCAGAAGTATCAAATCCAAAATAAGGAGTCTCAATTCTTCTCATCGGTTCCAAAAAGCTTCATTATTCTCGATAATGGTGTTCTCAAGTATCCTTCTACCTCAAATTTATTAGGCGAAAGCTCTTTATACTTGGCAAACTGTTTTCTCGCCTCTTCGTTCCTGTCAAGTAAACTATAAATCATGCCTTTACAAAAATAAGGCCTAAAATCTTTAGGATCCTCCTTCTCAAGTTCGTCATAGCTCTGCAATGCTTCCTCCACATTCTTCTGCAAGAACTGCACCTGTGCCATTATTAATCTTATATCTCTTGCCTCCTTCACCTTCTTCTCCTCCTCAGCTATCTTTAGTGCCTCTTCTAATCTTTTTATCACTGCCTTCCCTTCTCCACATCTGTCCATCAACAGTGCATTCTCAAACAATACTTCAAAGGACAATGGATTTTTGGACAAAATCTCTTCAAATGTTTCTCTCGATTCTTCAACATTCCCCATTTCATTTAACAGTCTTGCCATTAAAAACTTCCACTCTGTATTTTCTGGCTGGGCTGAGCTTAGCTTCTTCAATATCTTCAAGCTCTCCTCATCCTCGTGCGTTTCCAGTTTCTGCTTGAGCATAGTTTTCAACGCCTCAATGGCCTGAGAATTGAATTCTAGAAACTGGCTGAGGGTGGAATTTTCTTGATTCACCACGCTTGGGGTTTCTTCAGATTCCCTATTTGTGGTTTCTTCCAATTCTTCTGTTATACTTGGTGGGGAGTCCGCTCTTGCAGGTAACCTGTGAAAAGTTCCATACACTGCTGCGGCAAAAATGACAGCCGCAGTGGTGGTTTTGAAGCTGGAAATGATGGGATTTGGACTGGAGGAAGCCTTTATGGAGAAATTTGTGCGATTGACGGGTCCTGAAGAGTTGTATTTGAAGATTGGAAGCGAGAGATTTGTTGGAGTTGATATAGGGTGAAGGAAGGAGGAAGATGCCATTAATAAGGCCGATTCCGTTCTTTCCTACAGATCTGGGATTTTGTGGGGTTGCGGAGGCGGGAGAGGAGAGGTTTGGGTGCAGATGAGTTTTGGGGGTTGCGGAGTTTTAGAGGAGGAGGTCTTTTGGTGGGGAATTGCGGGAGGGTTTAACAGCGGGGCGGGGAAGTAGTAGCCGAGTCGGTGATGACTCCAGAGGTCTTTGCACGCGCAGCTATCATACCAAGTTCTGTCTCCCTCTTCGTCCTTCATTTTTTTTAAAATTATTTTTTACTCTTTTCCTTTCCTAATTAAATTAATTAAAAATTAAATAAAATATAATTTATCATTTGTTCATTTTTACACCTACTGAACCAACTCTTTTACCCGACAAGTCAGGCTCAAGCTTGTTTAGATTTAACCATTTCACGTCTGTGCGCGCGGAGATTTTACACAATAATTCAGGGGTTTTTTTTTTTTAAGTTAGTTATTAATAAGTGGAATAAAAATATTTATTAAATAAATATTAACAAAATTAAAATATTGCATTCTTTTTTAAAAAATTTTGCTGGATAAATATCATACATTTAGAAATTAAAAAAAGTACATCACATATTCTACCTTTAGCCGAAGAATATAGTTTAACCCAGTTAATAAGTTCGGAAGCAGTTCTATTAAAATTTTTAGGATATAAACTATATTCAAACAAGTCTTGGTATTCAGAATAAATTTAGTTGCATCAATAACAGCTTTTTCTTTCCATTCCTCATTTAAAGTATATCTATTAAGAGTTCTAGCAACATTGATTGAATCCCTTCTGAATGCAAATGCAATAGCAAGCTTGATAGCTAAAGAGCCGCCATAGCCTCAGTAACAAAGAAATTGCTGACTGTATACTGGCTGTATATGATGTGATTATTATTTAGCTCACAATTCAATCCAAAATTCAGAATTCAAAGGCTAAAAAACAGAATACAATTGTATAGCAAAACATAGGATCAATTCTTGGAAAGTAGTTGCCCAAATTCCTACCTCTTCCACAATCTAAGAACCTAAAATAACAAATAACTAAACCCCTAAATTAGTGAAATTGGCCTTCTTCAAAACACTTTAACAACCCAATCTAAGTAAGGAAATTGGAACCCTAGGAATAGGGATTTAAGGCAGCCATCTTAATCCTAACAAGAATCCTATAGTAACTAAGAAACTAGAATCCTAATTAGAGAGGAAGAATTGAATTATTCAAGAGATTTAGAGACTCTCACGAAGGATGGAGTATTTCTCTTGATTGGTCTTGAATTAGGAAGGAGGATTCAATTCTCTCCAACTGCTCATTCAAATTGATCATCCAAGATATGTTTTCTCTCATCAATGAGAGTGTTTATACAAACTTTACCCTAGGAAAATTGCAAGTAAATCCTTAGGGTTTAAAGGCATACAATCTTCCTAATTATAGGTCTTAAGGCCTTGTAAATAATTAAAAAATGTATGAATTGAAATAGGCCCAGAACAAGAGTTAAAACAAAACATAGCAAACTGTCTGGGCACATTCACGACTATGAAAGATTTTTTTGGTAGGATATCCTATTAGATGCACGGCATCATTCACTACTGGACATAAAGTCATGCATAACTTCTAAAGCTTGCTCATTTTGATGTTATTGCCTGCTTAATACATGGTTGTGCATCAAACCGCACATCTCTTGCACTAAACTTCCAAAACTTGTCTTTGAAATTCTCTTTGGTGTGTCCTTGTGAATCCTTGATCTTCCACTTGAACAATCCCTATAGAAAAACTCGCCATTTGTGATGGCAAAAAACCATAGCAAAATCATCGCAAACTAGAGTAGCAAGGCCATAGCGACGACAAAAAACTCTAGTAAAAACGGGCGTAGCAAATCAGAATTTTTGTAACAATTCGAGAAAACCCTCACCCTTTGCAATGGATTTGCAAGGGCAAAGAAACAACTATTTTTTTTGGTCAAAGAATGATTATATGGGAAAACTACTACGATTTTGCAATGAAAAGAGAAAAAAGCCCCCACAAAATCATTGTACATTGTGAGAAATTTGTAAGGTCTTTCGTATTGAATTTTAAAATCAAAATGAGTACCTCTTACAAAATCGTCACTAATTATGTTTGTTTTGCAACAAATTTAGATAAAAAATAAAGGAGTTCATTATATTTTTATCAAGAGATTTGCAATGGTAGCCATTGGCTAAGTAGCAAATTTATTGCCCTTAGCTTTGGATTTGCTAGGGTCATTCAATCAGTCGTCACAAGAGTGTTATTTTTTCCTACAATTTGGCTAGGTTTGCTTGCTTGTCATTTGTTGGGCCAAAAGCATCCAGCCCATTTGGTTGGATGAAGCTCATAAAATAAAGGCCCATAGACAAAGAAAAAAGTACGCAGAAGTCAAATTTGGACTTACGTGTTTTTGTGGAAAGGTGAAGGAATAGGAAATCATTGGGAGATGGCAGAGAGTGAAGAACCGAGGCTCAGCGAAAGCTTTTGATTTCTATTTTTTTTTTTTTTTTTGTGCCTCAATTGGATGGTCATTCGAAGTCCAATTGAGACAAAATTTAGTTCTACATGATCCTCTCAACAAGACCTACTCATCTAACGATTTAGATTTCTATTTTGGTAACATCCTTCAAAACTCAATTCTTGTTTGGTTGTAGTTTTGGGAGAAGATATCGGTATATTAATGGTGTGCATCTAGTTTTATCTAGAGATGACTTTGTATTACCCATTATTGTTGATAGTGAAAATTTTTATTGGATTAGGTCCCGTGATTTTTCCTATCTCAGTTTTTTCACATTAAAAATCTTGGTGTCTCGTATTATTTACTTTGGTGCTTTCTTTTACCTACTGGTGTTATTTAATTGGTGTCTTTGGTTTATTTCTATTTTTTGATTGGCACTTGGGAAATAGTTTTGATCTTGGGATAATTTGTGTTTTGTGCGAAGCTTGGTATTTTACTCTCTTTCAATTTATTTCCCAACAAAGTAGTATCAAAGCTTGGTTAACTAGTTGGCTAATTTGTACTAATTAAAAATGGATGATTCAGATAGTGGGTGCATGATAAAATTGAATATATCAATCTATTCAGATTGGAAGCCTAGAATGGAAAACCATTTGTATTGCATAGATTTGTTTGAGCCTGTTTTAAAGGATAAAGGTAAACCATCTTATATGAGTGACGAAAAATGGGTTAGCATGCATAGAAAAATAATGGGTAATATTAAAAAGTGGATTGGTCAAAGTATATTTCAACACTTTGCTCAATAGACTAGAGCTGATGTGTTATAGGAAAAACTTGAATGAGTGTTTGAACGAATAACTGGAATGAACAAATCTTCTTGTTTGAGAAGTATTATGATAGGGCCTAAATTAGTCATATTTTTGCTAGTTATTTGAGGCTATTTTGTAATATATTTTGTTCAATAACTAATCATATTCCTTCATTTTTGAGATTTTACCTTTGAAAAGGTATTCGGTGCATTATTTCAGATTTTAAGGGTAAAATAAGACAAAAATGTCACAAAACAGAGTAGAGGTGGCGCCGGCTATGACAGAGGAACTGGCGCCAGCCACGTGCTGTTGGCACGTACTTCGAGATGACAAAAAAGCAAGTGAAACAGAGCAGAACAGAACTGAACCGGCGCCGGCTACATTCTGGAAGGGTTGCACGAAAATCAAGGAAAAATAGGCGAACAATTGGAGAAATAGAACACAACTGCACCGGTTGTGAGGTTGTAGGCGGTGCCAGCTGTGCCTTGATGATAAAGCAGTATCTCGATTTTCATATGCATTTTTTTGGTAATTTGTAGAGTTTTAGTATTTTCCTACTTCTAATTAGCCAAAAACCCTACGCCAACGAATTTAAGCACTTCCTAAGCCTATAAATAGAAGGAAAACATAAGAGAAAGGGGGGAATTCATAGATCATAACAGAAAATCACTCAAATCAAAGGAGAAATTCTACCAAATCAAGGAGGATTGTCCAAGAAGGTCTTCAGAGGAAGAAGAAGAAGGTTTGTCTATGAGTGCTTTCTTTTACCTTGTTTTCTTTTTCTTGAACAATGATGTGCTAATTATTTTATTGTAATTCAACATTGTTTTCGGTATTCATATTTTTGGAGTTACTTTAATCTTTTGATTAATTCGTTGTTCTTCTTGGTATTTAATTACTTGTGCTTATTACGATATTAGTTGGTTGTTTCTTTCCATTAACTTGCTTGGATAAAAGGGTTGATGGTAGTTTCAATTCATTGATTTCATATTTGTTGTCTTTTAATTTACTTAGACAAAGGGGTTAATTACTAAGAACTAGGTAATTAAAGATTAATTGGTGTTTGTTAGGATATGGATTCATTGGTTAATTTCATATTTTAAGTTTGCCAGGATATGGAAATTTAATCAAGGATTGTATTCAATGCTTCTTTTGGGTGAATTAGTTGAGACAGGATATGTGATTCTAATTTATCTAGAGATAGTGATTTCATGGATTGGAAAAGAAGTAAATCTATCTTAATCCTTTATGATGCCAAAAGAATGATTAATTATGATAATGATTAGGTACTTCAAGATCATGTTTGTCAACATAATGGTTTGAGTTACATAATTCTCCATCCTTGACATGTATATATTCTTTTATTTTATTTTATTTTATTTTTATTTCTTTTTCACTTTATTGAGTCGATTAAATAATGAAAGAAAAGTGATTAATTCATACTTGTTCCTGGAGGATCAACATTCGTTTGAACCCTATACTATGCTTAATGATAAGTACGCTTGCTCATATATATAATTTGGGGTTAACGTTTTAATTTAAACTTGATTGGGAATGTGCTTATTTTTATATGATTTTTATACCTAAATAAATACGCATCATATTACTCAGTTAAGATATAAAGATGGCATAGATATGAGTGAGCATTTGAGTATCTTTCAGGGATTGATAAACCATGCAGCTTCATTAAAACTGAACTTGGATGATGATATTAGCCTTAAGGGCATTCTTCTATGTTTTGATTTATGATAAACATTGATGAGAACTAACTTATGTGATCTATATATGATAGGACATATTTGACTTCAGTTCTTCCAAGGCGTGCTAATAAGACTGTTAAGCAACTCTTAGGTAATGGAATCTAAGAGTGGGTGATCAAGTATAACTCCAAGAGATTAAATACCGAGAGGCCTTTGTGAAGAATTATAGACTAGGAATTGTTATTAAAGACTAGGAATTGTTATTAAGGTATTGTTTGTAAATTCCTATGTCTTTTTACCTTGTGCTAAATTAATTTTTACCTTAAAGTGCTTACAAATTATTTAAAAAATTATTTATAAATCTGGATTTTCGATAAAAGTAGTTTTGGATGGATCTCTAAACCCAAAACACCATCTAATAATCTGAAGCATTTTTCAAAATATATCTCTTTGCTTAAAGTGCCATTTTAGACTCACTTTTTGGATGCACATCCTTTCACTTTGTGAATCCAAAACCCTGAAAATCCTAACAGAAGTAACTAGCTGTTACTAGCTATTGAGACTTTGGGTTTGGCTTTTATAAAAGATTCTAAACTCGATTTTGAAGTAGATTTTTGTGATATCTCTCTCAGAAATATACTTACACTTTAGAATATAAAAATCTCCCTTTTTATTTGAGTTTCAAAGTGAAATAAAATTGTTTCAAAGGTAAAAGGTATTGGTGCTTAGTTGTTTATATCTTCCTTGATCTGTGAGCTATTTCTGTACTCTTTGCTCAATCAACTTTGAATCAAGGTTAAGAAGGTAAAACCAAACTGGGCGAGCCTTGATTGTTGTGTTTAAAGAGGTTAGGTGTAAAGTCAAGTGTGGTGATCCTCTCATGTAAGATTGTGGTCACCTACTACCATTGATTTGGAAAAATATTTTAGAGAATTGTGTTGAAATTCTTAAGTAAGAACTTAAGATAGTGAATGTAAATCATTTAAGAATCGAACCGTTGTACATCCTTGAGTCTTTTCTTGAGCTGTTTGCCTAAATTTCTTCACTGCATTTTCGTTGGTCCTTAAATCTTAAATGTTGTATCATTTTCTCTAAAATCAGTGGTTCATTTAAGATTCTTGCATTTTGTAGTAATTCTATCGTTGATAGCTCAACTACCTATCTTTATTTCATACATTTCTCTCACCATTTTGTATGAATTTAAAAGATCCCTGTCTGCACTCTTAAAGCTGTGAAGCTACTGTGGCATTCAGTTCGCCATTCTCAAAAGACATCAAAAATTTTAATTTGCATTTGTTTACCATAAACCTTATTCACCCCCTCTAAGGTTTATTAATTAGTATAAGAGCATTGGTCTACACTATCTTTGGTTTAACAATCTTGTAACAAAGATCCAGATGGCAAACACATCTTCTATGCCTTACATCGAAGGGTCTTCAACAAATAGACCTCCTCTATTCAATAGAAGCAACTACACATTCTGGAAAAAAAAAATGGAATAAGGATATATTTGTACTCAATAAATTTTGAACTATGGAATCTGATTGAAAAAGAACCATTTGTCCCAACCAAAGTTGTTGAAGGTGAAATAGTGCTCAAATAAAGTGATGAACACAAATATGATGACAATGCTAAAATGACCTTAAACTATTGGGTAATGAACATTCTATACTATGCTCTCAATGAGAATGAATACAACCATGTAAGTGTTTGTGATTCTACTAATGACATATGAAGATTACTAGAGGTCACCCATGAGGGGACTAATCAAGTAAAGGAATCAAAGCTAGGACTTTTAGTCTGAGACTATGAACTATTCACTATGAAGCCAAGTGAGAACATAACTAATATGTTTACTCGATTCACAAATATCATAAATAGACTAAAGGCTTATAGGAAAATTTATTCCCTTGGTGAGCAAAACAGAAAGCTACTTGATGTTTTGCCAAAAGGTTGGCAGCTAAAAACCTTGGTTGTAGAGGAATCTAAAAACTTAAATAGCTTACCAACTGAAAATTTATTTCATGGCTCTCTCTTGACCCATGAAATGAATCTCAAAAGGTTTCAAAAGTATGATGATGATGACAAAGGCAAACGGGGAACTGCCTTAAAAGCAGTTGATGAAGAAGTCAATAGTAATCAAACTGATGGTGACAATGGTACTAATTTGGATACAGAAGAGTTGGCTATGGTTGCCAGAAAGTTTAGAAAAATGTTGAGAAAAGACTACTTCAAAAAAGGTAAGAAGCTTATAAAAAAGAAGGGGCAAACTTCTTCCTTCAAACCTCAATGTTTTGACTGCAAAAGCATGGAGCACTTCATCACTGACTGTCTAGTAGTGAAAGAAAAGGAGGCTATGAAATTCAAAAAGAAGAAGAAGGACACGAAGATGAAGAAAGGAAAAGGGTTGATTGGGACTTGGGACCAAGCTAAATTTGAGACTGAAGAAAGTTGTGAATCTAAAAATGAAAAAGCAAACATTTGCTTTATGGCCATGGAGGATAAGGTAAATCCCACTTCTCCAAAATTGATTTCCGAATTGCATGACTCTGATCGTGAAAAGCTAATAATCCAAATGATCTGCTTTTCGACATGTTTCATGCGCTTAAAAAACTATTTAGAAGAAACACGAAAATTAAAATGAAAATGGATTCCTTGTTAGATAAGAATGCAAAGTTGTTAAATTAGAACAAAGTCTCACTTGATTCATTTATGTGCTCAAATATTGAAAAGGACATTATCCTAACTTCCTTGCATTATATGTCTCTGAAAAATAAATGCTTGTTTTATGGTCAGCAATTTTAATAATATGAAAAATAGAATTGATGACCTCACCGCATGCATTGAGAAATTCACAAATAGCAAAAATAACTTGAAAAAATTACTTGGTGCACAACACATAGCAAGAAATCGAAATGGTCTTAGCTATAGGCATAAAATCAAAGATGAAAATCATAGACCCTATTTTGTAAAAGCTAGCACTTCATTTATGACACACAATTGTTGCACATATTATGAAAAATCTGGACATAAAGCATTTAAGTATCATGTTAGGAAGAAATTGGAATCTAGTACAAAAACTATTTGGAAGATAAAAGGAACTATTACGAATCCCCGTGGACCTAAGAAAATATAGGTACAAAAAATTACTCTTCTGTCTTATGTATAGGAACATTCATCGAACAAGATGAGTTCCACAAAATGGTTTTTAGATAGTGGATATTCTAGGCACATGACTGGAAATGCCAGATTGCTGAAAAATATTAAGTCACAAATGATGGATTCGTCACTTTTGGAGACAAAAAGAAGGGAAAGATTTTTGGGATAGGTAATATTAGTAAGGGATCCTCTAACATCATTAAACAAGTGCTATTAATCGATGAATTAAAGTACAATCTGCTTAGCATCAGCCAACTATGTGATAATGGCTGCAAAATTATTTTTGAAAAAGATTCTTTTATCATCATGGATAGTTCCAGCAATAAGACTATTTCTATTACTAACCATGTTGGAAATATGTATGTACTTTATCTTGATGATCTTATGGCTCATGATATTAGATGTCTTTCTGTGAATGATGATGACAGTTATCTTTGGCCTACAAGGCTAGGCTATGTATCCATTGATTTGCTAAACAAATTATCGTCAAAGGAGCTTGATAGAGGATTACCTAAAATGAGATATGATAAAAACCGAGTGTGTGATGCTCGCCAATTTGGAAAAAACCGAGTGTGTGATGCTTGCTAATTTGGAAATAAACCAAAATCTCTTTTAAATCCAAGAAAATGATTTCAACGTCAAAACCTCTTGAACTGATACACATAGATTTGTTTAGACCAATGAGGACCACCAGTCTTGGTGGTAAAAGATATGCTTATGTACTTGTGGGTGACTTCTCAAGATTCACTTGGATTTTATTTCTTAAGCAAAAAGATGAAGGTTTCTTTGAATTTTCAAAATTACTCAAGCGTGTTCAAAATTTCCTTAGATGCAAATTGATTTCAATTAGAAGTGACAATAGTAAAGAATTTTGCAATCATGACTTTACAAAATTCTGTGATGAAAATGGTGTTTCATACAATTTTTCAGTAGCAAAAACTCCTCAACAAAATAGTGTGGTTGAGAGAAAAAATAGAACATTACAAGAAATGGCAAGATCAATGCTTTGTGAAAACTCCCTTCCAAAATACTTTTGGCCTGAAGCTGTAAATATAGCTTACTACATTGTCAATCATGTTATGCTAAGACCTTTTCTCAGAAAAACTCCATTTAAACTCATATTTGACAAAGTTCCATCCATTTCTTACTTTAAAATTTTTGGATGCAAATGTTTTATCCTCAATACTTGAGATAATCTTGGAAAATTTGATAGCAAATTTGATGAGGCTATATTTTTTGGATATTCTTCCAACAAAAAGGCATCACAATAAAAGAACTCTATGTGTAGAAGAATTCGTACATGTTGTGTTTGAGGAATCAAATATATATTCTTTTAGAAATGATGATGATGATGATGTAGGAATCACAAAAGAAAAAGACCGTGAGCAGCACAAGGCTCCATCTCTCGATATTCATGCCAAAGAAGAGGAATTAGAGGAACAACAAGCTCAAGAAAATAAACAAGGAACTAAAGAACTCTCAAATCAAGACCTACCAAAAGATTGGAAGTACAAAACTATCCATCTAAAAGAACAGATCATTGGTGATCTTACCTGCGGAGTCAAAACTAAACGGTATTTTGCTGATAATTTTTCTTTACTTTCTAACACTGAACCTAATTGAATTGATATAGCCTTACATAATGAATTTTGGATTATGGCCATGCAAAGAGAGTTGAACCAATTTGAAAGAAATTGATGTGTCCAGACTTAGGTATAAAAATCATACAACAACTAAGCACATTCCCAATTAAGTTTGAATTAAAATGTTCAACCCAAATTACACATATGAGCAAGCGTACTCATCATTAACAGAGCATAGGGTTCAAACAAGTGTCGATCCTCAAGGAACAAGTAGACATTAATCCATTTTCTTTCATTGTTTAACCGACTCAATAAAGTGAAAACAAAATAAAAAGAAAAATAAAATAAAAATATATACATGCCAATGATGGAGAAGTATGTAACTCAAACTATTGTTCAGACAAACATGACCTTAAAGAACTCAACCACTATCATAACTAATTATTCCCTTGGCATCATGAAGGATTAAGATAGGCTCACTTCTTTTTCAATCCATGAATCCTTATCTTCTAGGTAACTTAGCATTACAGGTTCTGTCTCAACCAGTCTTACCCAAAAGATGCATTGAACACAATCATTGATTAAATTTCCATATTTTGGCAAACTCAAAACATGAAACTAATCAATGAATCCATATTCTGGCAGATTTCAATTAACCTTTAATTACCAATTCTTAGCAATTAACCCCTTTTTCAAGCAAGTTAAGAGACAAAAAATATGAAACCAATGAATTGAAACCACCATCAACCCTTTTTTTTAAGTAAGTCAATGGAAAGAAACAACCACTTAATTTCGTAATCAATCCAAGTAATTAAATACCAAGAAGAACAATCAATTAATCAAAAGATCAAATACCTCTAAATATCATGAATATCTAAAACAATGTCAAATTACAATAAAACAATTAACATATCATTGTTCAAGAAAAAGAAAGCACTTATAGACAAGCCTCCTTCTTCTTCCTTTGAAGACCTTCTTGGACAACCCTCATTGAATTGAAGAATTCCTCATTTGATTGAGTGATTTTCTATGATGATCAATGAATTCTCCCATTTTCCCTTGTGTTTTTCATCTATATATAGGCTTAGGAAGTGCCTAAACTCGTAGGTACAATGTTCTTGGCCGAGTAGAAGTTGGAAGATACTAAAACTCCACATATTACCAAAAACCGTGTAGAAAAAATCAAGCACCACCTTGACTTCAGAGCACAATCGGCGCCGCTTAAGCTCTCGGAGCTGGCGCCGGTTGTGTTTTGGTTCTCTACTTGTTCGCCGATTTTTCTCCAAATTTCACATAATGAAGACCAGAATGCAGCCGGCGCCGCCTTAACTCTTGGAGCCGATGCTGGTTCCACTCTGTTTTGCTCTGTTTCAACAATTTTTCTATCGCTTCGAGGTTCGTGTCAATAGTGCATGGCCGGCAGGCCTTAGCCGGCGCCGCCTCTCCTCTGTTTTGCGACTTTTTTATTTCGTTTTACCCCAAAAATCTGCAATAATGAACAAAATACCTTTTCAAGGATAAAATCTCAAATATGAAGGAATATGACTAGTTATTGAACAAAATGTATCACAAAAGAATCTCAAATAACTAGGAAAAATATAACTAATTTAGCCCCTATCATATTCCCCCACACTTAGCTTTTTGCTTATCCTCAAGCAAAGTATCAAGAACAAGTAAGAAAACACAAAGTTTCATTAAATCACTCAATCAATTTCAAAATAATATCTCTAATGCTTTCTTCATTCAAGAACATAAAACACATGGTACTACATCTTTCACAACCAATGCAAGACTTGTGTAAGTGATAAATGACTTAGTAGAACAATCTCAATACATAACAATATTCTCAAACCATTGGAAGGAATTTAGTTCAAAAAGAATATGCATTCCATAAGCTTACTTTTCATACACTCTCTTCACTAATTCGAGATATATCATGATTCTACTTAGATCAAATAGGACTTTTAAGCTTGTAATGTAAGGCTAAAGGCTTGTAATGTAGCTTATCAAACGAAGAATATAGGAGAATCAAAAATCAAAGAAACTGAGAGTTCGAAAGAAAAGGATAAACAAATGAATCAATAATTTCCAACTCTTCTTGCTCTCCTATTCCAGAAATCAATTAAACCATAACCTTGTATAGCAATTACAACTCCACTCAAGCAAATCCTGCCTTTTTTTTTTCTTTTTTTCTCTTCTTTCTCATCTTTTCATCAACTCTTCTCTATTTTTTCCACAAGATCACTCGGATTTCCAACAATGATGTGAAGTACTTTATATGAACTTAACTTTTTACAGCTCAATCACCATTCCTTTTGTGATCTTTTCTTTCTTCATTCCATTCAATAAGTCTTTTCTCTTCTCTTTCTTTTTCTTTTTCAACTCTTTTTTTCCTCACTCTTACTGCTACTATTCTTTTCTTTTCTTGTTTTCAATCTCTTTTTTCTAGCAGCTGTTTCTTTTCTTCCCTTTTCCTTTCCAGCTCAACTTGTTATTGATCCATGACTGAAAGTAACAAGTCATGATCTTTATCCCCACATTCTTCCTCAACATTTTCTTACATATACTTTTATCCATCAAGAGCATAAAGATTTGGAAAATTATTCAAACTCTCATAAACAAGTAATGGATAAAGTATTATAACGGGTTTCAAAGAAAGAAATCCACAATTTAGGCTCAAAATAGGCACTAGGGATAATATAACAATAGGTAGGCTTGAAAAGCTCAAACTATCCAAAGAAGGCCTATTACCGTCATCCCTAAGTTAAATCATGATTGAATTTCTTATTTCGCCTCGAGATGTATTCAAGTAAGTTCTAGAATGCTTCATGAATTTTAGTAGAAAAATAGGTTTATGAACAATGCAAAGCATTTGATCAAGAACTACTTCATCTAAGTGCGTGGAAAAAGTCATGCATAAGCCATAAATGATCTGGAACATATGTTCTATAATCCATCATAAAGACATGCATTAAACATACAGCTTGAAATCTCAAGAATTCCAAAAAAATTTGAAAAATTTTCGCTCAAAAATTCAAAATCTTTTTTCAATAAGTTTTCTCAAAAATTTTCTTTCCCAAGAACCAAGAAGGCTAAAGTATATGCATAGAAGACTTGTTAATCAAATTACTCCCCCACACAAAAATTGGACATTGTCCTCAATGGCCAAATAAATCTAACAAGAACAAACAATACCATGGGACCAAAAATATAAAGGAGAAGAGATACAAAAAACAAACTTCCATTCGTTTGGTATTGTGCTATACAAGAGCTGAAGGCTTGAAGAATGAGGCATTGGCAAAGTACCTAAAACGAAAAATACAAAAGAGCACACCGAAGTATAAAAACTAGAAAAGAAAATAAATCAAAACCAAAAGAAAGATAACCCAAGACTTTTATGGGTCAGCTTCTAAGAGCATGTCTACTTGATCCGCGGTTGGAATAATGTTACCAACATAGCGTTTCACCCGATGGCCATTGACTTTGAAAGTGCCCTTAGTAGGGTGAGTAATTTCCAAGGTGCCAAAGGGGAGTAGCTTACATACCGTGTATGGTCCTGACCATCGTGATTTCAATTTTCCTAGAAAAATTCATAGGCGAGAATTGAACAACAATACCTGATAAGCTATTTCAAAGTTGGGTTATCGAGTAATATGCTTGTCGTGCCACGTTTTAACTTTCTCTTTGTATCGTATTGACGTATCATAAGCACCCTTGCACAATTCCTTTAAAGCTGTGAGTTGAAGCAATCTGGACTTTCCAGCTGACTCAAGATCAAGGTTTATAAGTTTTATAGCCCAATAAACTTTATGCTCAATCTCCACGGGTAAATGACATACTTTTCTATAAACTAATCGAAAAGGGATGGTGCCTATCGGGGTCTTAAAAGCTATCCGATATGCCCAAAGAGTGTCATCTAGGTTGAGACTCCAATCTTTTCTAGCATGCTTAACGGTTTTTTCCAAGATTCGTTTGAGTTCCCTATTAACCACTTCAACCTGTCCACTTGTTTGGGGATGATAAGGGGTAGCAAGTCTATGGTTCACACCTAAATGTTTGAGAATTTTTTTCATTTGTGCATTGCAAAAATGAGTCCCTCTATCGCTAATGAGCACCTTAGGCACACCAAAATGGGTGAAATGTTTTTTCAGAAATTTGACCACCACCCTTGCATCATTAGTTGGTAATGCTTGGGCTTCTACCTATTTAGAAACATAATCCACTGCCACCAAAATATATTTATTCCCTAAAGAACTAGGAAAAGGTCCCATGAAGTCTATGCCCCAACAGTTAAATACTTCACAAGCTTGAAAATTTTGTAATGTCATCTCATTAGATTTAGATAGGTTACCTGTACGTGGACACCTATCACAACTTTGGACAAATCAGTGGGCATCTTTGAACAATGTGGGCCAATAGAATCCGGAGTCGAGCACCTTTCGTGCAGTGTTGTTGGCTTGGTAGTGGCCTTGAGCAAGTCCTTCATAATAATGTCTTAGAATATCCTCTCATTCCTTAGAGTCCACGCATCTCCGAATGGTTTGGTCCGCACAACACTTAAACAAATATGGGTCTTTCCAAAAATAATGCCTTATGTCAGAGAGGAATTTCTTCTTTTGTTGCATTGTAAGAGCTTATGGAACAATTCTTGCAACCAAGTAATTAGCAAAATCAGCGAACCAAGGGGTGTTTGGCATCTCACCTTTTATGAGCAAAAGTTGCTCATCTGGAAAAGTGTCATCGATGTCTTCTTCTAACAAGGATTCCAAATTTGGATTATCCAATCTTGACAAGTGATCTGCAGCCAAGTTTTCTACACCCTTTTTATCCCTAATTTCCAAATCAAATTCCTGCAATAATAGCACCCATCTTATCAATCTTGGTTTGAAATCATGTTTGGTTAGTAGGTACTTCAAGGCTGAATGGTCCGTATAAAAAATGACTTTGGACAAAATAAGATAAGAACGAAATTTATCGAAGGCAAATACTATGGCAAGCAATTCTTTCTTCATTATTGTGTAGTTTTCATGTGCATTCGTCAAGGTCTTGTTCGCATAGTATATAGGTTGGAAGTGTTTATTCTGCCTTTGTCCTAATACTGCACTAAATCCATGATGTCCCCCACGAGTCCTTCAAATAGGGCTGTCATTCACCTTTGGAATATTCTGGGACCATTGCAAAGACCAAACGGCATTCAACGATATGCAAAAGTACCATATGGACACGTGAAAGTGGTTTTTTCTTGGTCCTCTAGTGTTATGAGAATTTGTAGGTAGCCAGAAAATCCATCTAAGAAACAATAATACTCATGTCCGGCTAATTTTCCAACATTTGGTCAATAAAAGGGAGAGGGAAGTGATCTTTTCTTGTGGCTTTGTTAAACATCCTATAATCTATGCAAAACCTCCAACCCGTGACCAATCTCATAAGGACTAACTCATTTTTATCATTGGGGCTCACCGTCATTCCTCCATTCTTTGGTACCACTTGAGTAAGACTCACCCAAACACTATAAAAAATAGGGTAAATGATGCCTGAATCTAAGAGCGTAACCACCTCACCTTTTACCACTTCACTCATATGTGGGTTCAACCTACGTTGTGGTTGCACTACGGGTTTTGCACCTTCTTCCATCAAAATCTTGTGAGTGCAAAAGGATGGACTAATTCCCTTTATATCAGTGATTTTCCAAGCTATAACTCCTTTATATTTTTCTAATATACTTACTAATTTAGTCTTTTGGTTGGTATCGAGATCTTTGGCAATAATGACATGAAATTTACGACCTGTAGATAAGAATATGTATTCCAAACGCTCGGGCAGGTCTTTTAAGTCCAATTCGGGAGGATCTTCTATGGATGATTTTATTGTCCCTAAACTGCTTTTCTCGATTTCCAACTTATTCGTCCCATCCTCATTGGGGACTTCCTCCGGATATGCCATTGATGTTTCCATCAACTTTTCCTCAACGGATTCCTGCATCAACTCAAAAATAGGTTTGTCAAGAATATCAACTCTTAAATAGGAATCATCAAAAGACAAGGGATGTTGCATGCTTTTGTGGATTTGAATGACTACTTTTTCATCCGCAACCCTAAGTGTCAATCTCCCCCCATGAACATCAATTAATGCTTTTGCTGTAGTTAGGAAGGGCCTACCTAGGATTAAAGGAACTTTGGAATCTTTATCCATGTCAATAATAACAAAATCCACTGGAAATATGAATTTATCAAGTTTTACAAACACATATTCTATTATGCCCCTAGGATATTTGATAGATCTATCCGCGAGTTGAATACTCATCCTAATGGGTTATGGTTCTCCTAGGCCTAGCTTTTTAAATGTTTTATATGGCAATAAATTAATGCTAGCACCTAGGTCAGCTAATGCATTGCATACATGAAGAGTGCCAATTAAACATGAGATAGAGAAACTCCCTGGATCATTTTCTTTAGGTGGTAGATTCGGTTTGTCCTGCAATATGGCTGAGCATTCTTCATTGAGGACCACTGTGGACAACTCTTCCAATCACTTTTTGTTGACGAGCATGCTTTTAAGAAACTTGGCGTATTTGGGCATGTGAATTAAAGCTTCACTGAGGGAGATGTTTATGTGCAGTTGTTTAAATACCTCAAGAAACTTGTCGAATTGGGCATCTTTTCGAGCTTTGTGTAAACGGGTAGGATATGGTATGTTAGGCTGAAAAGGAGGCTTTTCAAGAGATGGACAGGGGATATCCGGCACCAGTTCTAGTACTTCAACCGGTGTCGGTTTGGTTCTGTGCTGTTCTGTTTCGGGTTTGCTGGATAGCTGGCGCCGGTTCTCTTCTTCCAACTGGCGCCGGTTGTCATCTGGAATGTCTGGTAATTCTTTCCCACTTCACAATGCGATAGCAGCTATTTCCTCATTGGCTATTGGGGTTAGTTCGTGAGATTTTATCACCATGTCTGTCAGAAATCAAATTTGTAGTTCCATGTTGCGGATCATTGCTTCGAATTTCTCAAATGTGGAATCAATTTCCTGGAAACGCCTAGTGACGTGAACAACAAATTTTCCAATTAGGGTTTTGAGTTTTGCTGATTCTAGTGCTATGAGTGTCATCTTAGGAGGGTAATGGAGGTACTACCCCTCATTAGACTTCCACAAATTCCAATTCGTCGTTTCTCCTAAACATAGAAGCGAGTTAGATACGGAATTCATAATTACAACAAAAGGAAAAGCTTACAAAGTTAGTCAAGAGGACATAGTCAAAGTTAGTAGGTTAGGTTAGGTTAGAAGGGTGTACAAGAATACATGAAAAATAACAGATAGCACCTTTTTGCAAAAGAACAATTATACATAATTTACATATTTACATATTTACTTATTTACATGGTTAAATCAATAAAATCCAAGCTTTCATACTATTGTTCCCCGGCAACAGTGCCAAAAACTTGATGTGTCCGGATTGAGGTATAAAAATCATACAACAACTAAGCACATTTCCAATCAAGTTTGAATTAAAACATTTAACCCAAATCACGCAAATGAGCAAGCCTACTCATCAATAACTGAGCATATGATTCAGATGAATATCGATTCTCAAGGTACAAGTAGACATTAATCCATTTTCTTTCATTGTTTAACCGACTCAATAAAGTGAAAACAAAATAAAAAGGAAAATAAAATAAAAATAAAAATATATACATGTCAATGATGGAGAAGTATGTAACTCAAACCATTGTTTAGATAAACATGACCGTAAAGAACTCAACCATTATCATAACTAATTATTCCCTTGGCATCATGAAGGATTAAGATAGACTCACTTCTTTTTCAATCCATGAATCCCTATATTCTAGGTAACTTAGTATCACATGGTCTGTCTCAACTAGTCTTACCCAAAAGATGCATTGAACACAATCCTTGATTAAATTTCCATATTTTGGCAAACTTAAAACATGAAACTAACTAATGAATCCATATTCTGGTAGACATCAAGTAACCTTTAATTACCAATTCTTAGCAATTAACCCCTTTTTCAAGCAAGTTAAGAGACAACAAATATGAAACCAATGAATTGAAACCACCATCAACCCATTTTTCAAGCAAGTCAATAGAAAGAAACAACCACTTAATCTCGTAATCAATCCAAGTAATTAAATACCAAGAAGAACAATCAATTAATTAAAAGATCAAATACCTCTAAATATCATGAATATCTAAAATACTATCAAATTACAATAAAACAATTAACATATCATTGTTTAAGAAAAAGAAAACAAAATAAAAGAAAGCACTCATAGATAAGCCTCCTCCTTCTTCCTTTGAAGACTTTTTTGGACAACCCTCCTTGAATTGAAGAATTCCTCCTTTGATTGTGTGATTTTCTATGATGATCAATGAATTCTCCCCTTTTCCCTTGTGTTTTTCATCTATATATAGGCTTAGTGATACAAATTCTTGGGTGGCTTTTCTTGGTGTTATGGGTGTTTTAGTTGGCTATATTTCAGCTCAACTCAAAGGAACAAAAAACAGAGATTCTTGTGACAAAAAAGGAGAAAACCAAATAACTACTTACAATCTTTCAAACCCTTGAAGAACAAAGCCTCAAAGACCCTTAAGATGAGTAGAAAGTTCTACTATATTCTCACCCCAATATCCTTGAAGCAACAAAGGCAAACAAAAACAAATAGAATAGAGAAAATAGGCACCCAAATATTAAATTTCAAACAAATCTTAGAAGAACAAAGTAACTAAGACCCATTCAAAGAAAATAACATTGGATTATCCAAAAGATTTATAGACTCTTACAAGAGGAGGACTAACTTTAAGCTTGGTCTTGAATAAGATGAACAAGGAGGCTAGGGCCTCTCAAGATTCTCTCTCAAATTTGAATTAAAGTGAAGTGAATTGTGTTTTCAAATCACTAAAAGTTATATTTATACTACCCTAACCTTACCTAAGTAATCCCTGAGGTTCTATTACAGATTAGGGTCATAATAAGTCTTTACAAGCAATTAAGAGTAAAGAAAATCGGAGAAAACATTAAAAATGAGGGGCCGTCGTCGACTGCCCAGGATGGAGCCGGCGTCGATTTGGGCACTACAGCCGGCGCCAGTTGTGTTCTGCCTTCGGACGGTCGAAAGTCAGATAAATCCATTGTTGAGTAGAATGAAGCCGGCGCCAGTTTGGCTGCTTGGAGCCAGCGTCAGCCGTTCTCTGGTGGCCTCTTTTTTGGTCTAGTTTTATCTGTCTTCATCACCAGCCCTTGTCCTTGCATGGCCACACCTCCCCCTCCTTTATCTTGACCTCCATGATGAAGCGGAGTCGCATCATCTCTCCCTCATTGAAAAGGATTCTTCTTCGAATCATTGCCATCATCTTTATGGAGTGCCTTCACTTTTGCCGCCTTTTTAGCTCCATCAAGGTTCATTCGTTCATCTATAGGTAAGAGGACCAATTCCAAAAGAGTTAGAAGGGTATGACCATATACAATTTCAAAAGGAGAATAAGAAATGGTAGAGTGAATAGCCCTTTTGTAAGCAAACTCAAGGTGTGACAAGCATTTCTCCCAATTGTTCAAGTTCTTCTTGGTTATGGTCCGCAATAATTGGGTAAGTGTTCGGTTGACCACCTCTTTTGGAAAAATAACTTCAAATTCTTGAGAAACAGCTGCAATTTTATTAGGCAAAGAAAATGAAAAATCATTAGTAGAAACATAAGAACCTTTGCATAAAAGAATAATGACCGGTTCTTTAGCTTCTATAGTCTATATGACCTCTCTTTCTTTTGCAAAGAAGTTCACTCTTCTTTTACCTCTCATCTCTTGTCCTTACTCACTCCTATCCTTGATTGTCAAAGGCACTTGTTTGTTCATCCTCTCTCTCAACTCTTTTTCTTTTCTCTCTTGTTTTTTCCTCTCAATTTCTTGCTTTTGCTTTACTTCTTGTGCTCCCTTTTTCTTTTCTTTCTCCTTCATGATTCTTTGATCTTTATTCACCTCACTAGGGGCTATGGGGGTGAAGGTAAACTTAGTTCCCTCATTGAGTAGGGAATAAGTATTCTTACTCCCATCATATTTTACATGCCTATCATATTGCCAAGGCCTCTCTAGTAGTAAGTGACTCACTTGCATGGGTACCACATCACATAGCACATCATTCTTGTACTTCCCCATTTCAAAAGATACCAAAACTTGCTTGTTTACTCTCATTTCCCTACTATCATTTAACCATTATAATTTGTAAGGCTTGGGATGTTTAATCCAACTCATGTCTAATTCTTCAACCAAATCTGCACTAATCACGTTAGTGCAACTCTCACTATCCACAATGATACTACAAGTGATCTTGTTGATTAGACACCTAGTGTAGAAAATGTTCTCTCTTTGTTGGTGGTCTTAATCCTCAATGACTTGTGAACTTAATGACCTTCTTGTGACTCCCACTAAGGAGTATTCTTGACCAACAATTTCCTCTTCATCACTCTCCTTATCTCTATTTCCCTTTTGGTTTCCTTGGTACCCTTCTTCCTCTTCCTCTTCTTCTTCTTCTTTGTCGGTAGAAATCTCACCATAGGGATTGGTATACATCGTTCTCTTGCTTGGACACTCATAGGAAGTATGTCCATATTCAAGGCACTTAAAACACTTGATATCTCTATTCCTTTGTGGCCTCTTCATAGCTTTCCCTTTGTCATTGTTTCATCCTTCCCTAAGTTTCCAATCCTCTTTAGGTTTGTAGAAGTTCCGTTGGGATGGTTTAGGGGCTTCATCATTCTCAATTGGCATCTTGCTAAAAGTGTTGGGGTTTGGAAGTGGTGGTCTAGTAAATGTCCTCCTCTTTAATTGTCTTTCAATCTTCATAGCGGCATGTACTATATCCTCCAATCGATCATAGGGGTGCAATTCCACCAAGTTGGCAATCTCCTTATTTAATCCTCCCAAAAACCTTGCTCTCGTTGCTCTAGGATCTTCATAGATTTGAGCTCTCATTAACATAACTTCCATCTCCTTATGGTAATCTTCCATACTCTTGTTCCCTTGCTTGAGTTATTAGAGCATTTGGTAAAGATCGTTGTAGTAATAGTGTGGTATAAATCTTGCCCTCATCATGTCTTTCAACAAATTCCAACTAGCCACGATTTCCACTCCCATTTATCTCTTTTGAGCACTAGCTTGCTCCTACCATACCAAAGCATACTCTAAAAATCTCAAAATAGTCAACCTTACTTTTGACCTCTCACTATAGTTATGGGTTTCTAGAAATATCTCCATTTTGCTTTCCCACTTAAAATAAGCTTCGGGGTCACTCTTGCCATAGACTGTGGGCACTTGCAATTTAATATGGCTCAACTCCCTTTCCACATCATTTCCTTCTCTCCTTCCTCCTCTATTACCCCATCTTCTATGATGTTCCCCAAAGGCCTCAACTTGTTCCCTCTCATACCACTCATCAACTCCCTCAAATTCTCGTTCTAACCCTCTTAGATTATTCCCTCCATTCCTTCTTTGTCCTCTACCTCGTCCTCCTCTCATACCATGTACTCCCCCTTTCATAGGAGCTTGTTGGAATCCCCTAATTGAATGTTCATTCCACTCTTCCCTTTATTGGGCATGTAACGGAGGAGTATGGGCATCACCATCCCTCATCCTTGGACTAGGCACTTCAAATAGCTCTTAGCTTCTCTTTTGTGCAACAGTGGAAGATTGTCCAAGATGATTTATCAACTCCCTTGTCATGTTTTGAAATTTGCTTTGCATAGTCCTCATCATAGCTTGCAAGTCCTCACGCAAACCCCTAGCATCAATTTGATCTTCTTGAGGTCTACTAGGTCCACTTAGGTTAGGCCTAGAGATCTCTTGTTCATGGGCCATGGTGATGGGATATTTTCTTACTTATACCTACAACACAAAGAGATTAGAAAGAAAAATAAATCCTCACTGCTCTTCCTTGCGTGTTGGCTCTCAAGGTTGATCACTCCACGCTCGTGTTTACTTTATTAGGCTCTTTTAAAATTAGGCTCACCCTCTTACCTTTTTCTCAACACTCAAGCCTTCTTGTTCAATCTTAATCCTCCCTAATAGCTAAAATTTTAGTCCAACTTAGTGAATCACACAAATCAGAAAAAATTTTCAATTAGGGGGTTTTAGGGGAATTTCAACAAACACTTGTTGGGCACTTCAAGTAAACAAGTTTTAAGCTAAGAATTTCATGAAAAGTGGACTCAATCAACACAAGAACAGACACTAGATTCATAAAGAAACAATTCTAAGCAAGACACAAACAAGAATTAGCAAGAACAAAGAAACAAGAACAACTAGAACTAGGATGATGAAGAACAAGATGATCACAAAGGTGTAATAGAAAATTTGAGTTCAATGAACATGGAATTCAATAATAGAGTGATATACTAAGTCACAAAATCCCAAGGAATGAAAATCAAGAATAAAAATTCCCAACTAAAGCCAAAAACACTCTCATAGAACATTTATCAAACACCTTGGCTGTAATCTCGTCACTTAAGAACAGTCAACAATTCCACCCATATTCAAGTCAAATTTCACCACAATCACAAGATAAATTTGTTCCTAAGGATTATAACAACATCAAGGAGTAATTTCCCAATAAAAAAAAAAATTAAGATATAACAAAATTTTCAAGACCTTATTTGGAGCAAGTTTTGAGTGACGGGATTTTTTGTTTTTCTCTTTTTTTCACTTTGTAGGGCTCATTTTTCTTATTTTCAAGCTTTGATGGGAATCAAGCTTTTCCTTGCTCTAATACCAAACTCTTTGATACAAATTCTTGGGTGGCTTTTCTTGGTGTTATGAGTGTTTTACTTGGCTAAGTTTCAGCTCAACTCAAAGGAACAAAAAACAGAGATTCTTGTGACAAAAAAGGAGAAAACCAAATAACTACCTACACTCTTTCAAAATCTTGAAGAACAAAGCCTCAAAGACCCTCAAGATGAGTAGAAAGTTCTACTATATTCTCACCCTAATATCCTTGAAGCAATAAAGGCAAACAAAAATAAATAGAATAGAGAAAATAGGCACCTAAATATTGAATTTCAAACAAACCTTAGAAGAACAAAGCAACTAAGACCCATTCAAAGAAAACAACATTGGATTATCCAAAAGATTTATAGACTTTTACAAAAAGAGGACTAACCTTTAAGCTTGGTCTTGAACAAAATGAACAAGGAGGCTAGGGCCTCTCAAGATTCTCTCTCAAATTTGAATGAAAGTGAAGTGAATTGTGTTTTCAAATTACTTAAAGTTATATTTATACTACCCTAACCCTAGCTAAGTAATCCTTAAGGTTCTATTACATATTAGGGTCATAATAAGTTTTTACAAGCAATTAAAATTGAAGAAAATCGAAGAAAACATTAAAAATGCAAGGCTTTCGTTAGCTGCCCAGGGTGGAGCCGGCGCCGGCTGTGTTTTGCTTTCAGACGGTCGAAAGCCGAATGAATCCATTATTGAGTAGAATGAAGTCGACGCCGGTTTGCCTGCTTGGAGCCTACGTCGGCTATCCTCTGGTGGCCTCCTCTTTGTTCTAGTTTCGTCCATCTTCGTCGCCGGCCCTTGTTCTTGCAAGGCCATATCTCCCCCTCCTTTATCTTGACCTCCATGATGAAGCAGAGTCTTATCACTTAGGAAGTGCCTAAACTCGTAGGTACAATGTTCTTGGCCGAGTAGAAGTTGGAAGATACTAAAACTCCACAGATTATCAAAAATCGCATAAAAAAAAATCAAGCATCGCCTTAACTTCAGAGCATAGCCGACGCCGCCTAGGCTCTCGGAGCCGGCGTCGGTTGTGTTCTGATTCTCTACTTGTTCAACGATTTTTCTCCGAATTTCACACAATAAAGACCAGAATGCAGCCGGTGCCGCCTTGACTCTTGCAGCCAGCACCAATTCCACTTTGTTTTGCTCTATTTCAACAAATTTTTCGTCGCTTCAAAGTTCGTGTCAACAGTGCATGGCCGGCACAGTTCTAGGGCCCCAGCCGGCGTTGCCTCTTCTCTGTTTTTCGATATTTTTGTTTCGTTTTACCCCAAAAATCTGCAATAATGAACAAAATACCTTTTCAAGTGTAAAATCTTAAATATGAAGGAATATGACTAGTTATTGAACAAAATGTATCACAAAAGAATCTCAAATAATTAGGAAAAATATGACTAATTTAGCCCCTATCAGAAATCAAGTTTGGAATCTTGTTCCTAAAGCACTTGAGCATCCCGTGATTGGATCTAAGCGGGTTTTTAGAAACACACTTGATGAGCATGATATTGTTATTAGAAATAAAGCCAGATTAGTTGTCTAAGGATTCAATCAAGAAAAGGGCTTTGATTATGATGATGAAACTTTTGCTCCCGTTGCTCGGTTAGAATCAATAAGAATGCTACTTGCTTTTGCATCTTTTATAAGTTTTATGCTCTACTAAATGGATGTTAAAAGTGCTTTCTTAAATGGTTTTATTAAAGAAGAAGTATATGTGGAGCAACCTCCTGGGTTTATTAATGAACATTTTTCAAGCTATGTCTTTAAACTCTCCAAATCACTTTATAGTTTAAAATGAGCTCCAAGAACACGGTATGAAAGGCTTAGTGGTTTTCTTCTTTCGAAAGGTTTTTCAAGAGGTTTAATTAATACTACATTATTTATCAAATTTAAAAATTCTAATGATATCTTAATTGTGCAAATATATGTTAATGATATTATTTTTAGAGCTACTAACAATTTCTTATGTAAGAAATTTGCCAAGACAATGCAGCAAGAGTTTGAGATGAGCATGATAGGAGAATTTAATTTCTTCCTCGGTCTACAAATCAAGTAAACTAAGGATGGAATCTTCTTGAATCAAGCCAAGTATGCCAAGGAATTGCTCAAAAGGTTTGGAATGAATGAAGCAAAAGAAGTGAGTACACCTATGAGCACATCATTAAAACTTGATAAAGATAAAAAATGAAAGTGGAAAAATCAAAATATAGAGATATGATCAGAAGTGTCCTTTATCTTACTGCCATCCGACTATACATTATGTTCTCAGTGTGCCATTGTGCTAGATTTCAATCATGCCCAAAGAAATCTCATCTATGTGCTGTAAAGTGTATCCTCATATACTTAATTGGAACATATAATTATGATTTATGGCATCTATGGACTAATTCATTTGATCTTATAGGATATACATATGCTAACTATGCTAGCTGTAAAGTTGAGAAAAAAAGCACCAGTAGACACTGTCAATTTCTTGGACACTTCATTGTCTCTTGGTATAGCAAGAAGCAAGCTTGTATCTTCCTTTCAACAACTGAAGCCGAATACATAGTAGCATGCAGTTATTGCAAGCAAATTTTGTGGATGAAAAATACTTTGCTTGATTTTAGTTTAAGTTTTAATTATGTGCCTATCTTATGTGACAATACTAGTGCTATCAATTTGACCAAGAATCCTATTCAGCATTCTAGAACTAAGCATATTGAAATTAAGCATCATTTCATTAGAGATCATGTGGTTAAGGGTGATGTTTGTATGGAATATATTCCAGTTGATGAACAGCTTGTAGATATATTCACTAAATCTCTGGCCGAAGATAGATTTAATCATCTGTGAAGAGGTTTGGGAATTACCAAAATTATGTAACTAACAATTTTTCCAATGATTTGTTTATTTATTCTTGTAGAACTTTTGAAGATACACACTTTTAGATGATGATTTTTGATACAACATCTTAGAAACATGAATCCAAAACCCCCTCAATAAAACATCTCTCGATCTGTTCTTGGACGAACAAATTTAGACTTAGTCTAAGTCCAAAATAGTAGTAACACGATTCAACCCAAAATCGTGTAAAGCCTATATTTTTTAAAAAAAATTTGGATGAAAAAGCGTCTGAGTCTAGAACCTTTTTTTTTTTTTTTTGAATTTTCAAAATATCTGCACTTTTCAAAAAAGCTCAACCTATCTCTGATGAAATCTCTGTTGAGGCTACTTGATTGTACTTATCTACTCAAGTACCTAGGAAATCACAAAAAATGGCTTATCAAAAAGGATATTTCTTCCTCTCTCTTCTTGAAATCTGAAACTGCTATTGATCTTTCTACCTCTCTCCCTTTCTTCGTATTTTCAACTTCCTCACTGAAACAAAATTTCAATATCTTCTTCTCGCTTCTGCCATGGCAAAACTAACAAAATCAAATAAGGGAAGAAAATCAAAGATATAGAAGAACCCGAAAGGTAAAGAAATAGCAAAACCTAAGTCTGTTGTCAACACTTAAACTATCATCAAACAGAAAGGAAAGAAAATCATTGCTAAAGAAATAGCTTTGTAGTCTGACTCATCACAAGTGCTTCTTGTACAAGAAAGCTCTGAGACACAGGTACTTTGATTTCTTGATTTAAAATGTGAATATGAGTTTAATGATTGGCTATCGAGAAATAGAACTGTTATCTCTGGATACTATGTTGATCCTGAAGCCTTTATAAATTTTGCAGATATCTTGAATATGTTTGAGTCACTTGGATGGGGGGCTTTGCTGTCGATAGATGAAAAATTTTACACCATACTGGTTTGGGAATTTTATTCAAACTTAAGAAAAGTAAGGCTTGAAGAGGCTGGCGAGGGATTCATAGTTCAATGGTACACCTTTAGAGTAGGTTTTGTAAACATGGAATTTGACCATAGAATGTTGAATCGGGTATTTGGAGTCTGAGATGGAGGAATCCAATTCTTTGAAATGAATAAATTTCCAAAAAAATTGGACCTGTTTGATCTGGGAAGGTTTGAGGCAAAGTTCACTAGAGGGAGAAGTTTCAAAAATTCAAATGACTACAATTCAAAGTAACTGAATGGTTTTGGGAGAATTCTGCACCATATAGTGTCTACCTAGTGGCACTAAGCTTTGGACACAAAACATCTGTAAGTATCATACAAATGATACTAATGTTGGTTCTGTCGGAAGGAAGACATATTAGCTTTAGTTTTCTGGCTATGAAATTGATGCTTCAATCAAGAAACACCTCTAACAAGGCCCTACCATATGAAAATCTCCTGGCAAAGGTTTTTAAATACTTCAACGTAAATCTCAGTGCTAGTACCCCTAGACACCTCAAGATTAATGTCCACCACACAAAGTCTTTTGAAAAAAATGAAGTTTGTACAAGTGAACAATCAATGGGTTCTACATAGAGATGTGTCATATGAGAAAAGGGAAAAGCTGATCAAAATCAAGGCGAAGAAAAGAAAATTTCACTTGCGGCCTAGCATAGGAATCCTCCAATAAAGGGAAGCAGAGGGTTGAGGAGAGTGGACTGACTCAAAGTATCTTGAATGCTTTAAATATTTTGGCTGAAAAATTTGATGGACTTAGCACAGAAGTTAAGATGGAATTGCAAAACTTGGAAAGTCGGTGGAGTAATGTGGAGGGAAAGAAAGAAGAAAAGACTACTGGAGGAGTCTCCGAAGGACAAGCCATTCCACTTCAACAAGAAGATGAGCCTGCAAAGGATTCTGGACACCCTCTATCACTAAAGAAGTTCTAGCACTACCCGCTATAGCACCCATAGCTGAACTAACTCCATCCCAGCCCACTAAAATGATGCCTCCTACACCCTCTGTTAACCCAGTTACCACTACAAAAGACAAGCCAATTGACAAGCCAATTCCATCGGGTAGCTCCTCAGGATGTAGGGTGAAATATATAGTAGTTAAGAGAAAATCCAATAGGATTACTGGCCAACATTCCAAGAAGAGTGCCAGTACTGAGCCCGATACCATCCATATTTCCTGATTTACCCTCTATGACTGCTGCTTGCTGATTTTCTATGCCACATTTTCCTTGTTGAACAAATTTATGATTTTTGCTTTAATGTTTGAACAATTTTAACTTTATGCTTTCTGCATGAACAATCTTATTCTTGAACTGACAATCCTACTGATCCTTCTGATAATATGGTTGATGTTAAAACCTCTTGATTAACTTACCATTCTCCTGCTTAATTCCTTACTGTTTCTGTAACACCCCATATATCCATAATGTAGTAGGCTATAACTTTGTGAGGTGTCACCTAGTCTGATTGCTCAGACAAGGAGTCTTTATAACAAACTTTACTCAAATGGCAGCGGAATTTTTTTTTCCAACATAGAAAAGTACAAGAATTTGGCTTTTGATACATACACCCACAAGTATAACAGGTCCAAGATGTAGCATGAGCCTCTGGAGTCCACCGCATTTTCGTTGTGTCACTTTGATCCTGAATTTTTCAAAGGAAATAATACATGTGTGAGCGTAATGCTTAGTGAGTCCCGTGTGTGCTAATGTTTTATAAAAGAATCAGGACATATAAAACCTTTATGGAACAACGTATCATTTTCCTACTGGAAGTAGTTCTTAAACTCTCTAAAGAAGAGTTTATTTAGAACTCAATCATTTTTGAAAAATTATATTTCAATTTCCAACCATTGCCCCGATTTCTAAATCACAGGCACTTTTTCAACAGAAGGTCGGCCTATATGCAAAGCTCATAAGGCTTCACCTTTGGTGTCACGTATCATTATGCTTAGACTGCAGCCTACAACACTCAACCATGTGTTGCTCGGAAGGGTAAGTACACCGCAGCGTATTACCGAGAATCAAGTTAGTGCTTACGCTAAGTATTTAAGTTAGTGTATACGCCAAGCATTCAAGTTAGTGCTTACGACAAGTATTCAAGTTAGTGCATACGCCAAATATTCGAGTTAGTGCTTACACCAAGTAGTTAAGTTAGTGCATACGCTAAGTAAGTTAGTGCTTACGCTAAGTATTTAAGTTAGTGCATACGCCAAGTAAGTTAGTGCTTACGCCAAGTATTCAAGTTAGTCATGTATTGGATTCAAGGATTGACAAGTTTAAGAAATCAAGAATTCAGGATTCATATTATTCATCATGTTTCCAAATCCATAGAGAAGGCTCGCACTTGAGCATATTAGAAAACCATTTTCCATATTAGGAAAAACACTTTGCCAAAACCGAGATTTGGAAATTGAAAAGATCACACGGGATATTTCATATGAAAGATATTCAAGAAATCAAGTACTTGGTAATGGTTTCAAACTCAAGTGTAATGTTTATCTTATAACATATTAGGAAAGAATTAACTATATCAGAAAAGCATATGATATTTTCAGTACTCGATCACAAAAGTCATTTCCAAGGGTATTCGGGTCATTTTACCTATACCCGATTCCAAAAGACTTTTGGAGGGTAATCGGGTCATTTTACCCATACCCAATTTGAAAAGTATTCACAAGAGTTCCAATAAGGATATTTCGGTCATTTACCAAATGCTTAATTCCAAAGGTTTTCATAAAACATTCCAATAAGGACATTTGGATTATTTTCCAAATACCTAATTCTAAAAGGAACTTATTTCATGAAATCCAAAATTCTAATCCCAAAAGATGATTAAATTCAAAGTTTCCAAATACGTTTCCATAAAATATTCCAATAAGGGCAATCCAGTCAATTTATAAATACTCGATTTTAAAATTTACCATTTTTCGAAAATCCTAAGTATTTAATCCAAAAAAGACTAAATTCACAAAATTCATGCTTTAATTATCCATTAAGGTTTCCAAGCCAAATATGAGGTTCATTTGAGCCCAAAGTGGCATAAGAATAAATCTTGCTCGGATAACCTTAAATATATTTAGGGATTTCCAAAACAGTATAGCATTTCATGGAAAAGTGAAGCACACTAACTTTTAAAAGAATTTAGAAATTAAAGGGACTCACCTCGCATCCTAATTAACTTTTTCCGTTCACGGCCGTTTGACCACTGTTTCCAACATACCGTTGGTAGTTTACTGATAAACCTACACCAAACATCGTTTTTAGGTTAAATTATGTTTGGTCAAAAAGTAGCCAATGGTTAGCCGACGTCCTCGATGGTTAGCCGACATCCAACTGAAGTTTAGCCGACAGGGCTGACAGTTAGCCAACGGTTAAGGAAAACGTTCAACTTTCGTTCACGTCGTTTTTTATCATTTGTTTAATTCTTTCATTTTCCTTTTTCCATATCCTTCCTCCCTTCATGCACAAGCGATTCAATCCATATTTCTCATTCATTTCATCCAAAATCACACAATTATTCTTCCTTAAGTTCTTTCACTTCCCAAGCAAAATCTTGAAATTTTGCTGCTTTGACATACGATTTTGTTTTGCATATAACTTTCAATTCACAACTCTGATTCGGCTCTATGATATACCAAAATGACCGTAAGACTCTTAAATTTAATTATATATAATTCTTTTTCTGAGTTCTATTTCCCATGACATAATGTAGAGGCAAAAATGGCCCCAATAGTTTGTCATTCTTCAACCATTCATGTTCTGTTTAACTATCCTTTAACCTTTAACACCTTGAGAAAATTAATTTCATGCAATTTTCCTCCAAATAATTTTTGATTTAGTAATTTCCAGATTCCAATAGCTCACAAGAGTTATGCTTATTCAAAACAAATTCACTTCTTCTAATTAAAAGCTAGTATGATTCATTTTTCCAATCAAGTAACTTCCATTTTCATTCTACTTTGGTCATCATCACATCAACCAAAAGTAATCCTTCAAACTACCATGAGTATTCAGTTCTTCCTCACCCAAAACATTATCCATAAACCTTCTAGGCAGCCGGCACACATAAGTATACATAAGGTTCATACACAAAGTTCACAAACCTTAGCTTTTGATATGAAATCAAGACATGAAAAATTATGTTTTCATGTTAAAACTCATACCAAAATAATCACCGTAATGAGATCTATTACTTTAATTCTTGAAGCATAGACTTTTACCTTGTATGTTGAATCTCTTGGCTTGATTTTGCTCCAAGAACACCAAGAACACACACACTTCATTCTTTCTCTCTCATTTTTCTTTTTCTCCCTATTTTCCTCTAGCTTTTCTTTCCTTTTCTTTCTCTCTTCTTTCTCTATTCCTTATGGACGAATTTTTTTACTGAAATTCAACTCCTCAACCACCATTCTTGAACAAATATTGTCCATTCATTTCTCATTTTCATCAATTGTATGGTGGTTAAAACATAGGTGTGTTCCAATGAAAATCTTACACACCAACCACTTATTTTTCTTCCTCAAAAATTTCTCTTCATTTCTCTTGTATGACTGCCAATTTTCTTGGCCAATTTTCAGCCATTCAATCACCTTCTCATGGTCCAAGTATTGGCCTATAACATTGCACAAGACCTTAATTAAAAGGGCCCACAAATGATGTGTTCCAATCACAAAATACACATCATTCTTTATTTATTTTGTAATTCTTTAATTCCATGCATCTTGTATGAATTCTTCATGCAACTTCTCATAAATTGACACATGTCCAAGGCTACCAATCACAAAATACCACATGTCCAAATTTTTGACTGCATTTTCCAATTTTCCTCAGAAATGACCAAAATTGAATCCAAAATGAAAAAATATTTTATTTCACTATTCAACTCAAAAAATTCCACTGATTCATTGGTAATACATAAATCCTTCAATTCCTTCTTAGTTTGATCAAATTCATGGCCAAAGTCGTGGCGCGGTCAAAATGATGAAAATGCCCTCGATAAAATAACATAATTCACACCAAAACATGCGTATCATCGCATTGACCAATTTTCCTTCTCAGTGCACCCTCAAATTCTTATTTTATTGACAATAATAGCCTTTCGAAGATTTAGGGTACGGGTAGAACAAATCTAATAATTACATCTAGGTCCCGACAAAATATTATTACAACAAAATTTTCGTTTCATTACACAGATTATCTTTTGTTTTGGCCATTGATATAAATTCTCATCCTATTACAAGTAGTAGCCAACCAAAGGTAAAATGTGGGGTATTACAGTTTCTATTTTGCTAAAATCTTTTTAATTAATGCAAAATGGGGAGAAATTAAATTGTGATTATGGATTGTGACTTGGGTTATATGGATTGTGTTTTTGGTTTTATGGCATTTTGGTTTTATGACTTGATGTGACCTTGTGGATTGAGGAAATTAAATTATGATTATGGAGATGATTATGCTTATGAATTTGGTGTGCATTTTGTGATTCGGATTGAATGATCTCTCTCTCTCTCTCTCTCTCTTTCTCTTTAGATCTTGAAAGTCAAAGTATGATTGTGATAATGGCTGTGATGCACATTATACCAAATCCTTGGATTGCAAATTATGGATTGTGATCAAGTTCGGATGATAAATGCTTGAGTGAATGCATGCTTATAAAAATTGTGTTGTTTGTCCATGATTGCATAGTGAAAACATGGTGTTAAAAATCTCAAAAAGACTGGGTTCAATTGATTCTTGGAAAACTATTGATCTATTTTTGTTAAAATGTTTTTTACCCTATATAAACACAGGAGGAGTTTTTGGATCCTTAATTTGTCAATCCAAAACACTAGTCCAAAATTACTTTTAGAGGAAATGATCTTCGGTCTTATTTTAACCTATTTTGGATGCACGATTTGGAAGTCCAAAAGTTCAAATCCCAGTTTAATTTTTTTTTAAAGATACTTCATTGTTTTATCTACTATTCATATATGCACATACATAGAGGGAGCATTGTTGTTGATGATTTATTTTCTACACCTCTTCATGTACATACTCATATTTTTACTGTGACCATTTTTTTGGGCTATTTCTTTGAAAAATAATCCTTATTATGAAAGGAAGGAGGATAAGGAGGTTAGTTGGACCATAGGCTCATTGAGCTATGTTTATGAAGCTATGATTAAAATTTTCTTATCTTAATCTCATAAGTACTCTTTGAGTCCTATAATATAAGAACGAATTTCAGTTAAATATATTCTTACTTCTCTCGGTCTAACATGTTCATATTGTCTATATCATTTTTTTTTTTTGGTATCACAATCCTATCAAATTTGTCATCACTCAAAAATGGGAAGATTGTTAGCCTTAAGGGTATTCTCCTGTGTTTTGATTTATGACAAATATTGGTGAGGACTAATTCATGTGATTTATATGTGATAGGACATATTTGACTTTGGTTCTTCCAAGGCGTGCTAATGAAACTATTAAGCAACTCTTAGACAATGGAATCCAAGAGTGGGTGATCAAGTATAACTCTAAGATATTGCATACCAAGAAGCCTTCATGAAGAATTATAGACTAAGAATTGTTATTAAGGTATTATTTGTAAATTCTTATGTCTCTTTACCTTGTGCTCAATTTATTTTTACCTTTAAGAACTTACAAATGATTTAAAAAATTATTTATAAATCTGGATTTTTTGGTTGAAGTAGTTTTGGATGGATCTCTGAATCCAAAACACAATCTAATGATCTGAAGCATTTTTCAAAATATATCTCTTTGCTTAAAGTGCCGCTTTGGACTTACTTTTTAGATGCACATCCTTCCACTTTGTGAATCCAAAACCCTGAAAATTCTGACAAAAGTAACTAGCCGTTACTAGCCATTGGGACTTTGGGTTTGGCACTTATAAAAGCTTTTAAAACTTGAGTTTGAAGTAGATTTTTGTGTTATCTCTCTCAGAAACATGCTTACACTTTAGAATACAAAAATCTCCCTTTTCATTTGAGCTTCAAAGTAAAATAAAATTGTTCCAAAAGTAAAAGATATTGGTGCTTAATTGTTCATAACTTGCTTAATCTGTGAGCTATTTCTGCACTCTTTCTTCAATCAACTTTATATCAAGGTTAAGGAGGTAAAACCCAACTTGTGTGAGCCTTGATTGTTGTGTTTAAAGAGGATTGGTGTAAAACCAAGTATGGTGATCCTCTCATGTAAGATTGGTATTGCTTACCACTATTGATTTGGAAAAACATTTTAGTAAATTGTGTTGAAATCCTTAAATGAGAACTTAAAGTAGTGGATGTAGATCTTTTAAGGATCGAACAACTATAAATTATTTAGTCTTTTCTTGAGTTGTTTGCCTAAATTTCTTCGCTGCATTTTCATTGGTCCTCAAATCTTAAATGCTATTTGCTTTTCTCTAAAATTAGTGGTTCATTTAAGATTCTTGCATTCTGCAGTAAGCCTATCCTTGATAGCTTAACTAGTCATCTTTGTGTCATACTTTTCTCTCACCATTTTGTACTAAATTAAAAGATCCCCGTCTGCTCTCTTAAAGCTATGAAGCAACTTTGCCATTCAGTTCGCTATTCTCAAATGATTTCAAAATTTTTAATTTGCATTTGTTTGTCATAAACCTTATTTACTTCCCTCTATGGTTTATCAGATAAGGTACAAGCTTTACTATTTTTCAGCTCACTACCAGATAGTTGGAAAATAATAGTGGTATCCATTAGCAATTCAGTTCTAAATGGTGTCTTAACTATGGCTATAGCAAAAGAGGTGGTATTAGATGAGGGGATTAGAAGGAAGGAACATGGTACTTTTACTAAGTCTCAAGCATTGATTATGTAAAAGAAAGAAGAAAGGGGGAGAAGCAAGAGTAGAGATCCTTACAATAATAATGACAGATCTAAGAGTAGATATGGGTTGCTGAAAAATGTTGAGTGCTATCGTTGAAAAAAGAAAGGATGCTACAAGAAGCATTGCAGAGTTTAGAAACGGGAACTTGTTGAGAAAAATGATAATGGTAAAGTGAGAGACAAAGAAGATACTACAGCAGTTGTAGCAGCCGATGATGATATGTTGGTGTTCTGTGATGATGGTTATGTCAATGTTACCTATCAAGATAGTGATTGGGTAATTGATTCAGGTGCATCATATCATATTACTCCACACAAACATTTCTTCTCAATGTACACTGAAGGAGACTTTAGCTATGCTAGGATGGGAAATGAGGTTTCTTGTAAAGTTATAAGAAAGGGTGATATATGTTTGGATACAGATACTGGATGCTAGCTAGTCTTGAGGAATGCTAGACATATTCTTGATATTCATCTTAATCTTATTTTCACTGGAAAGCTTGATGATGAAAGCTACTATAGTTCTCAAGGTAGAAGTAAATGGAAGCTCAACAAAGGGAGTCTAGTTGTTGCCAGAGGAAAGAAATAAAATACTCTCTACTTGATGCAAGCCAAGTTGGGGAAAGAGAAGTAAATGTAATTCAAGACTCCTCTATTGATTTATGGCATAGGCAACTTGGGCACATGAGTGAGAAGGGAATTTAGACACTAGTTCATAGACAACTTCTTCCTAATGTAATAGGTACTTCTCTTAAATCATGTGTTGATTACATTTATAGAAAACAATATAGAGTTACTTTTCAAAGACTTCCTTCATCTAGAAAGCTAAATCCATTAGAGTGGGTGCACACTGATGTCTGCTACATGAAAGATATGTCTCTTAATGGTGTAATTTACTTTTGTACTTTTATTAATGACTTCTCTAGTAAAGTCTAGTGTACTACTTTGAAATCTAAAGACCAGGCCTTAGATATGTTTAAAGAATTTCATAGCAAGGTCAAAAGAGAGACCAGTAAACAGTTAAAGTGTATTCGGGCCGACAATGGTGGTGAGTATAAAGGACTATTTGAAAGTTACTGTAAGTCTCATGGATCAAACTAGAGAAGACAGTACCAAAAATACCACAGGAGAATGGGATAGTAAAAAGGATAAACAGAACTATCACTGAACAGATTAGATGTATACTTTCTAATGCCAAGATGTCAAAATCCTTTTGAGGTGAAGTAATAAGAACTGTAGTTGACCTGATTAATCTTTATCTTTTAGTTCATTTGGATAGTGATATTCTAGAGAGAGTATGGACGGGAAAAGAAATATCCTTCAAGCACTTTAGAGTCTTTGGTTGTCGTGCATTTGTTCACATTTCCAAAGATGAGAGATCAAAGTTTGATATAAAATCCAAGCTGTGTATTTTTTAGGGATATACACATACAAAGTTTGGCTACAGACTATATGATCCAGTAGAAAAGAAATTGATCAGAAGTAGAGATATTGTCTTTTTTGAAGATCAAACCATTATAGATATTGAAAAAAAATGATAAGTCTAAGTTAAAACCAAGATTCTTTGATGATATTCTTTCTAGTTCAGATCCAATGCCTGTACCAGCTAGTTCTGATGAGCCAATTCCAGAAATAGATGATTCAAATTAAAGGGGAGTTAAGGTAGAGTAAAGAGAAACTATGGATGATAATAATAATGCTGGTGAGATTGAGCTAGAAGCACCAACACCAATGCCACAAGATGAACCTAGGAGATCTAGCAAGGTGAGAAGATCTTCTATCAGGTATATCTCAATGAATATGTGTTGTTGACTGATGAAGGAAAGCCAGAATCATACAGAGAAGCTTTAGAGCATGAGAAGAAAGAAGAATGGTTGCAGGCTATGCATAAGGAGGTGGTATCTTTACAAGAGAATTGCACTTATGACTTAGTGAAATTGTCTAAAGGTAAGAGAACACTAAAGAACAAGTGGGTCTACAGGTTGAAGACTTAAGAGAATAGCTCACAACCTAAGTACAAAGCAAGATTAGTTATGAAAGGGTTTAGCCAAAAGAAAGGTATAGATTTTGAAGAAATCTTTTCTCCAGCGGTAAAGACGACATCTATTCGAGTTGTTCTTGGTATTGTTGCCAGCTTGAATCTTGAGATTGAGCAACTTGATGTGAAGACAACCTTCCTACATGGAGATTTGGAAGAAGAAATTTATATGGAGCAGCTAGAGGGGTTAAAAAAAAATGGCAAAGAAAATTTGGTATGTCGTCTAAAAAAAAATCTATATGGTTTGAAACACTCACTGAGATAGTTGTACCAAAAGTGACAAATCAGAAATATCACAGGACCGCATTAGACTATTGTGTCTATGTGAAGAATTTTTTAGATGGTGATTTTATTATCCTCTTGTTGTATGTGGACGATATGTTGATTGTTAGTCATGATGTTGTGAAAACTAACAAGTTGAAAAAAGGAGTTGAGCAAATCTTTTGCAACGAAAGATTTGGGTCCAGCTAAACAAATTTTAAGGATGAAAATCTCTCGAGATAGGTAAAATAGAAAGCTTTGGTTATCTCAAGAAAAGTACATTGAGAAAGTACTTGATAGGTTTAACATGAGCAATGCTAAGAAAGCTTCTACTCCTCTTGCAGGTCACTTTAAGCTAAACATTGAGCAGTGTCTGAAAAGTGAGAAAAATAAAGAAGATATGAAAAAAGTTTTTTATACTTTAGCAGTTGGTAGTCTGATGTATGCAATGGTTTTCACCAGGCCAGATATAGCTCATGTGATTGTAGTAGTTAGTCGATATCTTTCTAATCCTAGTAAAATGTACTGGAATGCTATCAAATGGATTCTCAGGTATCTCAAGAGAACTTCCAAATTATGTTTGTGCTTTGGAAATGGCAATATCATACTTGATGGATACTCTGATTCAGATATATGAGGTGATATTGATAAGAGAAGATCTACATCTGGGTATTTGATAACTTTTGTAGGGGAAGCAATATATTGGCAAAGTAAGTTGCAAAAATATATTGCTCTTTCTAGTATATAGGCAGAGTACTTCGCAACTATTGAAGCTTGTAAAGAGATTCTATGGTTGTAGAGGTTTTCTTTAGGAATTGGGCTTGAAATAAGATAATTATAATCTTTATTGTGATAGTCAGAATACCATTCATTTATGTAAGAATTCTATATTTTACCCTCGATCCAAACATATTGATGTGAGATATCATTGGATAAGAGAAGCTTTGGATTCCAAGCTACTAACTCTTGAGAAGGTACACACAGATGATAATGGTTTTAATATGCTGACTAAGGTGTTGTCTAAGGAGAAATTCTTATTTTGTAGACAAGAAGCATGTTTGGTTGTACCCCCCAAATAAGTTGGAGGGGGAGATTGTTGGGCCAAAAGCATCCAGCCAATTTGGTTAGATGAAACTCACAAAATAAAGGCCCACAACAAAGAAAAAGGTAAATAGAAGTCAAATTAGGACTTCCATGTTCTTTTAGAAAGGTGAAGGAATAGGAAATCATTAGGAGACGGCAGAGAGTGAAGAACCAAAGCTCAATGAAAGCTTTTAATTTTTGGTTTTTTTTGTGCCTCAATTGGATGGTTATTCGGAGTCCGATTGAGATGAAATTTGGTTCTACGTGATTCTCTCAACAAGACTTACTCATCTAACGATTTAGATTTTGATTTTGGTAACATCCTTCAAAACTTAATTCTTGTTTGGTTGTAGTTTTGGGAGAAGATATTAGTATATTATTGGTGTGCCTTTAGTTTTATCTAGAGAAGACTTTTTATTGCCAAATATTGTTGATAGTGGAAGTTTTTACTGGACTAGGTCCCGTAGTTTTTCTCATCTCGATTTTTCCACATTAAAAATCTTAGTGTCTAGTATGATTTACTTTTGCTGCTTTTTTTTTTACCTGCTTATATTATTTAATTAGTGTCTTTGGTTTATTCCTATTTTTTTATTGGCGCTTGGGAAATAGTTTTGATCTTGGGATAATTTGTATTTTGTGTGAAGCTTGGTATTTTGCTCTCTTTCAGTTTATTTCCCAACATCATTTTTTATCATCTCAAAGTTATCACTAATTGCAAAGGCTTTGCTACAATATTCTTATGGCCATTGCAATTATACCACAAATGGCAGAAGTTTTGCTACGATTTTTTTCATGCCCAATTTATGGCTATTGCGCTGCTATCATTATTTGCAAGGTTTTAGCTATGGTTTGTCATTTTGGGCATCACGAACTTATTGCAAATTACAAGGGTTTTGTTATGATTTTTTTACTATCTTATTTTTAGCCATCACTATTTAGTCACAAAGTGAGAGAGTTTTGCTAGGATTTCTTGCTTTCTTATTTTTAGCCATCATTATTTCATCACAAGTTGTAATAGTTTTGATATAGATTTCTAGTTTTTTACCATTTTTTTCCTAAAATTATCAACTCCCTATGAATCAATTTTCAAATGTGATGGTAGTTTTTCATGCATTAGAAATACTATAAACATAAGCCACAAATAATCAAACTTTAATTAAAATGGCAAACACTAAAGCAATATGATAGGAATCCACCTAAGTAATATGCTAAAGCTAAAGAAGGGGAATGGAGATTCAAACCAAATTCTATGGTACCAAGGGAAAGGCCAAATCATGAAGGTTTTCAATGAAAGATCCCAGTAACACAAGCCACAAAGCCCATGGTTATGAAGATTGTCAAGAAGTGAGTGCCAAAAAGAAGATTTGAAGACCTTCAAGAAGACAAATCAAGAATCAAGAAAGTTGTCAAGCGATGGAGGATCAAAGAGGGGCCAAAAAGATCAATGGTTGAACAACAATTTATGTGGAGGATCAAAGTAGCACAAGAGAAAGGTCGAAGGCAAGAGAAAATGAGCCGGCTATGGAGAACCAGTACGCACCCGGCGCCAAGCCCAGCAAGGCTACCTGGCGCAAGGTCCTCTCAGCCCGTTGGCCAAGTTTTGCAAAATCGACCCAGTGCCAGGCCCATGAAGGAGACCCGGTGCCAGGCCACTTTGGGCTTAACTTAGTTTTACTAATTTTTCTTGTTTTGTTTTATGTTTATTTCTAATTTAATTCCTATGACTTTTATTATGTAATAGGGATATTTTAGACCTTTTAAATACTTAAATGGCTAAGATTTCATCTCTCCTTAGTTAGGTTCAGTTGCCTATATATATGGCATTATAACATTCAATATACAACTTTGAGTATTGATAGAAATCAAAGAGTCTTCTTTGAGAGCTTTTGAGAGGGGATTCTTCTTAGGTAAATCCCATGAACATCAACATCATTCTTAGGGCCTAGTCCTTCTCTATGTATTGAGTCTATAAACTCTTTTATAATAGATCAATTAGCATGCTAATTTATGTTATAGATAATCTAAGGTTCTTGTTGGAAGTAAAGTTGATTGCCTAAATCAACTTCTTCAATCTGCTCTTGGTTTCTTGTTGAATCAAGGTTCTTTGGTTGTGATTGGGATGATTTGATTTTCATTCCTATTGTTCTAAGTTCTCTATTTTGGCTTAGGGTCCTAGTATTTGAATTGGGTGTGTCATTTCTTCACTAAACTCACTGTTTTGAGTTCTTAGTTGGGTCTTATATTTTGCCTTAAATTTAGCTATTCAATAGAAAAACAACCCTAAGATCATATCACAACACAATAGGGCAAGTATACCCATCGCAAGTATAAGGGGTAGTAAGTATCGAATCTATAGGAAATAAGCAATTATCACTACTTTACTCTAATCTCATTGTCTAGCTAAAATGAATAAAGTGATAATGTAAATAAAGCTAAATAAACTAAACTACTAGAATAGAGAATACATCGAACTCACATGAGAAAATTCACAAGGATCATCAATGAGTAAGAATATGAGAAAAACCATGTAAAAGAAGAAATCCCCCGAAAATATGTCAAGTAAAGAGTTTATCACTATGTTTATCAAATCCCAACTTGAGCACAGATATGAGTTTTCAATAATAAACCTCACTTTCTCTTGAGTTATGAGATTTCTTTCCTAAGGCTCAAGTAATTAGTATCTCTATATAATCAATCTAATCCAAGCAAGTATTACACTCATTCATTACCAAGAAGTACCCGGAAGTCCTAATATCCCTATCTCTAGGTAATATTGAAAACTCATTGACTACCAAGTTCTAATCCTTCAACATCTTTCTCAAGTTAATCAAAGGAAAACAAATATTGGACTAATTAATTTGGTGTTCAACTTCTAACCCCATCTCTCAAATTTATTTAGAGTAAACCAATCAATTGAATAAGTCAATCAAGCCCAAACAGTCAATCCAACACAATAATGCCCAAGTAATCGAACACAAGAGATTGGAATTCAATAAATCATAATAATACCTCAACGCAAGTGCATAGATTAGGGTTCATTCCTCAAATACTACTAAAATCATATACACATCAATATTGTTAAAGTATAATATAAAGAAAAAGATAAAATATCACTTATAGATAAGTTCTTGATCTTATTCTTCCTTGGATTTCCTTGAACAACCTCTTCCTCTTCTTTATGCTTCTCCAAGATCCTCCATTTCTTGGTATTTCTTTGAGCTCCTTAAGGTATCTCTTGGTTGGTAGCCAATGAAGGGTGATTATTTAGGGTTTATAATAGGGTATTTATAGTAAAAAATGAAGAGAAATTACAAAAAAAGCAGAACAATGTGAATCTGTGCTTATGGGCGGCCCAAGGAATTCCCTGGGTTGCCTTAGTAAAGAATTTTGCAGTTTTGTTTTTTCATAGGCGGCCTAGGAAGGTTAAACTTCACTAGGCCACCCCTCTCTGGACGAAATATCTTTCTTTTTTCTCCTAGACGGACTACAAAGATAGAAGTTCTGTAGGCCGCCATGTTGTTGTGCAATTTGTCTCCTAATTTTCACATAGGCGGCCTAGGGAATTAGAATTTCCCTAGGCCACCTTTCTTTTGGACAAAATGGCCTACTTGCTATGCTTTGGGTGGCCAAGCGAATTTGAAGTTCCCTTGGCCACCTTGTTCTTTCTCTTGGCCTCCATGTGATCTCTAGGCGGCCAATGGCTCGCTTCCTTTGGACGCTATTTCTCTGTGCATTTCTTCCATTTTTGCTCATTTTTCTTTCTTTTCATTTTTATTAGCATCAATTGTATCTTCTTCTTTTTTTCCATTTCCTACAAAAAGAAGGTGAAAGGGGTATGGTGAGTCACGATTTAAGTAAGAATTTATCACAAATAAAGCATAAATACTATAGAAAAACTTTATATGATGAGCACTCATTACATACCCCACACTTAAACCTTTGCATGTTCTCAAGTAAACCACAATTATTCAAAAAACAAAGAATTAACTAACAAATCTAGCACCCTATATTTGTTCACAAATTAACTAGTGTACAAATCACATAAAATGCATATATTCACAAGGATAAAGAATAACTAATTTACAAGAAAAATAAAAAATTCTACATAGCATTCTAGGTAAATTTACAAGAACAATATAGCATATATGCAATAAGGTTAAAATGGTAAAGAGATTACTTCTTCTTCCATCTTAGAATTCATCTCAACACAAATCTATCCAAGTTAATCCCATGTACACCCTTATATTAAGTTAGACACAATCAAGAATCTCAAAATGAAATTAAATAAGTTTATTCCTAATAAATATGATTCACGCTACTTCTCCTATCAAGAGTAGAAACAAAGTGATTCATATGAGATAAGATCAACCAACTCACTCATGTCTCGCAACTTTCCCCAAGTACAAGTATTACATGTGTTACATTACAATACAACAAGACCTTACACTTTGATACAATAATAAAACAATACATTTCAATTTGAATTTGCAAAGTAGGAGCCTCTCATTTTTCTTTTTACAAGGGGAAAGCATTTATAGTGATTTTAACTTGAATGCTCTTTCGCATCCCTTGCATTTTTTTTTTTTTGCTTTTTTGCTTTTCTTTCTTTTTCTTATTCTTGCATTTTCTTTTCTTTTCTTCTTCATCACACATTATTTTTTGTCACAGGACATGCACTTTGCATTCCTAGAGCTTTTTCTCCTTACTTCGGTGGGTGCATTTAGCGACATACCTCTTGCTTCTAATTGCCTTTTTATTGAAAAAAAATAATAAACAATTAAAGATTTCTATATTACAAAACACAAAATAAGTAAATAGGAATTGTCATAAAACAAGAGATAAACCAATGACCTATACTTTCATCACAAAGGGTTTATCCATTCTCAAAGAATCAAGCTTCACAATATTTTCAAAGGCATAAATAAGATTAACTTACTTCTGTAAACTTAGCCTATGTTATGCCTAATATTTAAGTGTACATACAAATAACTTTCGTAGAAAAGTCTTAAGTAGAATTCCTAAGTAAAAAGATAAATAATAACTCTACCAAACTAACATATTTTAACACACATACCAACAATCTTGGAAGTCAACCCAACAATGTGAAAAAAAAAAACAAAAAATCGAAAAATTTTTGCTAAATTGTAAATACAAATTTTTAACCTAAAAATAAGAAAAATCCCAAAATCATTAATACAAAGAACTATTATTTAACCCTTCCCCTACACTTAAATGGGACGATGTCCTCATTATCTAAAATATATGATACAAATATAGTTACATGGTACGAAATTACAAAATAAGGAGGAAAGTGTAAATAATACTCCCCCAGGTATCTTGAAATTAAATTTATCATAGAATGTCGAAGAAATAGAAAGTTGTCCAAAAGAAGAAAATCTTCAATCCTGCAAAAGGAAAAAAAATGCAATAGCATACCAAGGCAAAAGAGATAGTAACTACAATAATACAAATAAAATAATAGACAAAGGAAATAAATCAAAAGCAAATACAAATAAAAAGGATACAAGGAGCTATTACAAAAATTCATTAGTATCGAAACTAATAACAAATAAACCATCATATACTAATATATATACATAAATATTATTAACAAGCCATAATACAACAGTACCACAAAACAAATGAACAACGTAATATTTTCACTAAGGTTGCAGTAAATCATTATAGATATGCTAATATACACTCATCAATACTTAACCTATATATATTTGCACACACACACACACACACACACACACACACACACACACACACACACACACACACACACACACACACACACACACACACACACATATATAACAAAAAAACTAATATACCACGCACTAGAACTAGTATACAACATACAACACAGTATAAGCTCGATGATATCTAAGGAAAAGTGAAAGGGTAGTGGTCTTATTGAAAATAAACTCAAAAGTTTGTCACCACGACAATAACTAATTAAAGAATACTACAAACTCTACGTAACATAAGAAAACCTACCAAATAATCTAACACATAACTTCAATACTACAAAAACTATTATACAAAAGGTTTTAAAAACTTAACAAAAAAATAATCTCCAATAAAAAATTAATAGTCTGCAAAAACATAACATCGACTATACAAACCAATCAATTCCTCAATTTATTCATCACTATTACAATCAAATTTTCAACCTCCATAATAGTATAACAACAACCAAAACTACAAACAATACTTTCATCCTCAAAACACCAATTAAATCCTCAAAAATCCAACACCATTACAATAATAATGAATCAAATCCTACTATAAAATAATCAACCACAATAACTGTTATATAACAAGATCTCCGCAACAACAACAATAATAACCAATTACAACAACATTTGCATCCTAAAAATACTAACATAACAACAAATACAAAATTCCCTAACAAAAACAATAATAGTATACAACAAGGCCATATACAATTTTCCAAGATAGTAATATACAACAATATAAAAAATGATAATAATACAACAAACATAATAATACAAGACATTGGAACCTAATGCAATTTATTTATCTCAATGACTAAAAATAAAGAATTGGAAAAAAAAAACAAAACATACAAACAAGGTATAAAAAGGAAAAGGATTCTATATACAAGTAATGGTTAGTATTATGCATAAATATTTACATAAAAAAAATCATCATATTTACAAATATATACATAACTAAATCAACTAGATTCAAGCTTTTAATGATATTGCCAATCCCCAATAACGGTGCCGAAAACTTGATGGCGATTTTTAGTGCATTGGAAATAGTATCAACATAAGTCACAAATAATCAAGTTTTAATTAAAATGCAAAATACTAAAACCACACAATAGGGCAAGTATACCCATTGCATAGCACAGGAAATAACAAGTATTGAATCCATGAAAACATAGCAATTACCACTACTTTACTCTAATCTCATTGTCTAGCCAAAATGAAAAAAGAGATAGCGTAAATAAAACTAACTAAACTAAACTACTACAATAGAAAGTACATTGGACCCACACGAGAAAAGTTATAAGGATCATTAAGGATTTCTTGGGAACGGCCATGTAAAAGCAGAAATCCCCTAAAAATATGTCAAGTAAAGAGTTTACTACTATGTTTATTAAATCCTAACTCAAGCACTGGTATGAGTTTTCAATAATAAACCTCATTCTCTCTTGAGTTTTGAGATTTCTTTCTTAAGGCTCAATTAATTGGTATCTCTACCTAATCAATCTAACCCAAGGAAGTATTACACTTACTCATTACCCAAAGGTATCCGGAAGTCCCAATATCTCTACCTCTAGGCAATATTGAAAGCCCATTAACTACTAAGTTCTAATCCTTCAATCTCTTTCTTGTGTTAATCAAAGGAAAACAAACATTGGACTAATTAATTTGGTGTTCAACTCCTAACTCTATCTCTCAAATTCATTAAGACTAAACCAATCAATTGAATAAATTAATCAAGCCCAAATAATCAATCCAACATAATAAGGCTCAGGCAATCAAATGTAAGAGATTGGAATTCAATAAATCATAATAATAACTCAGCACAAGAACATAGATTAGGGTTCATCCCTCAAATACAACTAAAATCATATGCACATAATATAAAGAAAAAGAGAGAACATCACTCATAGACAAGTTCTTAATCTTCTACTACCTTAGATTTATTTGAACAACCCCTTCTTCTTCTCCATACTTCTCCAAGCTCCTCCCTTTCTTGGTGTTTTTTTTTAGCTTCCTAAGGGATCTCTTAGCTTCTAGCCAACCAAAGATGATTATTTAGGATTTATAATGGGGTATTTCTAGTAAAAAATGAAAAGAAATCACAAAAAATTGCATAACAGTGTGAATCTGCATATTTCTGTGCTTGTAGGTGCTAGGCCACCTTGTTTCTAGACAAGGGGGTAGTCCAAGGAAGTTAGGCCACCTTAGTAAAAAAATTTTGTAGTTCTGTTTCTTCATAGATGGCTTTCGTCCTTAGGCCACCCTTCTCTAGATGAAATATATTCCTTCTTTCTACTAGGTGGCATAGGGAATCCCTAGGCCGCCATGTTGCTGTGTAATTTGTTTGCTGGTCTTCACCTAAGAGGCCTAGGGAATTAAAAGTTCCCTAGGCCGCCCCTCTCTTGGATGAAATGGCCTACTTGTTATTCTTTAGGTGGCCAAAGGAATTTAAAGTTCCCTTGGCCACTTTGTTCCTTCTCCTGGCCGCCATGTGATCTTTAGGTGGCCTAGGGAACTTTCACTTCCTTAGGCCGCCATTTCTCTGTGCATTTCTTCTATTTTTACTCATTTTTCTTCCTTTTCCCCTTTATTATCTTTAATTGATAATTTTTTTCATTTTCTACAAAAAGAAAGTGAAAAGACGGTGGTAAGTAGTGATTTAAATAAGAATTTATCACAAATAAAGCACAAATGCTATAGAAAAAGTGTATATGATCAGCACTCATTAATACGCATAAACCAACTCTAAAACAATATTATCCACCCAAATATAATTTAAAAACTAAAACAAAGCATAATACAAATGTATATTAAGTATCTAAAAAGAAAAAATAGTTTACAAAAATAAGTATCAGAACATCATACCCAAATAAGTATCAGTATATAAACATCGTAGAAATAAGAATATAAAAGTCATGTAGCTAACGAAAAAGCAGTTGCAAAATGTGATAAAGGAAGAGGATCAGAACCCCTACTTGGGCCTAGGTGGTCATTAGCTTGATTGAATCCACCGTCAGCATTAAGATTATCATCAGCATCTACATCAACTAAGAGAACATCCATCTCATCTAAGGATGGTCTAGGTGGTGCAGAAATGCCCACCATCTTTGACACAGTTACCATCCAACCAGTAAGTATGACATCTTATATCCTAATCATCTACTAGTGCAATTTTATGCACCGGCCGTAATACCTATAGAGCCTGTGCTTGGCCTGCTGTACCTTCTGATCTACTATATGTCTTATATCAACAGGTGTAGATATAGTGGAAGATTTCTATTTTTTTTTTACCATTTTTTATTTGTTTTAAATTATCAACTTTCTATGAATCAATTTTCGTATGCATAAATCATTTCCAAAATAATATTATGCACCCAAATATAATATATAGCCTAGAACTAAATAGAATACAAATGCATAGTAAGTATCTAAAAAGGTAAAATAGTTTACAGAAATAAGTATTAGAACATCATACTCAAATAAGTATCAGTGCATAAACATCATAGAAATAAGTATAACAAAGTCATGTAACTAATGAATGAGTAGTTGCAGAATAGGATGGAGGAGGAGGATCAGAACCTCTACGTGGGCCTAGGTTCTTGTCAACTCGATTGAATCCACCATCGGCATAGAGATTAATATCAGCATCCATATCAACTTGGAACATGTTTATCTCATCTAAGAATGGTATAAGTGGTGTAGGAATGCCTACCTTTTTTTGACATAGCTACCATCCAACCAGTAAATGTGAAATCTTACTGCCTAATCATCTATTGGTACAAGTCTATGTGCCTATGGCCTACTATACCCTCTGATCTACTATATGTCCAATATTAACAGGTGTAGAAGTAGTGGAAGATGTCTCTAGTATGCTCTGATACAACTAAGACCAGACACATAGTGCCTCTGATCCTAACCTATAAACTCAGGCTCTATTGAACTCACCTTGTGCCTTTACAAATATAGCCTTCTCATCAGGGGGAGTAGTCAAGTTTACCAAGCTACTAATATCGGGTTGGGAATAAAGGATTGTGAGAAAATAAAATATGTAGCGATTACAAATTAAAATTTTTCTCAAACATAATCTAGAATAGCTTACTTTTAGGGCACTTTGATTGAACAACTGGAACTGGATTTATGTTTAATAGTGCTTCTTGGGTTGGAACTGTAACCTATTCTACAGGGATGCCAACCAACCATCGACTCATTCGCATCAAACACATTTTAATCTTCTAGAGTATTTTCTAAACCCACTACAGACTAATCTACTAGTGAAAGTAGAAACAAATGGATGAATAAGAAGGGAAGAAATTAGAGAGTGGTGGCACACACGCTAAAAAGGCTAGATATTTTTTCTTCTTAAGACTTATAGAGAACTGCTCTCAAAAAATTTGCCAGAACAAAATTTTGTTCTTCTATCCTCCTAGGTGGCCGGCCACCAGGGTTTGTACTCCTAAAACCCTGATAGGCTAGGGTTTTAATTCTTGAGCCCATAGCTAATTACATAACTCTTTTATTAATTAATTGATTCACATGGGCCCAATATAAAATTACCTAAGACAATTAATTAATAAAATTATTTAATAAATTGGCTTGATACATTATTCTAGCCCAAATAAATAATTATTGGCCTACCAAAATAATTCCTCCATTATTTATTTCATCTAGTGAGCCCATGTAGTTATTAAAATTCATTAAGGTTACTTGAGTTACTCTTAACCAAAATTCTCTTGCAAATAAATAGTTGTATTTTATTTATCAACATATGGAAAGATTAACCCCATGAATAATATTAAAAATGTGTTACCTTTGACCTATAGGTGTAATGACAAAAATACCACTCTATACAACACCCATCATGGAGAAAGGAAAAATGTAGTAACAAATTTCTCAATGATATCTACCATCCTCTGATATTTAGTCTGATAATCCATGACTTCCAGTATATACCCACTTATCTCTATGAGTTACCCAAAAGCATACATACTTAGCTATGTTTTCCAAGTCCCTAGATTATTATGATTATCCTGGACAATCACAAGGGGATGATATCTTTACTAAGTGAAGTATAAAAACTCTATTGTGTAAGTTTATTTTAATTAACTAGAGTCATATACCCAATATACAAGGTTATTGGCCTTACATTAAAACCTCGACCATCATACATCAAAGTGCACAAGTCCAACTTCACCAGACCGCTAACTTATACTCAAGTCCTAGGGTAACTCATTCATACAGTAGCAGTGATAAAATAATCTTTATTTATTATAGTATTTTTATAAAGATTACTATCGCATGGTCCAATTCTATGTATTCCAAATATGATTACACTATTAGCATGAGAGGACTACTCATGGTTAAAGGTATACTATTCCCTATTTAGAAATCTTAGTGAAATGATACAAACCTTAACAAAATGCCCAACTTCATCAATTGATCAAGAATGTTTTAACTGGTATGTTAGTAGCGTGTGATCTACACATTACCGTGAAAGCACAACCCAATTACGTAGATCACTTATAAATATACTTGGATCTTAATGAGTAAATATATGTATACAAACAAATATTAATGAATGAAGTATTTTATTACTTTCTAAAATACATAAATACATAGTTTATTTTGGGTATACATTCCAATGGGGAATAGCACCACTTGAGATTTCTCGCATCATCTTAAAAAAGATAGGAACCATCATGACAATTGCTAAAATAAAATGAAAATAAACAAAATATAAAGAAATTCTGAGATAATTAATCTATGTACTACCAAAATTTGGTAAGAGTGATCACTAAGGAGTGGCCTTACTTCATTTTGAAAGATATGTAACATCTCAAACATGTCTATCTATCTCAAAGAACACCCCTATTTCGCCTATATTCTTGTTGACAAAATACAATAATCACAATCTTATATAAATTCATTTCAAACTATGTAAAAGAAAAATAAGTAGTTAAAAGGAAATAAAACTACCACGCACTTCTTGTGCACAATGAACAAGATAGACCTTCCAGTATGGGTACAACCCTGTCCTTGATTCTTCTTATTGATGGTTGAGAGCTTTTAATACTTATTTGAGCTCTAGTACTACCAAATCTCATTCTAAAATTGAGCCCTTATCCTAGGACATGCCCCACCATCCTTCTTCCACAGCTTAGATATCATGTCCGAAAACCTCGCCCGACACTTCTTCTCCCAAATAGATCGAATTTGGGTACCATGCTCATTCCTCCACCAGAAGTATTTCTGTAAATCACGATTAAAACTTATGATCGGTATATAACTTAGTAATTAAACAATGAATAATATTTGGAAATAGCTTACCCCAAATTCTTGAAATGATAAGTCTTGCACATTTCTGGAGACGTGCGCATATGTCAGATATAGGCTGATGAAGTACTATTTTATTATGTTTTTAATTTCTCGGACACATTTATCTGAGCCAGTGAACCTTTTATTGGAATAGTAATATGAAATATGGATACATTTGTTAGTGTTATGCCCTAGAGGCAATCGTATGTATTTTGTGTATTACACATTTATTTAATAATATAATATATTCTTTATCTTTCAGTTTGTTTTATTTATACTTTCATGTGAATATAACTATTAGATAAAGTCTCAAGTACAACATTGTGTTAAGGAAATCATGACAGAGATCATGATGTAAGGTTCTTACTATAGTTGATAGTGTCTGTACTTAAATTATCCCTAGTCATAGTATAATAAGATAGGATAGCATCAATGCGTTAAGACTAACACGTGTTATACTTCCTAATTTGATCAGGTAGTGATTCTCACATCCGTGAATATTGCGATACCTAAAGTTAACATGTGGATTCTTGTTACCAAAACAAGTACATTGGATGATCTAGCTATGAGATAATAACATAAGATAACTATTTAGTGCAAGTGATAGAATCTCATCATACCAAATGTGCAAGTATCCTTAGACTTGAGATCTTTAAGGTACTTTACTTGCTATGTGTTGGATTTTGGTTCCAATCTCTGGAGTCCTGACAAGACCGTCTATAGGATGGATATTGAGTGCAATATAAAGCAAACGAAAGTAGTTGGGAGGATCAATAAAGGATTCAGTAGTTTGAATAGTAGGGGTGAATATCTCACGGCCACTTGGAGGAATCACTACTCGAGAAGCCCTTGGCCAATGCGATTGTGTATTGGTAATGGTTCCAATTGATACATATGCTAAGTAGTGGATTTTGGGAACAAATACTAAAATATTTAGGCCAAAATTAATTTATTATTCTAGAAGGAGTTGGCACTAATTTGGTACTCCAAATCGAATGAGATACTGTATAGTGAAATGAGTTTATTGAACTATTATTTGCTATTGAAAGGTTCATGTGAAACCACTTGACCTTCTGGACTTTTGGATGGTCATGATGTGTTGTTAGATACTGCTTATGATATGCTAAATATGAATTTATTCATGAGAGAATTAATAAATGAATCCTAATTAGAATTAATAAGTTAATTCTAAAGTATTAAGGATTATTAGTCTTAAAGATATTTAGATTAATTCATGTTTTGCTACCAATAGACTGAAAAACCTAACAGGTCACAGACAATAGAGGATTGAGTGATCAAGATGTTATTTGATAACATTACAGGGTTGATTGTAAAAAGAAGAAGTTGTAGTGGTCGAATTATAATTAGTTATAATTTGTAAACCATATTGCAATTAACAATAATTACAATTGTAATTGGTAAATAAAGAATCCATATTCTTTATGGATTCTAATTACCAAATATAGAGATTATTATTATTTGGATGCTGTGTTTTTGAAAAAAAAAAAAAAAACAGATGGTGAGGAAAATCAATTTTCTTGGGAATTATTTTCTCTTCTTCTTCTTCTTCTTCTTCTACATTTCAAAAACACAGAATTCTTTGGTAGCATAATTTTTCTTCTGCATTTCATAATAATTACCAAACATAGAGATTATTATTATCTGCATTATTTTCTCAGAATACATTCTGCTACCATAGAATTCTTGTGTCGCCTAAGTGAGTCCTCGTGTGGACTATATTGGAGGCGATCCTATACATGGGTTGCAGTGCTTTGACGGAACAAATAGAGAAGGCATTCTCTTTGGTTGGTGATTAGTTTCAATTAAACAGTACGTTTTGCTAGATCGCGCCTTCAACAAAGAAGAAAATTTTGTTATCAGAGATGCCACCGTAGGTAATTTTTTATCCTTTTCTTTGGTCCATTAATCGCGTATAAGGTGATACGGGGTGAAGTTTCACATTTTAATTCTGCCTATAATATAATTGCAAGATCGCAAAATGGAACGACATTAATCTCTAAATCAATTATAATACCTACCATAAACTAAAATTAATTATGTTACTTACCCATTTCCTCATGGAACAATCCATGGCTAGAAGTCCTACCCCTGAGACCCAATAGCATTCGACAAAGGAGCAGATGATGGAACTACTGGGGATGCTACCCTTTCCTATCCAATTGAACCATGTAATGTTTGAGGCATTGAAAGTCGATGTAGCTGACTATAGGATGGAGTATGAGACTGCTAACCTTCCTATCCCCCCTCCCTTGATGATTCTCCATAAGAAGACATAGCTAGAAAAGAAGAAAAAAAAAATAGCACATTTATAGCATCCACATCCAACATGAAGGATGCAATAATAGAATAGGTAGAATATTTCTTTAAAATAAATAATAATATATAAGTTTAGTGGTGTAAAAGCATGAACTAAAAACACATTTTAATTGATTAAAAGCTTTTTATCATATTTTCTCATAAACATGGCATCTAGAAAACATTTTGCAAGAGTTTCCCTTAAAAATAGACCTTTTCGAAGCACGAAAGCAATTACTATTGTAACTCAAATCCACCCAATAAATGATATATAGTATAAAACTAACTTAAGTGTAATTATCCATTACCAACGAAGAGTGATCACACATCACTTATGGGAAAAAATCACCCATCACTCACGAGGAATGAACAAAATTTTTCTCCATCAATTTACTCACCCCCACTACTATTATTGAAACTAACACGTCTTATCCCAAAATTTGTATTCTCTCACACAAATACTCAACTAATATAGCATTTTTAGTAGTAAATGTGATGTAGTATTAATATAATAAAGATGCACTAAACTTCGGTATTAATATATTTAATAAATTGTTGTGTATAATTCTGTGATACAAAAACTTTTTCACACCTAGAGACCAAATAAAGAGAAATATGATATACACAACCACATTACATTTGGAGGTGTTAAAAGACTTTGTCACCAAAATTAAAATAATTTAATCTGTAGATATTCTAAAGCATTTTACTTAATCCCAACACAAATATTAAAAGATGAAAATGAATTAATAGCATTTTCTTCGGAGCAAAAAATGGTTTTACAATAAGCAATATGGTCGAAAATAAATAGAATTATAATTTCTTTATGATAAGAAAAAAATGGTTTTACAAGTTTCTTTAAGATAAAGTTATTACCAAGTAAATAGAATTATAGTTAGATAATATTATTCTAGTATTGAGTATTTTCCTATGCAAGATTCTCAATTTTTGAAAAAAAATTGATAGAGTTTTTCCTAATAATTGAACATTTTTCAGGCACTATCCTATGTTAAGATGTGTCAAGCATTCAATTCAACCTACCAAAAAACATATAAAATCACCTCAATCATTCAATAAAACTAACTTAAGTGTATATAGTGTAAAACTAACTTAGGGGTGATCACTCATTACCCATGGGGAGTGGTTATCCATCACTCATGGGGAATGATAATCAATCACTCATGGGAAAGTTCGTATAGATATATATAAGTAAAAGGAGTAGCAAGAGAATAGATAAGTAAAAGGAGGCAAGTCAGAAAAAAAAAAAAAATAAGAAAAGCATAAGCACTTAAGAGAAAAGTAATAGTAGCAAATCATAAATAGTTTTGCAAAAAGAAAAAAAAAGAAAAATTATGAACTTGAATTGGGGCTGTACAACATAGAGGTGGAAGGGCTTTCTTATTCTTAGGAGGGTAAGATGATGCACTGAAAGTTCAAACATGCCTTAGTATAGTCAGATGTTGGAAAACAGACATCTCGTTGTGGAAAATTCTTTTATCAAAATTTAAAAACCTTAAAAAGAGCTTTATTGTAAGGGAAGCTATGCTTTTAATAGGGCAGGAAATTTTCACCATGCAAGTGCACTACACTTGCAGCCTAGCCATTCCTACGCCTTTTCGAGATGGTAATTAATTGGGCAACGATATTCCTCTATTAATTCCATCCACCTCGAAAATATACTTGAGAATTTTGTGGTTGGTAAACACCTTATATTCAGCTCCGTATAGATAATGCCTCCACATTTTCAAAGAAAACCTAATTGCTGCCAACTTCGAATCATGCATAGTATAATTAATTTCATATGGTTTCAACTTTCATGATGCATGGGCTATGACTTTGTTCTCTTGCATCAACACTATTCCCAGTCCTTCTTTGACGTAACGGTATACAATGCATAAGGTTTTTCGTCCTCTAGCGGGCTTAGTACTTGTGTTGTCATGAGTTTCCTTTGTAATTCTCGAAAGATCTTTTCAAACTTTTCACCCTACACATAAGGCATATCCTTTCATAGAAATCCTATCATGGGAGATGCAAATGTTGAAAATCCTTTAATGAATCTTTAGTAATATCCAACCAATCCCAAAAGACTACGAATCGTCATAGTGTTCTCATGTTGTTTTCAATTGGCAACAACCTCAACCTTTGCTGGGTCCACCTTAATCCCTTCCTTAGTAATCATGTGTCCTAAAAATGAACTTGTGTTGATCCAAAACTCACACTTGCTGAATTTTGTATACAGCTTATGCTCTCTCAACTTTTGTAGAATGAAGTCCAAATACTCAGCATGCTCTTCAGGACTTTTGAATAAATCAAGATGTCGTCTATGAAAATGACCACAAATTTGTCCATGTATGCTAAATACTCAGTGCATTAGGTCCATAAAGGCAGCAAGGTATTAGTTACTCCAAAAGGTATCACAACAAATTCGTAATGCCTATATCTCGTGTTGAATACCGTCTTGGGTATATCTTCCTCTTTAATCCACATAATAATACCATTGCCTTAAATCTAACTTTGAGTAGCAACAACTTTAACTTTGAGTAGCAACAAAACCAAAACCCTCGTAGTTGATTGAATAGTTCATCTATCAGAGGTTGAGGGTACTTATTTTTTATTGTTAAATTGTTTAACCTGTTAGGATTCGTGGACTCCTAAACGCGGAAAACATCTACGAATCCCTCCCGAGGACCCAAGTAAACGATTAAGAAGATCTAAGCTTTAAGAATTACCTCTGGTTGCTGTAATCGAAATCCTTCGATTCTGGTTGCGCAGTTGTACGTTCAACCCGAACAATCACCAGACGTTGCAGTATGCGAACGTCCTCTATCGGATACACACCGCGAACTCACTCGATACCTGGGGAGTGCTAGTGCCTAGGGTTTGAGAGGTTTTTTTTCTTTCTGGTAGAGAATGGCACGAATGTTCTCAACCGAAAAATTGGACTATTGAGAAGATGGCTAGGGTTTTCTTAAAAACCCTCGAACCTCTTAGAGTCCAACCCTAATAATATCTTATCATATTCTAACTTAAATTCAAATTAAATTAAAACTGATATGATAAGATTCTGCCATTATCTCAATAATTTAACTAATTATTTTACCGAGTCAGATTCTTATAATCTGGATATCATCCAAATTCATCGAATCTGGTCACCAGAAAAATAACCTAACAAGTTCGCTTATTGTGTGACCCTATAGGTTCATTTAACACTAGCAGTGTGCCTAAATCATATTTAAATGGCCCACAAGTTATAAGCGGTTTCTAGCAAAACATTATAACTATCCAGGTTAAATGAAGATCGGTGATCTCTTTGAACCAAACCATAATTTTATATTTAGTCCTTTTGTCACACGATATCCAGATTAAGCATAAGGCACGGAGCATGTCATCCTTATTAAGTTTAATCAATTATTTCTTGATTTCATAGTAGACTGTTCAAACAAATGATATCAATATCTTAGATTGATATATTTGAGCACGGCCATGCATTTTTAACAGTCTAACTTATCAAGGGGCACATAGATATCTCTCCCATAACTGAGAGGGACAAATTCCTTCACAATCAATCATATTCCTCTCCTTGATTTATTCTATATCCAACAGATAGTCTAATTTATTATCTGGTTAAAGACAACTTTAGACAATGTCAAAATATAGAATTTATCAAGTAAGAAACTATGATGAATTTAGGTCGAAGGACTTTCAATATTATTATGGCTAGAAAGTACTTATGACATATTCCATGAAGTACTCTCACAGATGGGTCATGTCCAATACAATGTTCTCTAACATTTATTTATGTCTTGACTCGATATCACAAATATCCATGGCCAGTAAAATATAGCCATCAAGTCACAAACATACTAATCTTAATTTATTATTATTCCAATAATAATAATCGATCGAGGACAGCTTTAGAATAGTCATTGTATTCATTGTAGGGTTTTACTATCAAGTTACGTACTTGATGACCAACAAAACAAAACTCACTATTCATGGAAAGGAAAGCCTCATATTATTATATAAAACATAATGACAATTGTATAAGTACAAATTGACTCTAGGGCATATCCCCAACAGTCTCCCACTTGCACTAAGACCAATTTGGCATAAGCCGTAATCCCATTGTTCCGGTATGACTATCATGTTTAGACGATGGGAGAGGCTTTGTCGATGGATCTGCAACATTGTCATCGATTGGCACCTTGCATACATTGACATCTCCTCTATCAACAATTTCTCGAATGAGATGAAAACGTCTAAGTATATGTTTGGATCGCTAATGTGATCTTGGTTCCTTAGCTTGTGCAATGGCTCCATTGTTGTCACAATAGAGATCCACTGGGTTCACAATACTAGGAACTACATCTAGTTCCGTAATGAACTTTTTAATCCAAATCGCTTCTTTAGGCTGCAGTGAGGCAGCTACATACTCGACTTACGTAGTAGAATCGGCTACGGTGTCTTGCTTTGAACTTTTCCAGCTTACAACACCTCCATTCAAACAAAATAGAAAACCCGATTGCGATCTATAATCATCTATGTCGGATCGAAAACTAGCATCGGTGTAACCATTTACAACTAGCTCGCCTTCTTGTCCTCCATAAACTAAGAACATATCTTTAGTTCTTCTTAAGTACTTTAGTATGTTCTTGACGACGATCCGATGTGCCTCTCCGGGATTTGACTGGAACTCGCTTGTCATGCTCAATGCATATGATACATCGGGTCGAGTACATAACATGGCATACATGATAGACCCTATAGCGGAAGCGTATGGTATCTTGTTCATGCGCTCTTCTTCATTCTTCGTAGAAGGACTTTGAGTTTTGCTGAGCTTAATGCCATGTGACATTGGCAAGAACCCTCTCTTAGAGTCTTGCATACTGAACCTTTTCAGTACCTTGTCAATGTATGCACTTTGACTTAGTCCAATTAGCTTTCTAGATCTATCTCTATAGATCCTTATACCTAGAATATAGGCAGCTTCACCTAAGTCTTTCATTGAGAAACAATTTCCCAACCATGTCTTTACACTTTGTAGAGTTGGGATGTCATTTCCAATGACTAAGATATCATCAACATAAAGTACCAAAAAGACTATTGCATTCCCACTTGTTTTCTTATAGACACAAGCCTCATCTTCATTTTTGATAAAGTTAAATTCTTTAATTGCTTCATCAAAACGAAGATTCCAGCTTCGAGATGCTTGTTTCAATCCATAAATGGATCTTTGAAGCTTGCACACTTTATTAGAATTCAAAGGATCATCAAAACCCTCAGGTTGTGTCATGTACACATCTTCGAGTAAGTTTCCATTAAGAAACGCGGTTTTGACATCCATTTGCCAAATTTCATAGTCATAATATGCTTGCTATGGCAAGAAGAATTCGATAGATTTAATCATTACAACCGGTGAAAAGGTTTCATCATAGTCTATACCATGAGTTTGTCTATAACCTTTTGCTACCAGTCGTACTTTGTAAGTATGCACATTTCCCTCCATGTCTGTTTTCTTTTTGAAAACCCACTTACACCCAATGGTTTTTGAACCTTTAGGTGGGTTAACCAAAGTCCAAACTTGGTTATCATACATGGATTGCATCTCAGACTTCATAGCCTCTAACCATTTTCTAGAGTCAGAACTCTTAATGGCTTCTTGATAGGAAGTGGGCTCATCATTGACCATAAGTTCCACATTGTGATCGTCAGTGATGAGAAATCCATGTCTCTCAGGTTGTTGACGAACCCTATCAGATCTTCGAGGTCCTTGTTCTATAGATGTAGGCTCATCTTGGACTTGTGAGCCACCTAATCGAGATTCATTATTTGGTTCAGGCACTAATTGTGGCTCTTGAATCTCATCTTGATGAGGTTCGAGCACTAACTCGTGGTCCTTGAATCTCATCAAGATGTATTTTACTCCCATCGATTCTTTTGGAAATAAATTCCTTTTCAAGAAAGAATTCATTTCGAGCAACAATTACTCTATTTTCTTTTGGGAGATAAAATTGATATCCTTTAGTTTCTTTAGGATACCCCACAAATATGCATTTATTAGATTTAGGTGCAAGTTTATCAGATAATAAACGCTTTACATAAACTTCACAACCCCAAATCTTCAAAAATAACAAACTAGGTTGTCTCCCAGTCCATATCTCATATGGCGTTTTCTGAATCGATTTAGATGGAACTCGATTTAGTATGAATGCAGCAGTCTCCAGGGCATAACCCCAAAAGGAGATTGGAAGATTAGTTTGACTCATCATTGATCGAACCATATCTAATAAAGTCCGATTTCTCCGTTCGGATACACCATTCCATTGAGGTGTTCCTGGTGGAGTTAATTGGGAAATAATTCCACAATTTTTAAGATGCTCGTCAAACTCGTGGCTTAAGTATTCACCACCTCGATTCGATCGAAGTGTTTTGATACTTTTGCCAAGTTAATTTTGTACTTCATTTTGAAATTCTTTGAATTTCTGGAACGATTCAGATTTGTGTTTCATCAGATACGAGTAGCCATATCTGCTTGAAATCATCTCGTAAATGTAATGAAGCATCGAAATCCTCCTCTAGCGAGTGAAGTCATTGGTCCACATACATCGAGTATGTATTAGGCCCAATAAATCGAGTTGCCCTTTCATTTTGTCTCTTGAAAGGCGCTTTAGTCATTTTGCCTAATAAACAAGAATCACATGTTACGTAAGATTCTAAATCAAACGATTTTAGAAGCCCATCATTATGAAGCTTTGTTATGCGTTTCTCATTTATATGGCCCAAACGACAATGCCGAAGTAAGTCCGATTTAAATCATTGGATTTCAATCTCTTAGTATTTATATTATAGATAGACATGTCTGAAGATCCACGAAGATTTAGAATATAAAGCCCATTCGATAATGAAGCATCTCCATAAAAAATGCCGTTTTTATTAATGGAGCAAATGTTATTCCTAATAACAAATTCAAAACCTTCTAAATCCAAACAAGAAACTGAAATAATATTCCTAATCATAGCAGGAACATAAAAACAATTGTTCAGTTCCAAAACAAGCCCACTGGGCAAAATTAATTCAAAAGTTCCTACAGCTACTGCAGCAACTTTTGCTCCATTCGCAACTCGTAGGTCTACCTCGCCTTTTGCTAAGGCTCTACTCCTTTTTAGACCCTGCACATTTACACAAATGTGAGATCCACAACCGGTATCCAATACCCATGAATCAGAAGTAGATAAATTAATTTCAATAACATAAATACCTGAAGCGGCAGTCTCACTGTCCTTCTTTTTCTTTGCTTCCAAATAGAGCTTGCAATTTCTTAACCAATGTCCTTGTTCTCCACAATGGTGGCAAGCTCCCTCCTTTGGTGTCTTGGCCTTAGGTTTGGGCTTGAACTTGGACTTTGCCTTGTCCTTACCCTTACTAGCCATGACCTTGTCCTTTTGGTTGTTCTTTTTGCCTTTCCCTTTTTGAACCATTAGAACACTAGGAGTATTCTTCTTAATGTTCAGTTCAGCTTGTTTTAGCATCCCATGCAATTCAGTAATGGATTTCTCCATATTATGCATGTTAAAATTCATGACAAACTGGTTATACTCAGCAGGTAAAGAGCCCAAGATCAAATCCGTGGCCATGTCATGATTAACAGGAGCACCAAGCTTATCAAGATGATCTAGATAGCCCTTCATTTTAAGGACATGAGCACTTACCGAGGTGCCGTAAACCATCTTACATGCATTTAACGCCTTGTGAGTTTCAAATCTCTCTTGTCGTGCTTGCTCTTGGAACATTTCCTTGAGATGCACAATCATGTCATATGCCTCTGCTTCTTCAAACTGTTTTTGAAGTTCAGAGTTCATGGTTGCTAGCATGAGGCAAGTAACATCGTTGGAGTCATCTTTGTGCTTACTATAAGCATCTTTTTCAGCTTTTGAGGCGTTATTTGTCTGGAGCAGGGGGAATAGGATTTTCAAGAACATAGAGCCTTTTTTCTTGCTTAAGAACAATTCTTAAGTTTCGTGCCCAATCAAGAAAGTTAGTCCCACTAAGCTTGTCTTTCTCAAGCACGGATCGCAATGAATTATTCCAACTGTTTGTTGCCATTATCTACATACAAAAATATGCAAAGTAATTAATTTTTGAGACTCTAACGAAAAACTCCCACTAAAAGCATTTAAACTTTTTGAAACTTCAACATTTTGATGTTTTGTAGTGGGGAAAAATATTTTGTTTTAATCATAAGTAAGCTTTGGCTTTAATCTTATAATTAAATAAAATTCTAATTTTAAATGAGATAGACATCAAATGTCCCGGCTAAAAATATCTCATAAAATGCCCTAGGCCTAAAACCATTTTGATAGCCCGGTTAAGTCAAACCATATCAAACATATGGAAAACTATTTTCCATCTTATCTCACTCAGATAATCAAAAGCATCCTACTTTGGTAGGAATGACCATATGATGATCCAAGTAATAACAAGTGTTTGATTTTGGAAGGCATTTAACACTTAAATTTTTTTTTCTTAAAAAAATTTGATTGGATTGTAGTAAGCAGGAAATAAACATATCAAATATGCATGCAAGACATAAATAAAAGTGACATAGCATGGCCCATAACCTATGTTGATCATCACGAACAAAGTGAAGATCAAGGTGGTCAATCTAGGTATATGAACTCCTTAAGCATTCTCTAATGCCTTGAGCATACTCCTTCTTGGTTGTAAATGTCAGTCGTCGTCTTCTTTTACATTGGATAGTAAAATTAAAATAATTCCTATTCTAGGAAAGCAAGTACAATTTTACAACAATGGATAACGACACGCATGCCGTATTTAAAAATTACAACTTAAAACAACCATAATGTAACCAACCAATCACATTGGGATGAAACGGGCCATGCTATGCACTATTCAAAATAATCCACAACTACAATAAAAAACATTGACGAATAACACACAACGAACAGTTAGTTGGGGTTCCAAGGGGCAACGCCCCTGGCAGGGTCAAGGGGTAGCGCCCCTGGCGGAGGTCCGAGGGGCAGCACCCCTGGCGGGGTCCTACTCTCATTGAATGAGATTTTGCCTTCCGATTTCCGAAAATTAATCAAATTAACGTTCGGACCCCTTAATAACCATCGCCGTGAAAATTCATATTATAGACAATATGCGTTCTTTTAATCATATTTATACAGATAACATATTATCATGTCCGATTAATAAAAGCAATTCGCAAATATAGAACGACGGATAGCATGCTTACGATACCATATCATATTAAAACAGACCAATTTACAGACAATCTGCAACTAATCTGGTCTGATCAGGCGACTAAGATGCACACATTAAACCTAATTCAGCAGATCGCATGCTAAGTATTCTAAAATCATAATCATGCGAACATGCTGATATATACCCGTTAAATTCATATATACAAATTATACATGTATTCAACAATACAATTAATACAGATGAATCAACCTAATCGTGTAGCAAGTTGCTCTGATACCACTGTTAGGATTCGTGGACTCCTAAACGCGAAAAACATCTACGAATCCCTCCCGAGGACCCAAGTAAACGATTAAGAAGATCTAAGCTTTAAGAATTACCTCTGGTTGCTGTAATCGAAATCCTTCGATTCTGGTTGCGCAGTTGTACGTTCAACCCGAACAATCACCAGACGCTGCAGTATGCGAACGTCCTCTATCGGATACACACCGCGAACTCACTCGATACCCGTGGAGTGCTAGCGCCTAGGGTTTGAGAGGTTTTTTTTCTTTCTGGTAGAGAATGGCACGAATGTTCTCAACCGAAAAATTGGACTATTGAGAAGATGGCTAGGGTTTTCTTAAAAACCTTCGAACCTCTTAGAGTCCAACCCTAATAATATCTCATCATATTCTAATTTAAATTCAAATTAAATTAAAACTGATATGATAAGATTCTGCCATTATCTCGATAATTTAACTAATTATTTTACCGAGTCAGATTCTTATAATCTGGATATCATCCAGATTCATCGAACCTGGTCACCAGAAAAATAACCTAACAAGTTCGCTTATTGTGTGACCCTATAGGTTCATTTAACACTGGCAGTGTGCCTAAATCATATTTAAATGGCCCACAAGTTATAAGCGGTTTCTAGCAAAACATTATAACTATCCAGGTTAAATGAAGATCGGTGATCTCTTTAAACCAAACCATAATTTTATATTTAGTCCTTTTGTCACACGATATCCAGATTAAGCATAAGGCACGGAGCATGTCATCCTTATTAAGCTTAATCAATTATTTCTTGATTTCATAGTAGACTGTTCAAACAAATGATATCAATATCTTAGATTGATATATTTGAGCACGGCCATGCATTTTTAACAGTCTAACTTATCAAGGGGCCCATGGATATCTCTCCCATAATCGAGAGGGACAAATTCCTTCACAATCAATCATATTCCTCTCCTTGATTTATTCTATATCCAACGAGTAGTCTAATTTATTATCTCGGTTAAAGACAACTTTAGACAATGTCAAAATATAGAATTTATCAAGTAAGAAACTATGATGAATTTAGGTCGAAGGACTTTCAATATTATTATGGCTAGAAAGTACTTATGACATATTCCATGAAGTACTCTCACAAGTGGGTCATGTCCAATACAATGTTCTCTAACATTTATTTATGTCTTGACTCGATATCACAAATATCCATGGCCAGTAAAACATAGCCATCAAGTCACAAACATACTAATCTTAATTTATTATTATTCCAATAATAATAATCGATCAGGGACAGTTTTAGAATAGTCATTGTATTCATTGTAGGGTTTTACTATCAAGTCACGTACTTGATGACCAACAAAACAAAACTCACTATTCATGGAAAGGAAAGCCTCATATTATTATATAAAACATAATGACAATTGTATAAGTACAAATTGACTCTAGGGCATATCCCCAACACAACCCTCTATAGTCTATGAACAATCTCAAATTTCCATCTTTTTTCTTAACAAACAACATCAAGGCTCCCCACGATAATGTACTAGATCAAATATACCCTTGCTCTAAAAGCTCTTCTAGTTTCTCCTTCAATTCCTCCAACTCTGGTGAAGCCATTTGGTAAGGGATTCTCAATATAAGCTCTACTCTAGGTATCAAGTTAATAAAAAATACTACATCTCGAGGTAGGGGTAAAGTTGTTAATTTGATAGGAAAGACATTCGAGAAATCTTTCACCACTATTGTGTCTTCTATTTTCACTTGGTCCTTGGGTTTTTATCAAGTATGCCAAGTACCCTTAATAACCCTTCTTAATTAACTTCTGGGCCTTTACCTTACTCTAATTAAATTCCAAAATATCTCTCTCGGGCATGACAAGTTATACTACTTTGCTTCTGCAATCCACTTGCGCATGTGTTTTGATAATTAGTCCATACCTAATATGAGATCATAGTCTTTGAAGGGCAAAGCAATTAGATCTCCTGGTAATTTTTCATTCCCTACTTTTACTTCATAATCTAGGACATACTTTCCAGCCTTTATTGATTTTCATAGTAGTGCACTCACTAATAGGGTGTATAACAGCTCTGACTTATTCCACCTTAAATGGCATACATATTCTTCATTAATGTATGAATATGTAGAACCTAGATCAATTAATACATTAATAGGAAAGCCTCAAATAGTGAGCTTACCTTCTAATACTATTCTATCTGCTCCTATATTTTCACAATTTAGTACCAACATCTTAGTCTTCATCTACGGCTTCTAGCCACTACTTTTTGTGGCTCCAGCATTATTATTCTAATTGGTCAATTGTGCTGGTAAGATAGGGGCTTCTTGGTTCAACATCGGTGGCTTTGGGTAGTTGCTCCTCATATGCTACGTATCCCCACAATTGAAACACTTATGATTCTTTGGTTTAGACCAACAGTCCTTTTCCATATGCCCTATCTTACCACAATGTTAGCAAGTCAGGATGCCCATTTTTCTCTATTCTTAACTGAGTGGCCCTTATTTGGGAAACGTCTAAGGTTAGTAGTTGGTAGCTTGCTGGAATAACTTTGTTTATCATTATTTTCTATAGGAGTGACCGCCTCTACTGCAATTGCATAGATCATAGGAGGGAAATGTGCTAATACCCTTCTCAATTCTAGCCTCAACCCCTCTATAAATTATCTAGTGCGATTCTACTTAGAGCTTATTAAGCACAAAAAATACTTAGATAGTTTGTTAAATTGGGCGACGTACTAAGCTACTGATATGCTACCCTACTTCAAACTTTATAATTTATCCTCCGACTTCTTCACCACCCATTATGGGAAGAACTCTGCTTTAAACGCTTCTATAAAGCCATTCCAATTCTATTCTTGCTCACTCTCTTACAAGTCCTCCTAAACTCTCTGCAACTAATCTCGAGTAGGTCCTCTTAAGCAGAAAGCAACAAACTTAACCATTTGCTGCTCAGAGTAGTTCAAGGTACTAAAGATATCCTTTATTTGTTTGGTCTATAGCTCAGCCTTTTGCTCCTACTCTGCTTCTCCAAAGAATGTTGGAGGCTGAAACTTTAAGAAATGAAATAGAATGTCATATTTTCTTCCAAGAGCTTTCCTTTCCGATATAGTTTGCAATATATTATTTATCTTGCTAAAAGCTTGACCAACAGATATCTTAGTGGGCACCTCTTGTTCCACCAACTTTAGTTCTTCCCCATCTTGTTCCTGAGTGGGGTTCTGTTCAGTTTTAGGTTTCAGAGTTACCAGTTCTAGTTCAGGAGTCTTGCCACTATGAGTCACCATTCTACATCTAAGGGCCATCTCCTTAACACAAATGTTACACCCTTGTAATGGGATATAAAAGTATTAATTTCATGCATATATATTCATACAAGTCATAATGAGAGGCTCTATGTCTTTAAGTATTATGTCATATAAAAGATACACATTTAACACATTAAATCATGGCATAAGCATAAATTCACAAATTGAAAATATTCATAATATATATATATATATATATATATATATATTCTTTTCACATAATAACTATTATATGCTTAGATGTGTTAAAAGAAAATAGATTCCACAACTGTTATCTTTATTTCATGAAATATAATTTGAGAACATCAAAATTCTAATATAAATTAAGCAAAAGCAACGAAGTTATTTAAACATCTGAAATAAAACTAGCTACCACTATTCTGCTCAATTCCACTCCCAGAAGCTATTATTCACTATGGTCATTGGTGTTGCTATCACTAGGATTACTAGAATTGGGTTCATACAACCACCTTCCAGTGTTTCTTGTCATATCCACTCACCTAAGGAGTCCATTCTCATCGGTCTCACCTCTAGAGACGAAATTTAAGCCTCTAGAGACGAAATTTAAGGTTCTAGCTCTTTTGCTAAGTCTCCCATAGTTTTTCTCCATTTTCCCATTCTTTTGAGTTTAGCCAACCTAGTTCTCTGATGAACCTTTCCATATCTTCTTTAAGCTTACCCTTAGGTTCCTTATAATCGATCTTTCTAGGGCCAGACCTATCTGGAGCTATAATCTCAACTTTATCATTACTGCTAGCCTGGTCATCATGGTCACTATGATCTTGGAGCTCACTATCATTATTAGCTTAGAATTAATCACCATTTGGAGCTCATTATAACCATTAGCCTGGAATTAACCATTGCTATTAACCTGAATTTCATCATCACTATTAGCCTGAATTTTATTGTCACTATCGTCCTACTGATACTCCTCCTCGTTCAATAACTCGGATGAGAAAGAATCATCAGGAGGTTGGATGCGAATAAGTGAGTGCTAAGCTATGCTGTTATAGGTACTCCTATATATCCTAACCATTCTACACAAAAAACACTTAAGTCAGTACAAATCCAAAATTCTTAAAATACTAATCTATATAATTTAAAGGAATGTCTAAACCTAGGCTCTAATACCAATTGTGACATCCCTTTACATATGTAACCTAAATGGGTTAGGGATGCTTCCTTGTCTTTTGTATAAGGCGTCTTTATAATGGAAAAAAAATGTAAAACTTAGGCTTGGAAGAGATAAGTACTAAAACCATTACAAATCTCACAAAACTTATACAGCATTCCTAAATATAATGCAAGTGCTCAAAATAATTGAAACTAGTTCAACAATGAATTTAAATAAACAATTCTTGAACTTCTAATTGTGAATCTACCAAACCTAAACAGAAGTCGAGATCTCCCGAAAACCATTAATTTAAAAATAAAGTGAGATAATAAATTTCAATAAGTCCTATGTGTGCACTAAATTAAGTAAAATAGCTTACAATGCATGAAATGAAGAGAGAATATTTTCTATTTGGTTATTTAAATCAACAAGTAAAAACACTGAGATCAGAGTAAACATATCCAAAATTTTCCCAAGTTTCTGTCTGTGTTCGTGGAGCATCAATAATCTATTAGTTCTAATATTAGTAGTGTAATGGCATAGAGGTAACTCACTCCTAGAAGGTGTAGCACAAGCAAAATCCCAAACTACTGAGTAGATATACAACCTGTCGAGTGAGATACTTCTCCCTCTCTTACTCAAACCTAATCTGACTGTCCTAAGTCCAGCTATTGATTCCTTCTGAACCTCGTTGCTAGTTGAGGGCTGGCTTAACACTTTTATACTGTCACCCTAGTTGAAAGGATTCAACCTCCTGAGGTGGCCACCTATTAGAAGGCATCCTCAATCTAACCAAGATAAATATAATGGTTTTGCCCTCATTGAGTACTCAGCATCACCAAATTTCACATTTACCAAATTCTCACAAGAGATCCTACAAAGTTAGATCAATTCCAAAACCAAATAAGTTTTCCTTGTTGAATATATTTTTAAGTAGTAACAACTCCAAATACCACATTTAGCACAATCATTCTTTATAATAGAAGCCACTTGCCAAAAAGAGTCATGCTATGTTTTTCGAAGATTTGTATGCATGATCATGAAAACATAAATTTGCTTGCTCAAAATAAGATTCAGAAAGAATTTTTTGGCTCGAAGTTAAGTCGATAAATTTATAAGATTTCCAAATATAGAGGTTTCTAAAAATAGAAAATTTCCGTTTATAGGAAGTTTCTAAAATTCGTGAATGCAAGGAACTTACTTTAGCTACTCAAGACTTAGGTAAGTCATTCTTAATAAGTCGGTCCTTGCTTTTGACAATTTCTCAAGTCTATAAAAAGTCCATAAAATAAATATACTCAATTAATTCCTAAGTACCTCAAAGGAATATAATCCTCACCACTTAGCCAACTCCAAACATATTGTTAAATAACCTCACGAACAGTAAGTATGTTTATCATATAAAAAATACCTAAGTCTTTCCTATATCTCTTAGCATGCGCATACACCATCCTTGAATATATATTAAGAAAAGGGATTAAACTTAGCAAGTTTCTATAAAATGACCAAAATTGTTACAAAATTCCAGTATGTATTATTTAGATTCCTAAGAGTAAATCACCTCTGAAAACTCATCTGTTTGACCTCAAATTTTGCAAAAAGATATCTTATCTTGTGAGAAATAGAATAGAAGTAGCAAAACTAGAAAATCATGCATAAATAAGTCTCAATAATTTGTACACTAAGAATGCACAAATTTATCTAGAACAGGGGAGCTATAAAGAAAAATTTGTAACTTCAAATCCTTACTTTATTTTAATTTGAAACTTCCCACTCTATGTTTTCTCTTTGACCCTTCCCAAATTCGTGCAAAATCAGTGTCAAACAGAGTATAAAACTTGCATGTGAAAAGTTGTTTCCTCATCTTTAGATTTTTCTAAAAATTTTTTGTATTAACCCCAATGTTTTATTGCTTGATTTTTAACATAAATATCATCCCTGACATTATATCAAAAGGTATTTCAAAAATAAGGTGCTTTGCTGCACTTTCTTGAATTAAAATCACACATACCACAAAAGAGGGAAATTTTCCAGCAAGTGTGTAAATTAGTTTTCTTTCAAGAAAAAGGTTTGTTGACCTTATTTTCTCAAGAAAAACACTTCCTATGAAGATAAAACAGAGTGACAACAACCAAAAAAATTCCCAATCCAAGATCACACAAGAAATAATCAACATTTGCATATAAGGCTAAGTAAATTCCAACTTTCAATTAAACTAATGGAAAAAGTTGATTTCTTTCTTGAAAATCCTTTGGAAAAATGTTTCTTTTTGCAAGATCTAAGAAAATAAATGCTAGATAAGAGAATTCTTGATCATCTTTAATTTAAAGCCTATCAAAGAAATTTAAAACCAAGAACTCTAATTTTCTTTATAAATGGCAGCAAGCATAGTTAAGGGAATAAAAAAGGGTTTTGTTGTTACATCTTGCACGATGTCTCTTAATCAGTCATAGGAAATAAAAGGGATGTCTTCCAGCCTTAATTGAATGTTGAATCTAAAATCTCCAAAAATTACAGCCTAGGAGTTGTGAACAACAATTAATGGCTGAACAGAATTTTTGCTTGAAGAGAAACTGAAAGTTAGTGAGAGGGAAAAGGATTTTCAAATGTTTTGGGGAGAGGAAGAGAGAGTGACAGATGAAGAAATTTTAGAGAGAACAAAATCTTATTTGAATTAGGTTTAATGAGTGAAGTATGTGAAGTTAAGAAATAAATATATGAAGTGGCAATAAGGAGGATTTTTAGGAGAAAAATCCTATTTACTCTAGGTTTTTCCAACATATGGCTTCCACTAATTAATTATCACAAACCTTATAAGGATTAGGACACAAGGTGGCCAGCTAAAAGGGTAGGAGAATGGCAGTAGAGAGGATGGAAAGGTTGGAAAGAAATCCTAAGGGCTTTGGGTTTTAGTTTCCTATAAATTCTCCAAGTTTTTATCTCTAACTTTTCCAAGTCCTAATTAGGTTAAGAAATAAAAATTCCCATCTATTTTGGTGAAGAATGTAGCAGCAATAGGAGTAAGGGCGGATGCAAAACAAACATTTAAGGGGTCCGAAATTTAAGTAAACAAAAATTAATTTAATTAATCAAAATACACATAGTCACTCTTTCAAATCACAAAAATCATCTATAAGTGAATCAACATTAAAATTTTTAGAAATTTCTTTTTCAATATATACTAGTAAACAATTAGAAAGAAAATTATCTTCTATTTTAATACGAAAACTAGTCTTGACTATCTTCATTGTAGAAAATGATCACTTTGTGATAACAATAGAAACTGGAAGAGTAAGAATAAGTATTTTAAGTACTTTAAGTACTTTGATGGGCCTAACAAGTACTTTAAGTTGGTGGACTTCCAATTACTTTAAGTTGGCGGACCTCAACAACATTTTAACTGTTTTGATAGGTAAAAAAATAATAAATATAAAAAAGACAATGATTAATGTATTTGGATGGAATCCAATAAAAAAAAAAAAGAAAGGCTATATATATAAATATTTTATAATTCACTAATGAATATACTAGTACTAATTTACAAATGACTTGTAATAAATTCTAATCATATCTAACCTATGTAATCTAATTATATAAAATTCAAATAAAGAAATCTCAAGTTATATTCGAGGGGAGTTATATGAGAAAGAAAATTAAACAAGAAAAATAGAGAAGGGATGACACGCAGGTCTATTTAATTCAAAACCAAAGCGATAAAATGTATGAACAATTTAATTGGGTCCATAGTCTATAACCAAACTAGCATGCTAATTTTATGCTCAAAATAAAATTAAACATGGCAAATAATTCCAAAATCAGTATTTTGGAAAAATAGAATATATTCTAAAATCAATATTTTAGAAAATATATTAATTGTTAAAATCAATATTTTAGAAAATATGTTAATTTCCAAAACAAAATTTGAAAAATAACTCTGTTAGTCCTAAAACCAAAATTTGGGAAAAAATTGGGTGCTTGATGAAAAAGGGAAAAACCACGGGCCTTTCGTGAATAACTAGAAAAAGGAAAAAACAATTTAAAAAAAAAAACACAACTGCGCCTAGCATTTAATATGCCAACTGCAGATTGTAGGCTTTTCTACCCAAGCTAGCCATGGCTTGGGTAGAAATTGTGCCTAAGACACGGCTAGCTTCCAGTAAGCTACCAGCGGCTTCAGCAAAATCCTTTTTTTTTCAAATTTTCCTACTCTTTTTCTGGTCATCTTCTCCGACAATTACAGAAGGCTATTCCTCCATTTAATTTCCGTAGAAAACATAGCTTATTTAGTTAACTGCCTTTCATTTTGTTTGAAAGACATTTTATTCTCAAGGATTAAAATTGTCGAAGAACTTCTTCTTTGTAGAAAATAGAAAACACATAAACAACTTTTTGTTAAAAACCCAGCATCTATAAGCCTTCCAGAAAATTGTTTTCTTGGAAAAATTCTTTATAAAATTTTTTTCACTGTGACCATTATAGGAAATACAAACTTCAAAATAGTTTATTCAAAATCCATAAATTAGTGTATTCACAATATGCAATGAAGACCTAAGTTCATGAAACAATTATGAAGACGTTTTTCATAGACCCAAACAAATATTGTAGGGGTAAAAAAACACCCAAAAGCATGCTCGAAACAATTTCATAGCATTAAAAGAACCTATTAAAATCACAAACATGAAGGCTTTGATACCATTGTTAAGGAATTGCAGTTATGCATTATCATAAACGCAGCAGAAAAACCTAAATTCCAACTCTAAGATCACATGCTTGTGAATTAAAATGGGTAAATAGCAATGGTCATGGGGTTTACCTTCGCTGCATGAGGTTTCAAAACTATTCAAAAATTTCTCCTCAACGTTGATCGGAGTGATCCAACAATCCTAGCAATAAACAAATAGAGTGTTTCCTCTTCTTGATCATTCAAAATGAGCCATTACAATCCAAGAATAGGATTGTCTCTGATAGAAATCTACACAAAGAATTACTCAGTTTCACCGGGAGCTAAGGTTTAGAGAGGAAGAAGAAGACATGGGATAGACATAGGAAAACTATATTCCTCTCAACCTCTATTCACAAAACATAGCACTGTATATATCAGAATATATGCTTCGTGTTTGGAAACTAAAATCATTAAAGAATAAGGATTCCTTAATTCCCAATTAGTATTGTAATTTTTTCTAATTACAATATGGCTTACGAACTATAACTAATTATAATTCGACCACAACAACTTCTTCTTTTCTCAAATAACACGGTAATGTTGTCAAATAACATCATGAGTACTTTATCCTTTATTGTATGTGACCCATTAGGTTTCCTGGTATATTGGTAGCGAAATATGAATTAATCCAAATATCTTTAAGATTAATAATCCTTAATAACTAGAATTAACATATTAATTCTAATTAGAATTAATTTATTAATTCTCTAAATAATAAATCCATTTTCAGTAGATTATGAGTAGTATCTAGCAATACGTCAAAACCACCCAAAAGTCCAGAAAGTCAAGTGGCTTGACATGAACATTTCAATAACAAACAACAGTGCAATGAACTCTATTCACTGTACAATATCTCATTCAGTTTAGAGTATAAAATTAGTGCCAACTTCCTCCAAAATATTATTAATTCTGGCTCAAATATTTTCGTACTTGTTCCCGGAGTCCATTGCACATCATGTGCAAAAATTGGAACTATTTTCAATACACAGTCGCCTTGGCTAAGGACTTCTCGAGTAATAATTCCTACAAGTGGCCATGAGATATTCACCAATACTATTAGGAGCGGCAAATTCTTTATTGATCATCTCAATTACTTTTGTTTACTTCACGTTGAACCCAATATCCATCCCATAGGTGGTCTTGTAAGGATTCCAGAGATTGGAATTAAAGTATAATGCTTAGCAAACAAAGTATCTTGGAGAACTTAAGTCAAGGATACATGCACATTTGTTATGATGAGATTCATCACTGGCACTACATAGTTATCCATGTAATTATCTTATAGATAGGTCATCCAATGTAATTGTTCTAGTAACAAGCATCTACATTTTAATTTTGAGTATCATAATACTCACGGATGTGGGAACCACCACATGATCAAATCAAGAAGTATAACACGTACTAGTCTTGATGTATTAATAATGTCCTATCTTGTTAATACTATGACTAGGGATAATTTAAGTACGAAAATGATTTAGTGTAGTAGGAACCTTACATCATGATTTTCTTAACACAATATTGCACTTGAGACTTTATCTAATAGTTATATTCACACGAAAGTATAAATAAAACAAATTGAAAGATAAAAAATACCGTGTATTATTAAATAAATGTGCAATATACAAATTACATGTGATTGTTTTTAGGGCATAATACAAACACTTTCGGCCATTCATAATAGTTTGATAAGACTGCAGGTGAGCTGCTTCAAAGCTTAGTGTAGCATATGGCAACCGTCTTTAAACCGATGTTGCAAAATGAATTGCTCACAGTAATGGAAGGATGCCAGCTAGTATCTAGCTCAGTCTGTCTAGTTATTCTATAAGAGAAAGGGGAAAGCCAACTTCCCAAACAACCAGTGCCTCCAACATAACTACATACAATAGGAAAACAATAGCCCACCTGGAACATTCCATAACAATAGAACAAGTACATTAGGTACGGAACTCAAACTTGACAGTCAGTACGTTCCCATTACCTATGGTTCTTCCCTACACAAATATCCAGTCACCCACAAGGTATGGAATAGAGGCTCAACAACCAGTCTACTTTAGAGGGCAACAACCAATGTATGCTAAGGGCATCAACCAACATACCTCGTAGGTCTGTATGCAGTGACTACACTGGGGGTAATATAGTAGCGGGATCCTTCATGCCAACTGAGGCAGCTAGAGCTTCCTATAGTACTGATCCAGTTGGAATGTATGCCCTCTAATTCTATATATCTGATGTAAATTCGATGAAATAAATAAAATTTTTATACTCAAAATTGTTTGTGTTTCTTTATTTTAATTTATGCAAGATTTTTTTAGAAAAGACCTATTGTATTTAAGTAAGTGATCCATGTGAATAAAAGTCTTTTACAGTAAGGTATAGATAATAGGCTACTTAAACCATAAACTTAGTTCTTAACCAGTTGATCTGAATAGGGATCTGATCAGGACAAAGGTTATTATACTGTGAATTCTAATTAGGAAATAGCAAAATTTTAGCCAGTGAGTAATCCTCTCACTTCACAGTATAAGCGTATTTAGGATGCGTAAAACTCAACCTGTAGTAGTTGTTTCTCAAAATATTAAAAAAAGAAAAACCCAGACTACTACTGTTATAGCTTGGACTTATACTTATGGCTTGGGTATGAGTCAGTGGTTTGGCAAAACTAGAAACATGTACTTCTATATATTATATGTGAGGTTCTACTATAGAACCAATATACTTGTATGTTGAAGATTCATACATGACAGCTTCTATGCTCCTAAATGGTGAAATCACCCTCTTGTGATTATTCAAGATAATCTGTATAATCTAGGACCCTGAGAATATAACATAGTATTGTACACTTTTAAGGAGCTCCCAAAAATAAGTAGGTACATATTAAAAGTCATGGATTATCGGACTAGATATCTAAGAATGGTAGAAATAATTGAGAGAGATGCTAGTATATTTATTCTGTCTCAATAATGGGTGTTAGACAGATGGGTATTTTAGTTATAACACCCATACGTTAGAGACTTTGCTACACATAGCATTGTCCTTGGGGTGAATATTTCCTTATTGTGATAATGTGAAATATTTAAAATGCAAAATTCAGCTATTTTTATATCAGTGGTATTTTAGTTATTTTAGTAGCAAAGGGTGATGTGTATTTTAGTCCTCAGAATAGCCTATAAGTCCTGATTAATTTTTGGATTGAGGATACGGTCTCAAATAAAGAGGATTTTATTTTATTTAGATACTTTAGTTTATTATTAGGTTAGTATAAAATAAAATATCTAGAGAGATTAAATTTATTATCTGGTTTAGCTGATTAATTAACTATTCAAGACTTGAGCCCATATTGAATAATTGGAAATAACTTGGGCTTAAACTAGAAAAATCTTCAGAAGTTATTTTTGGTTCAATTATTTATTTATTTATGGGTTTTAATTAGTCCAGGATTAAATAAATAAATTTTAAAAGCCTGGTCTAATAGTTAGGACTAAAGCGTCTACAAGTCATACTTGAGCCCGGTTTAACTAAGGTAATTGTTACACTCTAGCTAAATGTCTTCTAGTGATAAGAAAATACAATAACCTCATAAATAAGCTTTATCAGAAGTAATTTTTGGAGTTTGAGTTTTTTCTTCATATCAGACTTCATTAGCTTAGTTTTAGTGATCACGAAAAATATTGAGCCTTTAGGAAATACGTTCTCTCTCTTTTTCTCAATTCTATCTTCTTCTTTAAAGAAGCCAGAAGAGTTCTTTTTGATTCTGTTCTTTAGCAATTGTTCAAGAAACGAGATCAATTCTTAAGCTATATAGCTTCCACTGGCACTAAGGTAGAAGTGATATTCTGAAAGCCGAAGGGCATTATGTTGATAAGAAGAAGCAAAAGACTTACAGGATTTTCTCTAGAATCTCCTAGATAGAATTTGGTGGTTGCACCAAGTTCTTCTTCCCAGCCTAAACAAATAAAGTTTGCTCCGAAATACAGAGGTATAAAAATTTTCAAAAGATCTTCTGTTGTTGTATCTTTGATTGCTTTTGTGTTTTTCTCTATTGTTTACCTTGATCCCACTTTCATATGGTATCAGAGCACTGTTTTCATGGAAAAATAGGAGCATTCTTAGGCTAGTTAAAATCAGTAAGCTAATGTATTGATTTGAATTATGATCTTTCATGTTTTTGGTATGGGATAGACCTTCTATAAGTCTCATCATTGAGACATAGGATCACTGTATTTTAATGGCTTTTGTAGAGATCTTGTGTAAGCCTGTAATTAAAGGAATAGGTGGTTGGGTTTTTGTTTGAGATTCAATTCTGTTTGAATTTTTGAAAATCATCGAAACCTAGAGAATTGTCTGAACGAAGAAGAATGGAGGAAAAACAAAGAAGAAAAGAAGAAAAATGAAGTAGAAAGCTATTTAGGAAGAAGCTAGGTTGTGGCTGCATGACATAGCAACCAAGTTAGCAACCAGTTTGGAGATGAACCAACCGCGAGTCAGGTCAAGGTTTCATGGATGCAGATTTTGTTTTTATATGTAATTTTTTCCTTTCTTATCTTTTTGGTCCCATATCAAGTAAGGTTACTATTTTACAATTTAATGTTCTTGGAATATTTTGCATGTAAATAGTAGTAAAGGATTTAGGGTTAAACAAGATCATTAATTAATTAAATTAATATGTTTAATATGTTTAAAGCATAGAAAAAAAATGCATGAAAAACATCTTTAGTTTTTCTAGCATTCTTTTTTCTTTTTGGTATATTCCTAAGTGCATGTTTTTCTATACCAAAGTCTCGAAAAATATTTTGACAAGGAAAAATGTTTTTTTAATTAATAAGTTTATTAACCTATGAAAAAATTAAGCCTTGTTTATTCTCCCAAAGGTTTTCATCCTAAACATAGAGAATATTTAGATTTAGATATTTTGTGTAAGTTAATAAAAAAGCCAGTTTAATTAATTTTTTATAGAAAATATTTTTTTCATAAAACTAGAGACTAAAATCTCAAGAAAAGTTTTAAATGGGAAATTTTTAAAATCATTGATTTTTTTACTCAAATAAAAATAACTCATGGTAAAATCTCTCAATGGTTGTCAATCTTAACATAGAGATTTTATGGGTTTAGATATTTTATGCGAGTTAAGGGAGAATCATTCGTGTTTTAAAATCATGGTTTAATGAAAGTCGATGCCACACCCTTGAAGAAAGTAAGACTATTCTCTTTTCAGAAAATTGTGCCGCTATGATAACACATAGTAGCCTGTCACCATTTATAATAATAGTATTGACCTTTTAATTATAAACCCTATCATATTTTCAAAATACATTTTAATTTCCAAATTCACATTGTAATTTCATTTGGAAGGAACATTGGTCCAACCCGTAATATCTCGTCTAAATCCTAAACCTAGAGTGGAGAACGGGGTGCATTGCATAACATCTCACATGAACATTTAAATTTTGGTAGTGATCTGATTTACTTTATGGTTGTGAGTATATGGATATGTGTATTTGTTCTTATACTTGTTTGTGTTTGGGTTCAATTTGGAAAGCTAGTAATAACTCTTCCCCTTGTATGGAGCAGATTATGATGAGTTTAGGGTGCTTTGAAGCTTGTGTGACGACTACATAGGAGAATGAAGCTAATTTGTTGGGCAAATAGGAGCACAAGGGTTGTTGTGGTCTAGTGGATAAAGCTTGGCGTTTATTTCTGAGAGACTAGAGTTCAAATCCCAACTCTTCTAAAATTTAATTCCTAATTTCTCCCTTTTTGATCCATCAGGCCCAAAGATAGCTTGGAGAACTACTTTTTACCTTATGGTATTTATTTAAGAATTTATAAAAAAAATTAATTCCTTTATTTTTTTTGTCCCAAAAGATTTATGTAGGTAATACTTTTGTTGTTTGTAATTTAATTCCCTCCTTCCAAATATTAAAGTGTTGTTTTGTTATTAATTACCGTGAAAATAAAGGGAATATATATATATATATATATATATATATATAGCGTTTTCTTTTTTGTAAGTAGAAATCTAAAAGGATTTTATTTTTTCTAAATAATTTTATTTGTTAAAAATAATATTTAAGAAAAGTCCTTTGAACTCTTCGAAATAAAAAAAAATAATATGGAATTTATTTTATGTATAAAAAGGTTGGTCTTTTGTTTATTAAAAAAAAATAAAATTTGCATCAAAGCCTTGGGAGGATGGTGCAAAGCCTTGGGAGGCTAGTGTATAGCCACCAGTGCACAGCCTAGCACGGCTATGCACCAGTCGTGCCTAGCTTTGCCCAGCGCAAGGCCAGGCATGGCTAGCTAGGCCATGCCTAGCTATAGCTTGGGCACGGCCAGGCTCGGCCTAGGCAATGCCTTGGGTCAGGCCGCCGAGCTCTTTTCTCTGTGTTTTCCTTCCTATTTAGTTTTTCGCATAGGGAGATATTATCTAAAGCCTATAGGACTCTATCTCAACCAAAATTTGATTTTCAAAGCCTACGAATCTGGAAACAAATGAGTTGGTAGCTATCCCAACTCTTCAAGCATGAAGAAGCCCCAGAACACTTCTCACACTCTCCTTCGTCTCTCTCTTGTTTTTCCTCTTTCTCTGTCAAATGAAACACCACACACACCTAAGGCTCTTCTACACATTTTTCTTTTCTTTCCCTCTGACCAATCAGGCTATTAAGGCTCATGGGATACTTCTTGTTTTGGCTTAGGTCCGGACTGGTGAACCATCAGGAGTTGAAGACCCCTATCTTCAAGTATACCTATGAATCCCTTCTGTCTCCTTTTCTTAGATTAAATGTTGTTGAAATGATATTTGTGAATGGGTAGATTAGCAAGAATATAACCTTAGCATAAAGATGAAGTTTTGATAATGACCCCCTAACTTGGCTTGCGTTTGTTTACTAGTATGTTTATGGTTTGTGGGATTGTTGTTTAAAGTTTTGGAGTTTCTTTAGGGTTAAAGCATGCGGTCAGAAAGGAGGAAAAATGAATTGTTGTATGTTTTCTACTGGATTGTTCATGCTAATTGTAAATTTGTGAAATGTTTCTGGGCTGTTAGTTTTTTTTTAACAATGGTAAGCATTTTGGTGATTTCAGTATCTTATAGCCATGGGTTCTATCAGCTTTATCTTGTAGAGCCATTCATCTTATATGGATTGGTTTCTAGAAAACTACAGTTTGAACAAAACTTATATTTTTAAAACTATCTATTATTTAAACTAATTGTATATTTGTTACTTGCCTTTATATAATATTTTGTACCCATTAACTAACAACATTTGAATTAATTTGCCAAAATGTTTGCCTTAACTAAATGGGTCTCTACCCAGTGGTCTTCTCAAAGTTAAAACTAGTTCTTTAATTATTTATCTATTATAAATTAATTTGTTTATTTAATAATTTATTTAGTTATTTAATTATAATTATTTACTTATTCATTTATTTTTTACTTATTTATCTATTTATTTATTTACTCATTTACTTATGAACTTATTTATTTATCTATTTATTTATTTATTTATTCATTTTTTAATTTAACTAGTTTAATATTTATTTATTTATTTAATCATTTATTTAGTTATTTATTTAAAGGTATCTAGATATTTATTTAACTATTTATTTTTTTATTTATTTAATAAAGTACTTAGCCAATTTTGGATTCTAGAACCTATTCTTTGGTGATTGTTTTAATTTACTTTGTTTGGTGGCATGATGTATCCCATGTTTGGCATGCTATATATTTGAGGGGAGAAGTTGGTTGATCTAAACTGTTGATGTCATGATGATAGTAGATAGACTATGTTGGACGCTATGACAATTTAAGGGTCATAGAGAAGTTTGTGACATGGTCCTTGTATTTTCTTTAGACGGGCTAAGTTCAGTTGAGTGTGGCGTTAGAAGAATTTCCTATCTGTGAGACTAAGAAGTCAGGTAAGTCCTTGCATTAAATGTTTGCTATAAAAGCTCTAAATTGCAAGTCGTTTTGAAAATGTTTATTATCTCAATGATGTGGATATCTGGAATGCAAGATTGACTAGTTTTTGAAAGGTTCCAACAAATAAAGATTTTAATTGGAAAAACACTTTTGATTACAAATAGAATTTATAACTAAACCTTTGCTGTTCATGCTTGCATGTCCAAGTTTGTTGAAATTATTTTCATTGAGATTGGATTCTGATTAATACGCCAATACATTGAGTACTCAATAAAGGTAGGCTATTAGCACTAGCATGAGACGGAGCGAGCTAGCTTTTTGGTAGGTGGCCACCTCTGGGAGGTGAACTTGATTTTGATTAGGCAATAGGACTAGTGAGCCAGACCAGTTTGAGCTAGTACCTCTGTAACACCCTGCTCCTGGCCCAATAGGGCCGGGGATGTCGCCCTATCCGAAGGACAAATAACCAGGTCACACCAAATAAAAATAATACTTTAAAAATTGAACTTATCACAATCTAAAAATTTAGGAACAAATCCAAAATAAATTGTTCACCACCATCTCTCAAAGCAACACATAAAATAAATAATACAAAGTCTTCAAAGCAGGCAACAATCTAGCAATTCATCTCCATAGCAGGATCGACCTGAAAACATGGCATAAAAAGTGATGAGATAAAAATCCCAGTAAGCCCATGTGTACTTTGAGTGTTTCAGGTAAAACAATTCATGTATGCAAGTTGTAAAAATTGTATAACATAAAATGCTAGCAAGCAATAAATAAGGATTAAAAATAAAGAGTGGCGTTTTGCTTTTCAAACCATACATGTGCACAATAAATACAACTATTCAAATGGGTAGCCAAGGGTTACCACACGTTGGGCCCCATGACCATATAACAGTCAAAATGCCACACTTTGTACAGACTGACAAAAAGGTAGGTGATCGGCCTACCGGGTAAGATACTCCTCCTTCTCTACACCTAAACATACCAATTGTCCACTTTGGAAACACACAGTCCACTTGACTGAAACTTGCTAGCTCAGACCGACATGACTAAGTAGTACTGTCGCTTCTCTAAGTTGAGTTCATCTTTTGGAGGTGGCCTCCTGCCAGAAGACTCACTCTTACTTTTCAAAACTAATACTACTAGCCTACCCTTATTAAGTACTCAACATTGATTGTCCCACTTGGGAGACAACTAATAAACATTGCTTTACTTGAAAATAGCAATTAAGGGTTTCTAAAATTCGTGTCAAAGTTGGTTTTTAGAAAGAGTTTAGTGTTTGAGTAAAACTGCTTGTTTGATTTTAATATGATTTTTTTGACTGAACAAGAAAGAAAACAGTCCTTAATTGCCTTTACAAAATGAGTGTCCGTACACTTCGCGTTTGGCTTGCAATAGTAACCTTTTGTCATCAAATAAGTTTATACAGGAGCTTACTTGATCCTTTGCTTGCATATTCACAAATCTTCCAAAGCTGACCTTGTTAGGATTCGTGGACTCCTAAACGCGGAAAACATCCACGAATCCCTCCCGAGGACCCAAGTAAATGATTAAGAAGATCTAAGGTTTAAGAATTACGTCTGGTTGCTGTAACCGAAATCCTTCGATTCTGATTGCGCTGTTGTACGTTCAACCCGAACAATCACCAGACGCTGCAGTATGCGAACGTCCTCTATCGGATACACACCGCGAACTCACTCGATACCCGGGGAGTGCTAGCGCCTAGGGTTTGAGAGGTTTTTTTTTTCTCTGGTAGAGAATGACACAAATGCTCTCAATAAAAAAATTGGACTGTTGAAAAGACAGGTAGGGTTTTCATAAAAACCCCTGAACCTCTTAGAGTCCAACCCTAATAATATCTTATCATATTCTAATTTAAATTCAAATTAAATTAAAACTGATATGATAAGATTCTGCCATTATCTCAGTAATTTAACTAATTAATTTACCGAGTCAGATTCTTATAATCTGGACATCATCCTGATACATCGAATGTGGACATATTTCCAGATTCATTGTATCTGGTAAATTTTCTAAGTACGATTAACTTAGACATATTTCCAGATTCATCGAATCTGGTCACGAGAAAAATAACCTAACAAGTTCGCTTATTGTGTGACCCTATAAGTTCATTTAACACTAGCAGTGTGCCTAAATCATATTTAAATGGCCCAGAAGTTATAAGCGGTTTCTAGCAAAATATTATAACTATCCAGGTTAAATGAAGATCGGTGATCTTTTTGAACCAAACCATAATTTTATATTTAGTCATTTTGTCACACGATATCCAGATTAAGCATAAGGCACGGAGCATGTCATCCTTATTAAGCTTAATCAATTATTTCTTGATTTCATAGTAGACTGTTCAAACAAATGATATCAATATCTTAGATTGATATATTTGAGCACGACCATGCATTTTTAACAGTCAACTTATCAAGGGGCCCATGGATATCTCTCCCATAATTGAGAGGGACAAATTCCTTCACAATCAATCATATTCATCTCCTTGATTTATTCTATATCCAACAGTAGTCTAATTTATTATCTGGTTAAAGACAACTTTAGACAATGTCAAAATATAGAATTTATCAAGTAGGAAACTATGATGAATTTAGGTCGAAGGACTTTCAATATTATTATGGCTAGAAAGTACTTTATGACATATTCCATGAAGTACCCTCACAGTGGGTCATGTCCAATACAATGTTCTCTAACATTTATTTATGTCTTGACTCGATATCACAAATATCCATGGCCAATAAAACATAGCCATCAAGTCACAAACATACTAATCTTAATTTATTATTATTCCAATAATAATAATCGATCAGGGATAGTTTTAGAATAGTCATTGTATTCATTATAGGGTTTTATTATCAAGTCACGTACTTGATGACCACAAAACAAAACTCACTATTCATGAAAAGGAAAGCCTCATATTATTATATGAAACATATTGACAATAGTATAAGTACAAATTGACTCTAGGGCATATCCCCAACAGACCTAACCCCGCTTAGGGTAAACACAAGTCATATGGTTATATTCAAGCTATATTCTCTTCCATAATTAATCCCAGTTCAACTTATTACAAACATGACCCTAATGTCCTAAGCTTTAAGGCTAGATAATAAAGGTTTTTATAAAATAAGTCTAGTTTGATGAGTGAAAATAACTAGGGGTTGTAAAATAATTACTAATAAGTAATAGGTTCAAATGCAAATCTTGAGTGTTGTTATTAATAAATAAACTAGGGTTTAATTGATGAAGAATCGTAAGTCCTAGATGATATGATTAAGATAAATAATAAACTATTACTAATCTCTTATTTAATAATTAATAGATAGAAAATAATAAATAAAAATAATAATAAATAAATTTTATTAAATTTTGATCAATAGATAATAAATAAATTTCAATAATATTTATGAATATATGGCCTACAAGATTAATATTTCACCTACTATTACTATTTATATAAAAGGCTTTATTTATTTATTATTATTATATATAAATATTTATATATATTATCTTTAACAAAAAATATCATTTATTTGGCTAAAATATTACTATTCCATCCTTCCTAGGGTTTTCAAAATCTTTGGAGGAAATCATAATATTAATTTTAATTAATGCAATAAAATTGGCCAATTAAAATAGCTTAGGATCAACAAAGTCATCATCATAATTTTCCTATTGCTAACAAGAATCATGAACATAAAATTCAACATCAATCCACAAACTATTCTATTAATGAATAAAGACTTAAATCCACATCTAATATCACATGGCCAAATCTCTACTAAGCATAATCATATTCATAGCTTCAATGAAAACAAGAACATAATATCCTATTTGCCAAAGGTGACATAATACCTAGCATGCTTAAACATCCATACTCACTCAAGACATGAAGAACATGCATCGATCCACAAGAAATTTCATAAAACTTAACCATGGCAAAACATCCTCTGCTCCAATCTCAACTCCTTCATACATAAGCATATACTCAAGCCCCAATAATATTTTATCCCTTTCTAACAACATCTAAGAGACATGACTTTAGAATTAAAGAGAAGGTTAAAGAGAAATGCTTGGTTGATGACTATCTCGATGAAGATTCAAGGAGATCCATACGCTTAGGAAGCTTGAATCGTCCAAGAAAGAAGAAGAAAAACAGCCATGGTTGTAGCAACCATTGAGAGAGAGAGAGAGAGAGAGAGAGAGAGTTAGTATATCATGTTAAAGATTGAAAGAAAGAAGATGAACAAAATCGCTCTTGGTTACCTTGATGGTGTTCTTGAGACTTCAAGAAAAATTCTGGTTTTTTATCCGATTGCAAATTTTTGTTTTCGAGATTTGATGTTATAAAATCCAGAAATGGACTCTATGGAGTGAGTAGGCATGATCTGGAGTTTTTGGAAGGGATTGGAGGTATTTAAAGTGGTATTAGGCTTAAAGAAAGGTTGTGTGTATTCTTGGTGTTCTTGGAGAAATGGAGAGTATTGGAGAAAAAGCTAAACGAAATGTTGAAGATGTTGGCCGAATGATTGAGGGATTTCTGTGATTTGATTTTCAGATTAGGAAGAAGAGGGAAATCTGGTTTGTTTGAAATTTAAATGGAGTAATTTATGGAGTGTTTTGAGGTAGAAGATATGGTAATGTTGTTTGATTGATGGAGGTTCTTGGGAGCTACAATGGCCGACTGGTTTTGCTGAAATGAATAAGGGTTGAAGGAGCTATAAGGTTGGCCAAAATTCTGAGTGCAATAGTGGGAGAATTTCTGGTTGTTTGAAGCTTAATCCAAGGGTGTTTTCATGGAGCAATTGCTAGAATTTTGAACTTCAATTGAGAGCTTGATTGGAGTAATTGAAGGAGGAATTTGAGGAGTGGCTGACTAAGGTTAACTTCACAGAGGTTTGAAGTGATTTTCGGACAAGGCTTGAAGAGAGAGCAAGGCTGGAATTTTTCTGGTTGGATATTCGAATGGTTTGTTGGAAATTGTTGTGCAGTTTTTTCTACAATGTTCTAACCGATTTGCAGAGAGTTTGGGGAAGTATTGGAGGGTCCTTTAAGGCTGGTTTCCAGCCTTCTTTATGGAGGAAAGGTAGAGGTAATCTACTAATTTGAAGGGTAGACGAAACAGTTTTGTTTTTTCCCTGCTAAGCATCAAAATTGTCCAAAAATTTTTCCTGGTTTGAACAGCTTTGTGCAGTCCGGTTTTTGGCAAAGAAATTTCAGTCTTCAAGCCGGTTTCAAATTGCAGTTCGGTTTCAAATTGCTTCCATGAAGAAGATGAATACTATGGAGTGGAGTTTGAAAGTTCAACCATGGAGATTAATTCTCTTGGGAACCTCCCTTAACCCCTTCCCTATTTTCAGCCAAAACTCTATCCTCTAAGAGCCATTCTCAAAATTCCAAGGTCAATAAACCTTGCTGAATTTTTTGGAATTAAAATATGGATTTGGATAAATTGAACAAACTTAATTGGTAAAGAATTTAAGGTAAGCTAGGTAATAAAAGGACATGAATCCCTTAAGAATTCTCTTAGGGCATAAGAATAGGATTAGGATATTTCCTTCATGTCTCCCCTAGGACAACACTCCTACTTCTACTTATGGCATGCAAGGGACGAAAAATTCAACCTTAAATAAAATAAAAATAATCATGCTAAAACTTAAATGGTGGGATTTGAACTAAAGACCTTAGAGATTAATTCCCAAGCTCTAACCACTAAATCACAAAAACTCTTGTTCTTACTTTCTCTCCCAAATATTCTTTCTATTTAATCCTCAAGCTATCTTCCTATTTTGACCTCAAGTAAAATTACCATTTTACCCTTCCTACTCAATAAGCATAATTAAGCCTTCTAGACTATAAATCGTAATTCTAAAGTACATAAAATCATTCAAAAGTATATTTATTCATGCAAGAAAAATATGATATGCATCCCGACCCCCTTACTTTAGGGTTGGCTTTAGATGGGGTTTCACAACCTCAGTCCAAGTAGACTGATATTCTGGGGTAGACATCTGGTAAGTTAGGGGTAAGGGATTGAGGATTGTCTTACCCAATGTGCCATACACCCATTGCACTATAATGAAGGGTTTCACAGTATTTGTCATGATGCAGGGTTTCATGGCAAATTTATGATGTAAGGTTTCATAGCTATTTGTTTTTAGTGGTTTTGAATATTACAAACTATTGTGATTTTAGATATGATTGATACCACTCACTTTGTTTATGAAAAATGTTTGAATTGCAATCAACATTTGATAACTGTCTTCAAAGTACATTCATAAAATTCATTTTGACTCAATCATAAGCACACACAGGGCTTATTGAGATGTATTTCTCACACTCTTTTCATTTCATATTTCAAGAACTGCTAGCTTTGGCAAGATTGCGTGTTACTAGAAGATTCCAGTCTTTATTTCTTTATTTTGGATCCTATTTGAGGATTGCACTTTTTATGTAATTTGAGATATTTGCAGACTTTGTTTTCAGTTGTAATAAGTTTTGAATTATTTTGAATTTGTGATATTTATTTTCCTTATTATAAAGACCCCTGATCTTTTGGACAGAGCGACATCCCTCCCTTTTTTGGACACTTGTATTGTGGGTTGTTACAAGTGGTATTAGAGACTAATTTTACGCAATATGCATATGATTGACGAGATTTCTTGCTATAGTGGTTAAATTTCCTACTAACTTTGGGTGTTGATTGTGACTAGGATGGCTAGAAGATTCCCACCGATGGTAAGAGACTAGCCTTTTATGTGTGGGCCCAAGCACCATCACCACCACTACCACTACCACCAGTACCCCTTCTCCTATCTGAGTCTGAGTCCAAGCCAGAGGAGTTGGAATAAGAGGGTGAGGAAGAAGAGGTAGAGGTAGAGGACCTTGAGGTACTTGCCCAGGAAGAGGACCTAACCACAGATAGTGATGATCGGGGAGATCTAGAGTTTGAAGCACCTAGAAGCAAGTACGAAGAATTTATGGAATAGCACCGTGAATGAGTTAGGAGAGCAAGGCTGAGAGCAGGACTCATGGTGGAGAAAGTTCCAAGAGACCCATAAAGGTAGTAAGGAGTGATAGTAGGGTCACTAAGGAGCCCTAGACCTTGGGTTTTGTAGATGAGAAATTGATAGTCTTTTCCAAAAATTTTTAGGGATGGCTTGATGAGCCTTTTGCTGGGGATACCAAGGGGGGAAATAGTAGGTGAGGAGTTTGAGCTGATTTGGTAGCGATGTTTAGGATACCCATGTTTTCTTTTTTTCAATAAATGGATGTTCCTTGTTAGGTGATGTGATAGAATTTTTATTCATGTTCTATGAGGATGCTATGCATGCCTTTCTTTTCTATTGTTGGAACTATGCAATTTGAATAAAAGCAAGTTTATCTCTTCCAGATAATTTTCTATTTTCCTAGTTGTTTGATTTGTTATTTTGCATAAGTTGAGTTTGACATTTTGCACTTCGGGATGTTCATGACTTGTTTGTACGATTTATGATCATGGTATACCTGCATACTTACCTGTCTTTTGGTAATGTCTTATGACTCAAGATGGCACCAAGGCGAATAGTCACTGTCCATAGCAAGACTACTCTGGAGAGCGCATCATCAACTCCACAGTACATACTGATGCAGTATTCTACCACTAAAATAAGGGTGGATAAAGGACAAGAATCTAAGGAGGTGCCTGAGGGACCCTCGGAAGTAACCGTAGGTCAAGCCTTCTGCAAGATGATGGATATTCTCCATTCTCTATCAGCGAAGGTTGATAAGAAAACTACTAAGGGAAACTGCCAAGGGATGAATTACTCTATACATTGTTGGTGAGTACCCCTTTAGGAAAAAACGATAGAAATGGGGAAATTGTTGCAAGAATTTGAAACTAAGGTGGGAAAGGAAATTCTTAAGGTAGACCGATAGTTTTACCTATTGAGGATTATGACCTAATTTTGGGTATAGACTAGTTGGCTAAGCATAGAGCTAAGGTAGACTACAAGATCATGACAGTGTAATTTGCTAGGCTAGGTTGTGATGTGATAGAATTCAATAGGAAACGTGCGAAGGAGTTGAAATTTTTAATAGCTAGAACAAAGGCTAGGAAGATGTTGAAGAAATGGTGCACGAGATACCTGGCCTATCTGATAAACAAACCTAAGGATCAATGTACTTTAGAGAATACTGAGATAGTAAAGGAATTTCAGGATGTTTTCCCTTGCAAACTCACTTCACTTCCGCCTTCTCGGGAAATCGAGTTCATTGTAGATTTAGTAGCAAGAGCTGAGTCAGTTTTGAGAGTGCCATATCGAATGGCCCCTGCAGAGTTGAAGGAGTTGAAGGAACAATTGGAGGAATTGGTAAATCAATGATATATTAGACCAAGCATGTCACTATGGGGAGCACCTATGTTATTCGTGAATAAGAAGGATAGGACACTGAGACTCTACATTAATTATAGAGGTCTGAATAACCTAACAATCAAGAATAAGTATTTATTACCTTTGATCAATGAACTGTTTGATCAACTACAAGGATCCAACAGTTACTCCAAGTTGGACTTGCGACAAGGATATTTCCAAGTGTGGATTAAGGAGGAGAATATACCTAATATGGTATTTAACAGAAGATATGGATACTATGAATTTGTAATGATGCCATTTGGGCTAACCAATGCTCCTGTGGTGTTTATGGAATTGATGCATAAAGTTTTTCAACCCTATTTTGATAAGTTCGCCGTGGTATTCATCGATGATATTCTCATTTATTCGAAAAGTCCTGAGGAGCATGTTGAGCATTTAAGATTGGTTTTGGATAAGCTGACAGAACATAAGCTCTTAGCTAAATTCAGTAAATACAAGTTCTAGTTGGACTTAGTATCATTCCTTGGTCATGTGGTGTCTAAGAATGGTATTAAGATGATCCTACGAAAGTAGAAGCGGTGGCAAACTGGAAGCAACCGGAGAGAATTACCACGATTCATAGCTTTCTTGGTTTGGTTGGGTACTATCACTAGTTTATTAAGGGTTTTTCAATGCTAGCCTCTTCGATGACTCGATTTTTTAGGAAGGACGTACCGTTTATTTAGAATGATAAATGTGAAAGAAGCTTTCAAGAGCTTAAAAGAAGATTGATGATGGCCCTTGTGTTGAGCCTACCAGAAGAAGATAAGCCTTATACTTTATATACGGATGTATCTAAGAAGGGATTGGGAGCAGTCTTAATGCAAAAAATGAAGGTCATAGCTTATGCTTCAAGGAAACTAAAGCCACACGAAGTCAATTGCCCCACCCATGGTTTGGAGCTTACGGCTATAGTGTTTTCTTTGAAAAAATAGCGACATTATCTCTACGGGCAGACTATGAAGTATTCACCAATCACAAGAGCCTCAAGTATGTCTTCATGCAGAAGGACTTCAACCTTAGGTAACGGAGGTAGATGGAGTTCTTGGAGGAGTACAGATACCCATAAATTATCATCCAAGGAAAGCTAATGCAGTGGCAGATGCAATGAGCAGAAAGGTTAAGATGGCTAGCATATGAATGGAAGAAGTTTGAGTGGTGCAAGAATTGTTGGAATAGGAAACAACTACATATAGGGAAAAGATCCGTATCAGTAATCTAAGGTTGGTGCCGGAATTGATATAGGAAATTGTTGAAGCTCAGAAGGACAACAAAAAATTCCAAGCTTTTAAGGATAAGGAGATCGAACGTGGAGGATAGGATTTTCAAACAAATGAGAATGGAATGTTGCATTTTCACAATTGAATTTGTGTACCACAGGATCAGGAACTGAGAAAGAGGATATTAGAGGATGCACACAGAAGTAAGTATGTCATTCATCCAGGAGAGGTAAAAATGAATCAGGATTTAAAGAAGCCATATGCTGGAAATTATGCCATCAAAAACTATGTATTCTGTATAAATATATTGCAATAAAATGTTTAATCGTTCAATTTAGTTTGTTTCTTATATGATTACACATTTGAGGTCCAAGTATGACAAGTAATAGTCTATATATTGAGTCATTCTTCACAATAAGGTATAGACCATGAGTACTTGTCATACTTGTTGATACTTGTTAATTTCTTATACTATACTTGCAATGAATATACTTGCTCGAATGTGTAATTTAGGATTAATGTTTTAAAAACTTGGCTAAGTGATGGATTTAAATTTAATTATTTTTATAAACTCAAAATTTACGCATTAAGTTTTTTGCACTGTTGTTGGGGAACAATAGAACAAAAATTCGTATTTTGTTTATGTAACCATGTTTATATGTAAATATGTTAATATATATATATATATATATATATATATATATATATGTTCCTTGTATGAATAGGTGCCATATTTTTGTTGAGGATATGCCCTAAAACAATTTGTACTTATACTATTATAGTTATATATTTTATAATAATATGAGACATTTCTTTTCATGAATGGTGCATTTAGTTTTATGGTCATCAAGTATGTGACTTGATGGTAAAACCCTATAACAAATAGAATGACTATTCTTTAATTGTTCCTGATCGATTATTATTAGTGAAACAATAATAAATTAAGATTCGTGTATTTGTGACCTGATGGCTATATCTTACTAGTCATGGATATATGGGATATCAATTCAAAAGATAAATAAATATTAAAGAACATTGTATTGTACATGACCTACTGTGAAAAATACTTTATGGGACATGTCATAAGTACTTTATAGCCATAATGATATTAGAAGTCCTTCGACTTGAATTCATTATAGTTTCATACTTGATAAATTCTATATCTTGACGTTATCTAAAGTTGTCTTTAATTAACCAAATAATAAAATTAGATCACATTTGGATATAGAATAAATCAGGGAGAGGAATATAATTGATAGTGAAGGAATTTCTCTCATTTTTGGGAGAGATATCCATGGGCCTCACTACAAGAAATCTACCAATTTACCACGGATAAATTCGTGGCTAAACTAAAATTTTTCACAAATCTATGACAGAATTTGTCCGTGAAAAATACATTTGTTGCTAAACATTTTTTTGCTAGTGAACTCTTTTTTAGTGATAATTTGCCACGGATTTACGATAGATTGTTCAAGTTAGTAGTACCTTTTAGGGAGAAATATTGCGAGGGAACCATTGCAAATCCGTCTCAATCTGCCATAGATTTGCCATGACAACAATATGCAAATAAGTTGTCTATGACAAATCCGTGGCAAATTGCCACGGATTTGCCACATACAATACTCAAACAGGTTCTATTCGTGCCAAATTCGTAGCAATCTGTCATGGAATCAATATGAAAAATAATTGTTCATGACAAATCTATGATAGATTGTCACGGATTAATCCATTGATACTATCTTCCGTGGTAAATCCGTGACAAATCTGCCACGGATTTGCCACCAAATCAACATCCAATTAAAAATCCATGACAAATTGCCACAGATTTATCGTGGACGGTACTCAAACAGGTCCCATTCATGACAATCTGTCATAGATTTGTCATGAAATAAATATGAAGAATAATTATTCGTAGCAAATTCGTGACAAATTGGCATAGATTTACCACAAATTATATCAGTTGGTTCGATCTTCCGTGGTAAATCCGTGACAGATAGCTACGGATTTGTCACGGATGATATCCATTGATACTATGTTCCGTTACAAATTTGTGATAGATTGCTACGGATTTACCACATAATCAATATGCATTATATTATCCATGACAGATTGTCACGAATTTACCACGGATGACATCCATTACTACTATCATCTGTGCTAAATCCGTGGAAGATTGCTATGGATTTACAACAGAATCAAAATCCGTGGCAACATACTGTCTACAATTTCAACATTCAAAACCTGTTACATTTCCTTATTCACAATTTTACAGCAACCAATATGCACAACATACATGCACAATCCCCATCACACTTCCTGCCTGCATAGTTTCGAATCTCATTCCCCAAAAATATACACAACAAACAACCTATAACATTTATAATCCATTATCCATACGCACATATACATTAAACACAACCTACAACATTCTTGAGTATCATACTCCCTGCACACAAGCACAATACATCTCCTACAACGTTTCAAATCATATTCCTACCACATAATGGACAACTGCAAACACACATTCACCATAATTGTTTTAGCAAATTATAAAATTCTATTATTTGTTTAGAGCCCAAATACACAAATAATCATATATCATCAAAATATCTAAAAATAGCAAATATAAATTCATAATAATACTAAATCCATAATCAAAGCGATCCAAACTTAACATCCACATGAAAATAACACCAATCTAACTATCATCCCTTGCTGAAGGGTCAAAGTCATCCTTGTCAAAATCATAAGAGTCAGAAGAGGGAATGGAGTGCACTTGTAAGTTAAGATCATAGTATTCTCATCTGGTACGGAACTTGGAGTGGATGCTGATTCAGTAGACTCTATCTAAGAGTACTGTGACTTCATCGTTTGGACATCTTCCTGAATAATTCGAATGTGAAAATATAAATAAAAATTAAAGTGTTATTCAATTTTATAAAAATGAAATTAATATGTAACATACACTAACCTTGCGGAATCTCTCATATACAAATTCGCCCTTATTGGGCCCATCTTGAAACTGGTGTAATTCTTCAAACAATGTAAGAGAGTCAAAGTCATCCCCTTACTTCACACACTGCAAGAAGTATTAAAGTCATAATTAAGTTTTGATTGGACATGTACAAATTTAATAGCAATTATTAAAGTGAACATTTAACTATAGATCATATAAGAGAAAATACCGTCTCTTTTAACTTCATTGTCTCTTTTTCCCCTTCTTCCTTGTCTCTTTCTCTCCTCAGTCCTCCCTCTATTCTTTCTTCCCTCCACCTATCATCTACCTATTCCTCTTCCTCCTTGTCTCTTTCTCACCTCAGTCCTCACTCCCCTTGTTTTCTTCAACGGTGTACGAACTCCAAAAATACAGTAATCTAAGATGGATATATGCATAAACCATTATACATTAGTGCATGAGTTGGCTAGTTTAATTTATGCGATGGTGCACGAACTCCAATGCACCAAATCCCTCAATGCATTCATATTAAACTATCTCTATTCATGACGTCTCTTCTTCCTCGCACAGATATATATATTTCTCTAATGCACCAATCACTTTGCTCTCTTATTCATTAGTCATTAGTGGACTTCAAAAAACCACAATAGGGTTGGGATTTCTTTTTCGATTCTCTTTCTCAGAGATAAGAGTTGTAATTTGTTTGAGAGGTGGTCAAATTTTGAATTGGTTTCCAAAGAAGATGATTTTGATATGTTTTCCTTTCCAAGCCAGCCCTTCTTCTTAATTTCAGGTGAAATACTTTTGAGGGGTTTTTTTTTTTTTAACTTTTCAACCGTCTTCTACATTTGGAAATGTGCTTGATAATGAAACTAAACTTCTTTTGGTTTGTTGTGATGTGAATCAATGGAAGTTTTGGACATGCTGCTTTGGATTTTCAATTTGATCTGTCCACTCAAGAGACTGTTTTTGATGCTGTTCCTTTGATGGAGGATATGCTTGTGAATGATCCTTTCTATTCCTTAATGGATTTTGAACAAAGCCAGAACATGGTTCAAGGTTATCATACATTAGAACATGGATTTTGAATGGTATTATCTAAACTGAGATTATTTTTCTTTTTCCAAGAGAAATATGGAGTGGTCTTGGCAACGAATTCGGAGTGGGGAATTAGCAGCTGTTATTGTGTGATGGCTGTCAAGAAATCACTTCAAACAAAATTCCTATGGAGAAGAAGATGATCAAGAGGTAGAAAAAGGAGAAGGGCAGTAGCTCCAAGATATTATCAAAAGCAACCATTTTGAAGTACTTTTACATGTCAATCACTTTGGCGGACAAAGAACTGAATATTGGCCTAATCCTTCTTAAGAAAATATGCAGGGAGTTGGGAATTCGTCGATAGCCTCACAAGAAGTTGATGAGCTTGGAGACCCTAATCAAGAATGTGTTCAGGTTATTTCTCACACACTTGTGCATGAATGAAAAACTTACATCATAGATCTGCAGGTTGAAATCACTCCGATTTGTAGGAGATGCAAAATGAAGAAGGAGGAGGACATATGGCTAAGAAGAAGTTGAGAGAAGCCATTGAGATACTAGAACGTGAGAAGAAGTTAGTGGAAAAAATCCATGATACGCAGTTAGAGGACCAAACAAAGAGATTGAGACAATAGTGCTTCAAAGCCAACTATAAGAAGAGAAAACTCAATGCTCAACAGAGAGAGATGAAGAAGGAAAAGAGAAAACCATACCTATCTGCATATCTCAATGTATGAACCTTGGAAGGAAAAGGAATATAGATTTGATCATTGTCAAGAGCACGAATACACTCCTTAAGAGCCAAAATACTCTTGTTAAGAAAAAGTAACCAATCACACATGTTATGTCTATGTTTATTACTATAAATTATATTCTTAGTTTTTCCTATTAGTTTAAGCCGGGGATGGACTAGGGAACAACTAGACCAAGTTTAAGAAAAAGTAACCAATCACACAATACATGAAAGAATCTTCCCCACAACCTTTCCACTTTTTTGACTCATTTACATCATCGTGTAAAGTGCATCGATCATTTATGTTGAATAACTGACCCTGCACCATGATTCAAAAATGACCGACAAATTGAATAGACCACTATCATGCAATTGAAGAACAACCTGATTCAAAAATGACCGACAAAGTGAAAGGGAAGAGCATTTTATGTGCAATACACACAAGTATTTTTTGAGAAGTTAATCATTAATTTATTGAAAGGTGAAATAAATTAATCATTATTTTATGATAATGGATGTCCTTTACCTATATTGTTAATTTATCTAAGATCCTCTAGGTTCAATGAACGCCAATCACCAATACCAGAAATGATCAGGTTTGAGATATGATGATATTCAATAAAATGGGTTTCATTCAAGAATTTAATCAAATAGATGGTGGGTATGAATATTGTTCAATCAACACCAATGAAATAGAGGAGTATTTCCTTTTGAGAACTAATTCTCAATTCTCAAAGGGTGACTGCTCACTCAAATGGGTTTTCTATATTTTTTAATATAAAAAAAAGACATGAAAAACTTAATACATCCAAATTGCAGCGTAAGGAAAACAGATTCCAGTTCATGTGGATGCTTTTGGGGAGAAAGTAGAAGTCGTCAAAGTGATAACATTATTGAGGAACAAAACTAACAACCACCACACATAAATAGGTACTTGGCCTAGTGAAAATATGAAACTCTCGGATCATGCAGCTATGGTTTCTTCTTCCTTTTTCCTTTTAACTCATCAAAGGCTGAGGAATGTGGCTTCCCTCATGTGGTATTCCACTTTTTCTTAGTAGTTTCTTTTTGTTTTCTTAAAATTTAAAATAATGTTTTAAATTTGACCTTTCGCCTTAATGAAGGTTAATCAAATTCAAATTTTAAAATTTCATTTTCTTAAATTTTTATAGTGCTCATCATTTCAGAAATTCAAAAATGTTTAAGGAGAAATGACTCTATGAATGAATTTCTTATTTTCCTCAAAAAAAATAAAAAAATCATCTAAAGAGCAATGACAAAAGTTGAAGTACTCAATTAGGAGTTATAATTTATATGCATGGGGCCATTAGTGCAATAAATTAATTAATCTAGAACAATATATTTATGTTCATATTGTTAGAACCACATAGAGCCTTTTGGCTTACAGGCCTGTAAAATATTTCTTCAAGATATATAGTTGAAGTTTCTTCCTACAAATGACATTATATTATATTACCACCTTCGGATTCAACAAAGCCGCAGGCTTTTAATTCAAGAGATGGCTTCTTTTCTCTCTTCAATTCTATGCTTACATCTCAAATGCCATCAAAAGTTTTTGCATGGAGTAGGTAGGGATATAGAAAATGCGGTCCTATCTTTTTGATTTAGGGGGTAATATGTTAAAAAATATAAACTGTATCCTAATTGCATTAATTCCAAAAGTCCAAAACCCAGAAAATGTTAATGAGTTTAGGCCGATTAGCCTCTGTAATGTGGTGTATAAACTTATTTCTAAGGTCCTAGCTAAATAGGCTTAAATTGGTACTACCTGAGGTTATAACCCAAAATCAAAGTGCCTTTGTACCGGGTTGATTAATTTTTTATAACATCCTAGTTGCTTTTGAAACCATGCACTTCTTGAAAAAAAAGCGACGGGAAAGTAGGGAATATGGCTTTGAAGCTGGACATGAGTAAAGCTTATGATCGGGTGGAGTGGTTTGGAGCGCATGATGCTTGATTTGGGTTTTGATAAAGTATTTAATTTCAGCTTTTCTGTATTTTTTATATTGAGGAAGTCTATATTTATAGATCCCAAAATCATTTGCAAATACGTATTTGATTAATCCTAAAAAGCCACAATATCTTGATGTAATTAATAAAATATCGCACTCCTTTCCTTGCCATATAAAACGTTTTTTTCTTTGTTTTTTTTTTTTTGTCTTAAGAGTAATTCGCTCATTAGAAGTTAATATATAAATTCGTTAAAAATAACGACAAAAAAGAGATAATATTTGCAAATATTATGTATTTATCATAATAATAAGTGTATGTAGAAAAAAGAAATACAGTGTACGTGAATTAAGTTTATAAAATAGTTTTATTAAAAATACAAGTATAATTTTGAATTTTATAAAAAATTATAGATTTAAAAATTAATATAATGATATAGTTGATGAATAACATAATTGTCAACATTTTCATAGATAAAATTTTTTTGAATTAAGATTATTTTTTCCTTAAAAACAAACCCTAAAAAGATTTCAGTTTTTTTTAATCCAAATCTAAATATTCAAGAATTGTTTCAGATATAATGATCCAAATTCAATGAATTGCGTATAAAATATCCATATGTGTGAGATTTTTTAAAAAATTATTTGTATACTTGACGTTCATAAAATAGTTAGGTGAAATCTTTTACTAACAATTGTAAATATTCTTACACAGGGCGAATGGCATATTTTATTACAACTAAATTCTTGTAATCAGAATAGTTACGTAGAATTTAAATTCTTTTGAGTAGCATTCTGGTTCCCCAATAATCTTCATTCATATTGTAGAAGTTAATGATTTGATTCAAGCATAAAAGGACAATGTAAACACGGAAAACGCACCTTTCCCTGAAACAGTGAGGCATCATACAATCTCTCGGAACAAAGATTGTACACTTTATGCTTCCCCTGAACATAAAAGAATTGTTCAAATAGTGTGGCATTGCAAGAGATGGTAAGGAGAACAAACCGTGAAGGTTGTACACTTTATCCTGTTTTAATGAAGAATAAAATAAAATCAAATAGATAGCTTGGGAGCAACAATAACATGAAATTCGAAAATTTCAGAATTTTTTAATGCCATTGGAAATGAAATGGTAGGTCAAGAAACACAGTGGTGTTTACTTTCCTCACTTTTTATTGTCTTCTTTCTTTTAATTCTTATGTGTATATTCTTTATTTTTTGAAAATATTAACCATATGCAGTTGTAGGACTTCACTGCCATCAACCCTGAGAAGAATACCCTATTTCCACTTGGTTCATTCCAGAATACATGAACTCCTCTGTAGCCTAAAGATGCAGCCTTAGTACTCATGAAATTTAAATGTCTCATACCCTTCCACATCTACATAACTTCTTCCATGTGATTCCTGTAGAACCCCTATACAATTTCTAATACTATTGACGCAATTGTGACGACTAAAATGCAACAGTGTGTTAAAACTTTTTACCTCAACAAACCCGAATAGCCCAACCAAATATTTCATTCTCTGCATTAATGGACTTATTGCATCAAATTCACTGTCAGAACATGGATGATTGTTGGCTAGTGAAACTAATAACTACATAAATAAATGGGGATCAAATCAAGCACAAAGATGTTATAATACCTGGTATCTTCGTTTATTTTGTGAGACAATGTGGCGTGCCTTTACTTGCACAGCCTTGACAGCACTTAAGGGTGAATCGACAAGCCCTTTTTTGATTGACTCAAAGACACCTGATAGTGCAGTTACTAAGTTACCTCCAGAACTCTCATTTGGTACTGAAGCTATTGAACTCTCATCAATTTATTCAACAAAACATCACAATTATTGCAGAAAAAAAAAAAAAAACTTAACAACAAGAACACAGAAAATTCGGCCAGCACTAGAGGGAAAAAAAGAAGAAGTAAAGTTTGTTACCTTCTCAAGTGAAAAGGAGAGTTGGGCAGCTCAAGATATCAAAGTATCAAGCTTCCCCACATTGATATTGATCTAGATTGCTCAAAAAAAAAAAAAAAAAAAAAAATAGAAGAAAATGACTGAGGAAGGTGAGAAGAAGAGGCTGTCTGTATGGAAAGAAAATGGGAGTTGTTTGCCAAGGCTAGGGTATTAAAGGAAAGTACTATTGTTTGGGGCTTCATTAACCTAGTCAAGATTGACCACGAGGTAAATTTAGTTGACCTAGAGGCTTCCATTTTAATTAAAAGTATTTAGATTATATAAAGTGCTCTTAGAGCTTTACGAATGTTTCCAAGTAATTTTTCCAAAATTCATAATATGTTTTCTCATTTATATAGCCCCTACTGACCAATGAGTTTTCAAAAATAGTAATTTTCTTCAAAATGGCTTTTAACTCAATATTGCCTTAAAATTCTCAAATGCAAAATTTATAAATTCATGAAATCCCTAAACGATACTACTATTATCATAAAATTACTTTAAAAAAAAATAGTTTGGTCAATCAATAAATTTTTTAAATTATAATTATTTCTTCAAAAAAATCAATAAATTACTTATTTAAGCAAAATTTCCAATCTAACACTCAAGCAAATGTTTGTCATGCCTATTCACCCTATCAAGTGCCACCATGCACATAAAAATATTTACACATTAATTTCCAATCTAACACTCAAGCAAAAGAGGAAGTTTAAAGAAATCATATTTTAAAATTACCTCACATTTTGCTCTTATTTTTATAGATTTTAAACAAATGATTTTTTGTACATTAAAAAGGTCTCGTGTAATAATATAAAATTTATTTAAATTATCCACTCTTATATCATAAGGAAAAAAAAAAGAAAAATGATTTTCAATTTTTTTAATATCAATTAATATAATAAAAGAATTGACAAAAAATGTAAAAAAAAAAAATCAAATCCATGGCAGATCCCCCACAGACTGCTACGGATTAGTTACGGAATAATCGAGAAATTTATTATTCTGTGGTAGATTGCTACGGATTTGTCACGGAATCAACTCAATTGACCAATTCCATGGCAATTCTGTGACGAATTGCCACAGATCTGTGAAGGAACCAGTAAATAAAAATAAATTTAACATTCTTTTTATCTATATTCTGCCTAACACATTTTTTTTTATATATATTCTCAATCATTATACATTAAATTAAATTCAAAAGGCTCATAGAAATATTTCAAAATAAGTGACATACCTATATTTGCTATTTGATGTTACACGTATAATTTACTTCATGATTACAAGTAATTAACATATGAATATGATAGAAATCTATAAACAATAAGGTAGTGTTTCCAAAAAGGAGATAAAGGAATACAAAAAATCATATTTGTTCTGAATAGGTATTGAGTTAGAATTAATATGAATTAATTCTACAAAAAAATTGGCAAAAAATATAAAAAATCAAATCCGTGGCAGATCCTTCGCAAATTGCCACGGATTAGTCACAGAATAATTGAAAATTTTATTCTTTCGTGGCAAATTCGTGGTAGATTGCTATGGATTTGCCACAGAATGAAGTCAATTGACCAATTCTGTGGCAAATTGTTATAGATTTGCGAGGGAACCAATAAATAAAAATAAATTTAATATTCCTTTTATCTCTATTTTACCTAACAAAATTTTTGATATATTCTCAATTATTATACATTAAATTAAACTCAAAAGGCTCATAAAAATATTTCAAAATAAGTAACATGCCTATTTTAGTAGTTGTTACACGTATAATTCACTTTTATGAAACAAGTAACATATGAATATTATTGAAATCTATAAATAATAAGGTAGTGTTTCAAAAAGGAGGTAAAGGAATACAAAATTTCATATTTGTTCTCAATAGTTATTGAATTCGAATTAATATGACTTAATATAATAAAAGAATTGTCAAAAAATGTAAAAAATCAAATCCGTGGCAAATCCCTCGTAGACTGCCAGGGATTAGTCATGGAATAATTGAGAAATTTATTCTTCTGTGGCAAATTACTATAGATTTGCTACAGAATTAACTCAAGTGACTAATTCCGTGGTAATTCCGTAGCAATTCCATGGCAAATTGCCACGGATTTGTAAGGGAAGTAGTAAATAAAAATTTAAAATACATTCAATTATTAATTCCTAATTTTTATTTTAAGACTAAATAACTTATAGATAAACAAATCAAAAAGTTTATAAACCATGTGATCTTTGCTCTTCAAAAGGTGTTGAATTACAATTAATACAAATTAATATAATAAAAGAATTAGAACAAAGAAGAAGAAAAAATAAATTCATGAAAAAACCTTAGCCATTTGCTTGGGATTGGCCACAGACTACAAGTCGTGGTAAATTATCCATGGCAAATCCCTAGCAGTTTGCTACGGAAATATTTAATTTTATTAAAAAATTATTCCGTGACAAATCCATGGTAGATTGCCACGGATTTGCAATGGAATACAATTATTGCAACTTGCTATGGATCTGCGACGAAATATTCTATATTTCTCTCATTTTTCATTTATTGGAAAATGCTAAAATTTTGCCACGAAAATTTTTCCATCTAAATCGATGGCTAATTTTTGGCACAATTTTTTGGCGCTTTTTTTTTCTACTGATTTGCTTTTTCATCGCTAGTTGCTACTGTTTCCATCCAAATTCCGTAGAAAATAGCTACGGTATTTTGTCCCTCGCAATTTGCTTTGTCTTTTGTGGTTTTGTGGCAAATCCATTGCTGATTTTTTGAGGCAAAAGTTCGTGGCAGATTCACAGTTTTCTTGTAGTGCCCCTTAATAAGTTAGAATGTTAAAATGCATGGTTGTGCTCAAATATATCTATTTGAGATATTGATATTATTTGTTTGAACAGTCTACTATGAGATCAAAAAATAGTTGATTAAGCTTAATAAAGATGACATGCTCCGTGCCTTATACTTAATCTAGATATCATGTGACAAAAAGACTAAATATGAAGCTATGGTTTGGTTCAAAGAGATCACTGATTTTCGTTTAACCTAGATAATTATAATATTTTGGTAGAAACCGCTTATAACTTGTAGGCCATTTTAAATGTGATTTAGGTACACTGCCAGTGTTAAATGAACCTATAGGGTCACACATTAAGCGAACACATTAGGTTATTTTTCTGGTGACCAGGTTTGATATATCTGGAAATGTGTTTAGGTTCATCGAACCTAGAAAACTGACCAGATATAATGAATCTGGAAATATGTCCACATTGGATGTTTCTGGAGGATGTCTAAATTATAAGAATCTGACTTGATAAATTAATTAGTTAAATTACTGAGATAATCGAAAAATCTTATTATATCCTTTTAATTTAATTTGAACTTAAAACAAGATATGATAAGATATTATGAGAGTGGGACTCCAAGAAGTTCGTGTGGTTTTAAAAGAAAACCTTAACTGTCCTCTTGTGGTAAACTTCTCATAAAATTTTCGAGCCTCTATAACCAGAAATTTAGCCTCTAAAAACCTTAGACGCTAACACTCCCAAGTATTGAACTGAGTTCGCCATGTGTATTCGATAGAGGACGTTCACGCATTACAGTGTCTGGTGATCGTCCGAAGTGCATATATGCCTGGAAATCTGAAGGCAAAAGTCTTGCCTCTGGCAATATAGAGGTAATTCTGTAAACTCTTAATCGGCCTAATTGTTTGGTCTGGGTCCTCGGAAGGGATTTGTGGGTGTTTTCGCGTTTAGAAGTCCATGAATCCTAACAATTTTGTTGTTTGTATAATTGTAATTCTCTAATTTCACTATATGTTGTAATTTGACTAACCCATTTCATGAGCGTGTAGTAAGTGGTTGACTTGTAAATTCTATAATCTCATTATCTTCTGTTTTTTGTGAATCTTGCCCTTAGTGTATGACCCAACAATCTAAGGACGACCTAGCAGATCTTCATCATGAGATCGAGAGGATGTTAACAATCGAAGGGTAGTTAGATAAAGGGTAAGAGATGATATAGAGGTTAGCTAACCAAATAATGGTGGTAATGGTGGAATCAACAAAAGGACTATGGATGATTTTGTGAAGCCTACAATCTCAAGTACAAGCTCGAGTATTACGAGGTCAAGGATAGAAGCCAATAACTTTGAAATAAAGCCCAATATTATTCAAATGATTCAAAACATGGTGCAATTTGATGGGCTACCTGAGGAAGCCTAATGGCCACCTTGCGAGCTTTTTAGAAATTTGTGATACGTTTAAGATGAATAAGGTTTCTGAGGATGCTATCAAACTAAGGCTTTTTCTCTTTTCTTTGAGAGATAGAGAAAAGTCTTCATTAAAGTTCTTGCCAGCCGGATCCATCACCACTTGGAATGTTTTGGTTAAAAATTTTCTAGCAAAATATTTTTCCCCAACTAGAACATCCAAGCCGATATTTTCGCCTTCCAACAGTTAGAAAAAAAAATCTCTATGAGTGTTGGGAGAAGTTTAAAGAGATGCTTAGAAAGTGTCATCATCATGGGTTCGAGCAAGGTATGCAAATGCAAATCTTTCATAGTAGCTTAAGCTTTGCTACAAGGCAATTGGTTGATGCATCTATAGGAGGTTCCATTAATTCTAAGACCCCGGAGGAGGTGTTTGATTTGATTGAAAATCTTGCAACAAACAACTATGCATGAGGTAGTGCAAGATTAAAAGCTCGTATTTATAGAGTGCACAAGGTAGATGTAATGGCAGTTTTGAAGGCTAAGGTGGAGGCATTGACACAAAAGATGGAGTAAATGGTGATGTCTCCTTCCCGAGGACAGGTAATAAATATTATTTTTTATTTTTGTGGGAAAGGGAATCCGAACCATGAGTGCCAAAGCATGGGAGCATTCCAAGAATCGTTAAAACAAGATGCGTTTATGGGCAATGGAAGACAAGGTAACAATCCTTACAGTGCCACTTACTACCTTGGTTGGAGGAACCATCCCATTTTTTCATGGAACACTCAAAACCAACCTAGGCAAACTTCTTCTAACTTTGGAGGAAATCAAAGGACTCAACTCCTCTTGCCTTACAATGCACTACTGCCTAATCTATCGATGGAGGATTTGGTTAACCAGATGGGAATTAGTATAGAAACACGGTTTTAAGGAGTGAATGCAACGAATTTGGAAGCGTTCATGCACAATCTTGAAAATCAAATTGGACAATTAGCCAAACTCCTTGGAGACAGACAAACGGGCTCTCTTCCAGGGAACAATAAGACAAATCCATGTGGCCAAGATAGTGGAAAAAGATTATTTTTACTACTTTGGTTTTTTTGTTGGTACATCTCTTTAATTTTTATGTGCTTTCATTCATTTTTCTATTCTTTTAATTTTTTAGAATGAATTTTTTTCATGATTTTGTGGTTTTTAATTTTTGTTATTTTCATTAACTAATTAATTAAATAAAATATTTTTGGTTTGGATAGAGCTGACATGGCACTGGGCCTGAACTTTGGCCCGGCCGCCGGGCCAGCACTTCTAAAAATTTGCGCCGAGATAGCTTCGACCCGGTGCCAAGCTAGTACTTGGACCTAGCGCCAGGTCCTATCAGTAAATAGCCTAACAACGGCCAAATCTAGCCATTTTTTAAACAACCCTTCAGCTCCCTCATTTTTTCTCTCAACTCATTGCCGGGTCTTACTTCAAAACACCACCAAGTCACTTTCTATCCCTCCATAACACATTCCAAACACAAAATTCTTGCTTTGTTCTTGAGGTTTTCAATTGAAATCAAGAAAAATCTAATTTTTGTTCACAAAATCCATTTTTCAATCCATCAACTTGGTGCATAATTTTTCAATCTCTTTACATAGAAGCATTACCCATACATTGAAGATCATTGTGGTATGATTTTTCTAAATTATGGTCCAAAAATTCTCGTGTTTCTTGGTTTGATGGATTGAATAAAAATTTTTCTTTCTTTGAGGCTGAGTTATAATGGGTAAATGATTAACAATAATATTTGATTGATGCAATTCATGTCTTACATCTTTTGGGTAGCTATTGAGCGTATCTCTAATATATGTAATTTTGAGGCTGCCAAGACATGTTCTTCATAGATTGAGAGATACTTGTTCATGATTAACTTGACATAATGATTATGAGCTTTATATTATGACATGAATGACATTGCTAATTTGATCATGGGTATTAATATTGTATTTAGAATTGGACAACGGCTATCTTTTTTTATAGGCATTGTTAGGGGAGTTGGTGTTGTGTTTTGTGGTATATTGAGGTGGTGGTTGCGTTGAGTGAGTGTTGTAATTGTGAGAAGGTTGAGGGTCGTGTTTGATTGTGTCATGTGGAGTGATCTTGAGGGTGTTCTATCTTACTTTATGTATCCTACCTTTGTCTATCGTCACATCTTCATCATGTCTAGGAGACCCAAGGGAATAGCACCTGGGGGCTAAGAATGCTAAAGCTTCATCTTTGTCTACACCATCTTTTAAGCCTCTACGTATCCAACCTACACAATTCTTTGATCCTACATGTCAAATCTTGTACCAAAGTCACCAACATAACAAAATTATAGTAGAGAAGATGTGTAAGCCTTCATTTGATAATTCCTTATAGCTTTTTACTATGTTTAGGCGACTGGGTAAGGAGCCTATCATCAGACTTGGGAGAGCTTATTGTCATGTGAGGGTAAGAGAGCTTTATACTAACATGCAGGACAAGAAGAAACCCAATCTCCATGTCATTTTTAATATGCTTAAGAGGGTACCAATTGAGTTTGATAGGGCTAGACTAGCAAGGATCTTGGGTGTACCTGATAATGGTCTATAGATATCTGTGGACCATAATAATCAAAAGATTCTTTTTGATCTTACTTAGGATGTGAGTGCTGTTAGGACTAGTTTGCAGATGTGGAAAAATGGGCATATAGGCCAATATTGCAATTACTCCAATAATGGTCTTGAGGCTCAATTACGTGCCCTAGTCTATATTTTCTCTTTAAATATTTATCCTAAGGCTAGTGGCTTCAATAAGTTTAGGGTCCTTGATGTTTATATTCTTGATAAGATGATGAGGAGTGTGCCTATCCCCATTACGTTTATTACTATTCAATCCATGTAGTGTTAGGGATATGCCCTAGAGTTAATTTATACGTATACTATTGTCGTTATGTATTATGTAATAATGTAAGGCATTTTTTTTTCTATGAATAGTGCATTTAGTTTTGTGGTCATCAAGTATGTGATTTGATAGTAAAACCCTACAATCAATACAATGACTATTCTTAAACTGTCCTTGATCAATTATTATTAGTGAAACAATAATAAATTAAGATTAGTATGTTTGTGACTTCATGGCTATGTTTTTTTGGACATGGACATATGTGATATCAAGTCAAAATATAAATAAATGTTAGAGAAGATTGTATTGGATATGACTCACTGTGAGAGTACTTCATGGAACATGTCATAAGTACCTTCTAGCCATAATGATATTAAAAGTCTTTCGACCTAAATTCATCATAGTTTCCTACTTGATAAATTCTATATTTTGACGTTGTCTAAAGTTGCCTTTAATCAGATAATAAATTAGACTGTTGTTGGATACAGAATAAATCAAGGAAAGGAATATGATTGATAGTAAAGGAATTTGTCCCTCTCAATTATAGGAGAGATATCCATGGGTCCCTTGATAAGTTAAACTGTTAAAATGCATAGCTGTGCTCAAATATATCAATCTAAGATATTGATATTATTTGTTTGAACAGTCTACTATGAGATCAAGAAATAATTGATTAATATTAATAAGGATGACATGCCCCGTGCTTTATGCTTAATCTGAATATCGTGTGATAGAATGACTAAATATAAAGTTATGGTTTGGTTCAAAGAGATCAATGATCTTCATTTAACCTGGATAGTTATAATATTTTGCCAGAAACCACTTATAACTTGTAGGCCGTTTAAATGTGATTTGGGCACACTACCAGTGTTAAATGAACCTATAGGGTCACACAATAAGCGAACTTGTTATGTTATTTTTTTGGTAACCAAGTTCGATGAATCTGGAAATATATCTAAGTTAATCAAACCTAGAAAATTGACCAGATACAACGAATCTAGAAATATGTCCACATTCGATGTATCTGGATGATGTTCAGATTGTAAGAATCTGACTCGGTAAATTAATTAGTTAAATTACCAAGTAATGGTGAATCTTATCATATCTGTTTTAATTTAATTTGAATTTAAAATAAAATATGATAAGATATTATTAGAGTTTGACTCCAAGAGGTTCGGGTAGTTTTAAAAGAAAACCCTAGCCGTCTTCTCAAGTGTTCTTTCTGTTAATATTCATGCCTCCATTCACCAGAAAAATTCAAGCATCTCAAACCCTAGGTGCTAGCACTCCCGGGGTAATGAGTTGGTTCGCCATGTGTATCCGATAGAGGGTGTTCGCACATTGCAGTGTCTGGTGATCATTTGAGTTGCACGTACGACAGCAAGACCAGAATCCAAGGATCTTGATTACACCGAACAGAGGTAATTCTGTAATTCCTAAATCGTTTTAATCATTTGGCTTGGGTCCTCGAAAGGGATTCGTGGATATTTTTCACGTTTAGGAGTTCACGAATCCTAACATGTGGGAGGTTGTTTATTCTCGCATCTCAGCCAAAGCCCTCAAATTTCCCTTGGTCATTATGCATATCTTATAAGACTTTGAAGTGAGTTTGGATGGAGAAATCAGTGAGCCGACCATTGACCAGGACTTAGTGACCAAGCATACATTGGTTTAGTGCGACTATAAATATAATGAGAGAGAGAGGAGGTGGAAGAAGCCGTATGAGGTCCGGCATTCGAGGATTTTGGAACTTCCCCCTAATGAGGATGAGCTGGAAGAGTAGCCTACTCGACCTCACACCCATGTCAGTAGTTCTCGTTCTAGTACTGATTTCGAGGCACAAGTACAGGCCAGATTGGAGACCCAAATGACCATTCTCCTCTAGCGGCGAGACTCTATGGCTGACCTCCATAGATGTCAGGATGTCTACGAGCAGAAGTTGGCGACTTTGATACAGCAGTCCACTGGTGCATCCACTAGTAGAGTCGCTGGAGATCTTGATGGTGATGATGATGATGATGATGATGATGATGATGATGATGATGATGATGATGAGTTTGAGGACTCTTATTTTACTCCTTGCTCACTAGTATTGTATTTTACTTTACGTCGCTTTTCTTTTCTTTTCCTTTGAATTTTGATAACTTTTCTTAGTTTTAGTTGCCTTTCCCTTTATTTTGATTTTATTTTCCTTTTCTAGATTTATGTTTTTTGTTTTGTTTCTTTTGAGTTAGGTACCCTTCTCTAATGACTCCTTGCAGTGGATTCACACGTGTTGGAACTAATTTAGAATAGAAGTATTTTTTTTTCTCTATTCTTTACCTTTTATTTATTTTGGTCCTTTGGCTTTACTTTTATTATTATATTTTTTGCCATTGAGGGCAATATCTTAAGTGTGGGGAGAGAGTTTAGTATTGAAGATATTTTCATATACATTGTGTATATTGTGGCTGATAAGGGCTAAAGTTATTTGAGGTTATTTTGAGATACATTTATTGCAACAACTAGGCATATTCCTTCCTATTTGAAATTTTGTTTGTAGAAAGTGTTTTTGAATAATTTATGCAGATTTGAGTTGATTTCAAGCAAAATAGGGAAATTTCCATAGCACACCTGGCACTAGGTCTGGCAAGTGGACCAGGTGCCAGGTCTATTCTGGACGGCTAGAAGAAAACTAAGAAAAATTCAGAGTAGGAGTAGAGTGCACCTGGCGCCAAGTGGGTCAACTGTATACAGTGCCAAGCCTGTGCTGGAAAGCTAAAATCCTATGCACGAATTTAGAAATTTCTAATGATTTTGGTATTTTCTGAATCCTACTCAACTAAGACTTCTCAAACTAAGAATTTAGCATCTAAGAGGCCTATAAAAGCAAGAGAAAATACAGGAAATAAAAGGGTGGATCCAAGAGCTAAAATTCCAAACACTCATTGAATGAGGAATTCACCAATTTAAGGAGGGTTGTTCAAGAGAGCCTTCAAGGGAGAAGAAAAAGGCTTGTCTATGATTCCTTTTTTTTATCTTTATTTTCTTCTTCCTTAAACAATAATGTATTCAATATTTTTATTATAATTTAACATTATTTAGGATTCATGGTTTTGTGCTGATTCAGTTATTTGATCAATTCTTTATCATCTTTGGTATTTGATTACTTATTATCATTGGTTATTGATGTGAGTTCTTCTAATTGACTTGGGACAACAATGTTAGGAGTTTATTGCATTGATTTTGTATGTGTCAAATCTTAATGAACTTGGGCGACGAAGTTAGGACTATAAGACTAAAGTAATCAAATATTAGTTGATTTCACCTCGAGCAAAGGGTTATTAGCTAATTTCATATTTATAAGAAATTCAGCTTTATGCATGTTTTGGTTACGTTAGCTTGATTGGAAAATCTGTTAATATTAATCAAAAGATAGTGATTCCATAGATTGGAAAAAGAAGTGAAATTTATCTAAGTAGATTCATAACTTGGGAAACGATTGAATTTTACTTTATATTCCTTCATGAGGCCAAGATGATAATTAATTGAGAGAATTACTAGTTGGTTCATTATCATGTTTTCTAGGATAATTGTCTAAATTACATATTCCTATATCCTTGAGTTGTATATATTTTTTTTATTTTTATTTTATTATTTTCCCACTTTATTTGGTTGGTTAAATATTGAATAAAAAGTAATTAGTGTGTACTTGTTCTTTTGAGGATTGATACTCGTTAATTCCCTATACTATGCTTGCGATGAGTATACTTGTTTGTATGTGTATTTTGAGATTAATGTTTTAATTAAAACTTGACTAAGGGATAGATTTAAATTTGATGATTTTTATACACCCAAAATTTACGCATCAAGTTTTTGGTGCCGTTGTCGGGGAACAATATCATGAAAGCTTGAATTTTATTGATTTAACCATGTTTATATGTTTATATGTCTCTCTCTCTCTCTATATATATATATACATATATATATATATATTCTTTGTGTAAATAGGTGCTATATCTTGTTGTTTGTAATATTGTATGACTTAATTGCCTAGTTTAGTTCATGTTGTACTTAAAAATACCACTAACTTTTGTGTTTAGATAGTTTGTGAATATATCTAATGTGTGTGTTTTTCTTTTCTTTATTTTCTATTATTTATTTTTCCCTTTATTTTTTTCTTTCCTTTGTTTTTCTATTATTTTTGTTTATTGTTATTTTTATTTTCAATTTGATTTTTGTTTTTCTTTTAGTGCGAGGTTGACATCATCATAGACAAATACTTTTGGGCACAAGATAAAAGGAGTTACAATGATGAGAATTTGGAAAATTTACAAGCTCATATAGATGTTTTTTGTGAGACGTCACTTGAAGCCTCAATGCATTCTTTTGTCGCCAATACAAATTTATCCATTAAGTGGCATGAAGAAGCTTCCCAACATATGAGCCATCAAAGAACACAATTAGCCAAGTTGGTTAAAGATGCTATAAAAAGCCCACACACTTAAACAAGAGAATCCCCATGAAAAGGAGAAAGCATACAAGGAACAATTGCCTAATGTGAAAAGGGAGGTATTCGATTCTCTTCTATTGCCTAATTATAATCTTTCTTTGTCACATGATTTATTAGGTTCCTCTCCATTCTTGGAGGACAATGGTCCAAATAATGATCTGTTGAGTTTACCACACCTCAAGGAGTTGGATCTTTTAACGCTACATCATACGGAGTCTTTAGAGGATGGTGGTAATATCTACCTTTCACCCCATTCAAAGGGAGGTAACTTAGTTTTTGTAGACCATAATTTGAAAAGTAAGAATTTCTTAATACCATCTTTAAAATCTACATTACTAGATTCAAATGGGAATTTCAATTGTAACAAATTGTTTGAAGGGATAAATGGAAAATCACATGTTTACACACTGTTTAGACATAATTTACATTTTTGTGCTGCAAACTTGACCTGTATGTCTAAAAAGGTTCTACGGAAGGAGGGTCATGCATGTACATTCATTGCAACTACTATTTTCCATGAACCCTCCATTTTTTCAAAACACTCTCTTATTTCTACATTCATCATGCGCACATTTTTCAATGAGCATTAATTTCTTTTATAAAGATTTGATGAGGAAGTATGATGAGTGGAAAGAGTCTATATCTTTATTTTTGGTTTGGCTTTTTTTAATTTGTTGTGTGTTATTTTCCCCAAATAAGGAAAATATTTTCCATCTTAAGTGTGGGGAAATAAGTCGTGTCTTTATTATCTTTCTTAGGATTTTTATTAGTATTTTGATTTAGTGTGTTTTCTTTTATTTTTGTGTGTCTTTATTTTGTTATTATTTTCCTTATGCTTTTGTTTGTGTTTTCTTTTGAAGGTTTGAATAAAGTCCTATTGGACAAGCTCTTCTTTCTTTTCCAAGTTCATATTATTTGGAGCATTATCGCACTTAGGAAGTATTGCTTAACTTTATCCCTCCTTTATATTTTTTGGTCCCTTTAGAGATACTTTCTTGTGTTTCTTGTTGGTCAATGAGGACATTATCCAATTTAAGTGCAGGGGAGTAGTTTGGTGATATTCTTTGTCCAAGTTTTTACCAATTATCTTGGTGTTTTCTTAGTAATAAGCTACTTTGGAAAGTATTGAGCTACTTTGGAAATTTTTTATTTGAAATAAATTTTTTTTATTATTGAAATAAAAATATTTTCTTCTCTTCTTTCTTTCTCTTTATTGATTTTGGTCTTCTTGGCTACTTTTATTGTTATATCTTTGTCCATTGAGGAGAACATCCAGTTCAAGTTGGGGGGGGGCAGATGAGGTTGGTTGAAGAAATATTTTTCCATATCATTTGTGTGAAAGTTTTTCAAAATTTAAGTAGTTTTCATTGTTTAAGCAAGGTTGTAATTCTTTTTCTGACTTAGATATGATTCTTTATCATTCGTTTGGTGGATCTTTATGAAATTGGTTTATTAGATAAGATATTGTCAAGACTTGAGAATATTTCTTAATCTTATTTAGGCATTGGTGTTTGAATATTATTTGACTCATCTAGTTTAAATATGAAGGATATGATAAATATGGAGAAAGTTTATTGGCTAATTCTTGTAGTATAAGTTTAAACACTGCTTAGCTTTGAGTTGTAATGAGGAATGTGAGTTGATAAAAGATCTTTAAGAGGAAAGATAGTGGAGAATTGTTGAAAAATCTTGTGAGTTGAAAATTAACAGAATGAGTTGATTACTTCCTCTTTGAAGATGAAAAAAAAAATATTTTTGCTTGATATGGGGGTCAATACAGATAGTGAGGAGAAATCCACTTTTCTATGAATTCCCTAAAGCAAAGAGAGGAAGGTTATTAAAAAATAATGAGTGATGACTATAAGAGGACTGATACGATGTGTGAAGAGAAATCCATACACTTGAGGCTATCAATTCCCAAAGTCATTCAAAAATTTTTGAGACAAAAAGATTGGAGTGCTTTCCTTACATCATGACTTGAGTTGTGCAATTTTCAGATTTATAATGCTTGAGTTGGTAGATGGCTTGACTTGTGTGATTCATGTTATCTATATTTTTACTTGTTGGGTGAAATAATTTTCTTAGACGAAGGTTGAACTTGATTAATTTGACTTCAAGAGTATTGTAATGTCTTGTCAAATATTTCAAAGTTTCAATTGTTTTCAAAAGGTGTGAATGACAAAGAGTTTTATCTAAAGGTTGAAGAGAAGTTATAATATTTGCAATGTTAAAATTTTTAAAATGAGAAAGAACTTATGTTTTCTTGCTGATTTTATTGACATTGAAGTGTTTTGCTTGAGGACAAGCAAATGTTCAAGTATGGGGGTATGTGATAGGGGTTAAAATCACCATTATTTTTCTAGTTATTTAAGATTATTTTGAGATATATTTGTTGTAGTAACTAGACATATTTCTTCCTATCTGACATTTTGCTTGTAGAAAGTATTTTTGATGAATTTATGCAGATTTGAGTTGATTTCAAGCAAAACAGAAAATTTTCCAGAGCACACCTGGTTCTAGGTCTAGCAAGTGGACCAGGCATCAGGTCTATTCTGGATGGCCAGAGGAAAACTGAGAAAAATTCAGAGTAGGAGTAGAGTGCACTTGGTGCCAGGCTCATGCTGGAAAGCCAAAAACCTGTACACAAATTTAGAAATTTCTAATGATTTTGGTATTTTCTGAATCCTACTTGGCCAAGACTTCCCAAAGTACAAATTTAGCATCTAAGAGGCCTATAAAAGCAAGAGAAAATACAAGAAATAAAAGGGTGGATCCAAGAGCTAAAATTCCAAACACTCATTAAAGGAAGAATTCACCAATTCAATGAGAGTTGTTCAAGAGAGTATTCGGGGAGAAGAAAGAGGCTTATCTATGAGTTCTTTCTTTTATCTTTATTTTCTTCTTCCTTAAACAATGATGTATTAAATATTTTTGTTGTAATTTAACATTATTTTGGATTTATGGTTTTGTGATGATTCAGTTATTTGATCAATTCTTTATCATCTTTGGTATTTGATTACTTGTTATCCTTGGCTATTGATACAAGTTCTTCTAATTGAATTGGGACAATGATGTTAGAAGTTTATTGTATTGATTTTGTATATGTCAAATCTTAATGGACTTGGATGACGAAGTTAGGATTATAGGACTAAAGTAATTGAAGATTATTTTATTTCACCTCGAGTAAAGGGTTATTAGCTAATTTCATATTTATAAGGAATTGAGCTTAATACATGTTTTGGTTTTGTTAGCTTGATTGGGAAATCTGTTAACATTAATCAAAAGATAGTGATTTCATAGATTGAGAAAAGAAGTGGAATTTATCTAAGTAGATTTATGACTTGGGAAATGATTAAATTTTACTTTATATTCCTTCATGAGGCCAAGATGATAATTAATTGAGAGAATTGCTAGTTGGTTCATTATCATGTTTTCTAGGACAATTATCTAATTTGCATATTCCTACATCCTTGAGTTGCATATATTTTTTATTTTTATTTTTATTATTTTCTCACTTTATTTGGTTGGTTAAACAATGAATGAAAAGTGATTAGTGTGTACTTGTTCCTTTAAGGATCGATACTCGGTAATTCCCTATACTATGCTTGCAATGAGTAAACTTGCTCATATATGTATTTTTGGATTAATATTTTAATTAAAACTTGACTAAGGAATGGATTTAAATTTGATAATTTATACACCCAAAATTTACGCATCAGTGGCATTTATGTGACTATATTTTTCTGAAATTTTTCAAAATTTTTGTTTTTTTCATTGTTTAGCAAAGTTGTAATTATCTTTCTTACTTGGATATGAGTTTTGTCATTCATTTGGTGAATTTTTATCAATAAAATGGTTTATTGGATAGGATATTTTAAAACTTGAGAATTTGAATTAATCTTTTTTATGCATTAGTGTTTGAATATTATTTGACTCATCTTGTTTGAATGTTGAGATATGATGAATGTGGAAAAAGTTGTTGGGTAACTCTTACATTATAGGTTTAAACTTTGCTTAACTTTAAGATGTGATAAGGAATGTGGAGAAAAAAAATCTTTGAGTGGAAAAAATTGTAGAAAAACACTAATTGTGAGCTGAAGATTGAGAAAAATGAGTTGATTGTTGTTTCCTTTATGAAGGTGAGAAGAATGTTTTTGCTTGATTATGGGAGCCAATACGGATAGTGAAGAGAAATTCACTTTCTTGAGGCTATTAATTCCCAAAAGTAAAAGAGAGAAAAATGTTTAAAAAAATGATGAGTAATGACTAAAATGGGCCAATATAGTGCATGAAGAGAAATTCATTTACTTGAAACTATCAATTCCCTAAGTCATTTAAAAAATTGAGAGGAAAAAAATGGAGTGTTTGCCTTAAATCACTATTTGAGTTGTGCAATATTTAGATTTATAATTCTTGAGTTGATAGATAGCTTAACTTGTATAATTCATGTTATCTATGTTTTTACTTGAGGGGTAAAATAATTTTTGTAGACTAAAGTATAAACTTGACTAATTTGACTTTAAAAGTTTTGTGATGTCTTATTAAATACTTTGAGTTGCAATTGTTTTCGAAGGGTTCAATGGATGGCTAAGTTCTATCTAGAGTTTGAAGGGAAGTTATAAGCCCTGTTATGATTCAAATTTTGGAATGATAAAAAGCTTATGTTTTCTTGTGATTTTCTTCTTAACATAAGTGTTTTACTTGAGAACAAGCAAAAGTTTATGTGTGGGGGAATATGATGGGGGCTAAATTCATCACTATATTTCTAGTTATTTGATGTTAATTTGAGATATTTTTTATGTAATAACTAGACATATTCCTTCCTATTTCATATTTTGCTTGTGGAAAGTGTTTTGGATGAATTTGTTTAGGATCCAAGAGATTTCGAGCTAAAAGTGAAAAATTCCAGAACGTACCTAGTGCCAGGTCTAGCTACTGCACCAAGCACCAGGTCCACTCTACAAGAATAGAGCAAAAACAAAGCACAAGTGAGGGGTGAACCAAAGTGCACCTAGTGCCAGGTGGGCCGAAGTGACCCAGTGCCAGGTCTAGTCCATACAGTGGCGAATTTTGTGCATGAATTAGGTATCTTCTAAAGGATTTTGGTATTTTCTGAATTCTATTTGGCCAAGACTTCTCAAGTTATGAATTTTGGTATCAATGGAGCTTATAAATACAAGAAAAAGTATGAATCCAAGGATCGAAATTGCCAATCACTCAAAGAAGGAGAAATTCATCATTCAAGGAGTATTATTCAAGAAAGTTTCCAAAGAGAAGAAGGAGGGCTTGTCTATGAGTTCTTTTTTTTTACCTTTGTTTTCTTTTTTCTAGAATAATGATGTAATTAATGTTTTCATTGCAATTTGACATTATTTTGAGATTCATGGTTTTTGGATTAATTTAACCATTTGATCAATTTTCTATCATTCTTGGTGTTTGATTAATTGTAATTATGGAAGAGTTGATGAAGTTAGATTTACTTCTAATTGACTTGGGAAATGATGCTAGGAGTTGATTTAATTTTATTAATTGCATATTTGTTATTTTTTAATGGAATTGGGAAATGAAGTTAAGACGAAGAACCAAAGTAATCACAGATTAGTTAATTTCACCTAGAGTATAGGATTGTTGGCTAATTTTATGTTCATTATCACCTAGAGTATAGGGAAAATTGTTAAAGGATGAGTTTAATGTATCTTTTTAGTTTTGTTAGTTTGATTGAGAAATCTACTAATTTAATCATGAGACAGTGAGTTTATGACTTGGTAAACGATTGAACTCCATTCTAATTCCTTCATGATGCCAAGATGATGGTTAATTGAAATAGTTGCAAAAATGATTGATTGTCATGTTTCTATGATAGTCGTCTAAATTGCATATTCCTACGCCCTTGAGTTGTAAATATTTCTTTATTTTTCTTTTTAACATCTTATCACTTTATTAGGTCGGTTAAATAATGAATGAAAAATGATTAGTGTGTACTTGTTCCTTTGAGGATCGATACTCGTTAATTCGCTATCCTATGCTTGCGATGAATATACTTGCTCGTATATGTAATTTAGGATTAATATTTTAATTAAAACTTAGCTAAGGGATAGATTTAAATTTAATGATTTTTATACACCCAAAATTTACGCATCACCAGCGAACCATCAAGACCTAAAGACCCATATCTTCAAGTATTTCTATAAATCCCTTATGTCTCCTCTTCTTAGATTAAATGTTGTTGATTTGATATTTGGGAATATGTAGAATAGCATGAATATAACTTTAGCATGAAGATGAAATTTTGATGATGACCCCCCTGACTTGGCTTGCGTTTGTTACTCTGGTTTACTACTGGAGTATGTTTATGGTTTGTGGGATTGTTGTTTCAGGTTTCGGAGTTTCTTTGGGGTTAAAGTATTTAGTCAGAAAAAGGGAAAAATGAATTGTTGTATGGCTTCCACTGGATTGTTCGTTCTAACTGTATTTTTGTGAAATGTTTCTAGGTTGTTGGTTTTTTTAATGGTGCTAAGTAATTTGGTGATTTCAGTATCTTATAGCCATGGGTTCATCAGTTTTTTCTTCTAGAACCATTCATCCAATATGGAGTGGTTCCTGGAAAACTACAATTTCAACAAAACCTATATTTTTAAAACTATCTATTATTTAAACTAACTGTATATTTGTTCCTTGCCTTAGTATAATACTCTATACCTATTAACTAATAGCTTATGAATTAATTTGCCAACGTGTGTGCTTTAACTAAATGGCTCTCTACCCAGTGGTCTTCTCAAAGTTAAAACAAGTTTATAAACTGGTTCTTTAATTATTTATCTATTATAAATTAATTTTTTATTTAACAACTTATTTAGTTATTTAATTATAATTATTTACTTATATATATATTTATTTATTTATTTACTCATTTTTTATGTACTTGTTGAGTTACTTACCTATATATTTATCTATTTAATTAATTATTTATTTGTTAATTTAACAAGTTAAATATTTATTTATTTATTTATTTGAAGTAATCTAGATTTTTATTTAACTGTTTATTTATTTATTTAATAAATTACTTAGTCGGTATTGGATTCTAGAGCCCATTCTTTGGTGATTGTTTTAATTTACTTTGTTTGAGTGGCATGATGTATCCCATGTTTGTTATGCTATATATTTAAGGTGGAGAAGTTGGTTGATCTGAACTATTGATGTCATGAAGATAGTAGATAGACTATATTGGATGATATAATAGTTTAAGGGTCATAAAGAAGTTTGTGACATGGTGTTTGTATTTTCTTTAGACGGGACTAAGTTCGGTTGAGCGTGTTGTCGAAAGAATTTCCTATCTATGAGACTAAGAAGTCAGGTAAGCCCTGGCATTACATGTTTGTTATAAGAGCACTGAATTGCGAGTTGTTTTGGAAATGTTTATTATCTGAATGATATGGACATCTAGAATGCAAGCTTGAGTGGTTTTTTGAAAGTTTCCAATAAATAAAGTTTTTAAATAGAAAAACAACTTTGATTACAAAACAAATTTATAACTAAACTTTTGGTAACCATACTTGCATGACCAAGTTTGTTGGAATTATTTTCATTTTGATTAGATTCTGATCAATACACTGATACATTGAGTACGTTAGGGTAAGAGACGGAGGAGATCTTATCCAGTGGGCCATACACCTACTGCACTGTGATGTAGGGTTTTGTTGGTTATCTCAGGCTCGTATCGTATACGGCGTAGCAAAAAATAAAATGAGATACCCTCCCAGGACCTGTCTATATGTGGAAAACAAGACATAAAGAGAGTAAAGGTAACAGCTTTTACCTTTGGGTGATCGTCCGAAAAACAAAAAAAAATTCTTCTTCAAGTTGAGGCGCGATCTAGCAATCCTCGTGATCAACCTCCACGTGAGTTGAACGTCTAACCACTATAATCACAATGTGTTATTATCTCTAATAGTGATCCACATAGAGGATGCACTCAAGCACCAAAATTTTCAATGCTAGTAGAAACAATAATGGCGGCTAATGTTCTCTTGTTTTCAGCAAAACGAGAGGGAGAGAGAAGAAGGGAAAATCGCCCTAGGGTTGGAGTTGTTTTCGAGTGTTTGTCACCCAGCTAGGGTTTCGTGTGTATCCATTATATCACACGAAAAATCCTGCTATAATTGAGAATTCTAATCCTATTAGAATTCCCTAATTGTAATTGGAAACATCAAGTTCTCACAATTATACATAGACCACAAATTATAACTATTTATAATTTGTCCACAACAACTTTTCATTCTCTCAATCTACCCCACTATGTTATCAAATAACATATTGAGTATATAATCTTCTATTATGTGTGACCTAATAGGTTTCCCAGTTAATTGGCAAAGAACATGAATTAATCCAAATATCTTTAAGATTAATAATCCATAATTAATTAGAATTAATCTTATTAATTCTAATCTGGATTGGTTTATTAATTCATCAATTAATAAACCCATTTTCCCAAATCATGAGCGGTATCTAGCAACACATCATGACCACCCAAGAGTCCAGGAAGTCAAGTGGCTTGACATGAACCCTTCAATAACAAACTTCAGTGCAATTAACTCATTTCACCATATAATATCTCATTCGGTTTAGAGTACGGAATTAGTGCCAACTCCCTCCAGAAATAATTCTAACCCGAATACAATAGTACTTGTACTAGGAACCCACTACTCTAGATGTGTATCAATTGGAACTATTTCTAACACACAATTGCCTTGGCCAAGGACTTTCGAGTACTAATTCCTATAAGTGGCCGTGAGATATTCGCTCCTACTATTAGGAGTGGTGAATCCTTTATTAACCCTCTCAACTACTTTCGTTTACCTTACAATGTATCCAATATATATCCCATAGGCAGCCCTCGATCGAGCTCTGGAGGTTGGAATCAAAGTACAAAGCTCAACAAACAAAATACCTTGGAGATCTCAAGTTTAAGGATACTTGCATGTTTGCTATATTGAGATTATATCACTGGCACTAAATAGTTATCCATGCGATTATCTCAAAGCTAGGTCATTCAATGAACTTGTTCCATTAACAAGCATCCATGTGTTAACTTTGAGTATCTCAATACTCACAATTATGAGAACCACCGCCTGATCAAATCAGGAAGTCTAACACATGCTAGTCTTAACGCATTAATGATGTCCTGTCTCATTAATACTATGACTAGGGATTATTTAGGTACTAACACCATCTAGTGTAGTAGGAATCTCATATCATGATCTCTATCATGATTTCCTTAACACAGTGTTGTACTAGGGACTTTATCGAACAGTTATATTATTTAAAGTAAACAAAAGAATCTATAAGATAAATAATACATTTTATTAAAATAAAATGTGTCATATATAATGTACAAATGATTGCCTCTAGGGCACAACACTAACAGGTTTCACAGTGCTTGTCATGATGCAGGGTTTCATGGCAGGATTATGATGCAACGCTTCTTAGCCATTTGTTTTGATTGGTTTTGTATATTACAAACTATTCTGATTTTGGATACGATTGATACCACTCACTTTGTTTATGGAAAATGTTTGACTTGGAAACAACTTTTGATAACTGTCTTCAAAATGTATTTATGAAATTCATTTTGACTCAATCATGAGCACATGCAAGGCTTACTAAGATGTATTTCTTACACTTCTTTGATGTTATATTTAGGAACTGCCAGCTTTGGCAAGATTGCGCATTACTAGAAGATTCATATCTTTATTTCTTTATTTTGGATCCTATCTGAAGATTGCTCTTTTTATGTAATCTGAAATATTTGCAAACTTTGTTTTCAGTTGGAATAAGTTTTAAATTATTTTGGACTTGTGTATTTCTTTTTATAGTTATAAAGACCCCTAGTCATTTGGACGGGACAACATCCCCACCCTTTTTAGGCACTAGTGTTGTGGGGTGTTATATAACCCTTAATATTGATATCCTTTGGAAGGAATATTAGTCCAACTGATAACATTGATTTCATTTGGAAGGAATATTAGTCCAAGCAATAGACTAGTATGAACAACTCATTATGTGTGCCATAATTAAACATACGATGGCCATCTTCATGACCTATCTTACGGCCTAGGTGTCCTACACCCGTCTTCCGTTTCTACTTTAGAAAAATGTGTAGCTAGCTAAGGACAACTAAGCATCAAATACTAGCCCCTCCTGTAAAAAGAGATCTCGGTCCATAGTGGCCACCAACTGAACAACATTCTCAAACCCTCTCAAGTTGGTATAAGTGCATAGTCCCTTTGAGTACTCAAGAATCACATGGCTGAATGCCAGAGATCAATGCAACATCTCAACATAGCTCAATACTTTTCTTAAAATCAAAATTTATTTCTAAAATATTTTCTTTCCCAAAAATATCAGTTCATTCCCAAGCATAAGAAAATAAATCTTAGGGTTAAAATATTTTTTTCCAAATGTTTGTCACATTCCATGTGATAATTTCTATAGTTCAGTGAATATAGGAAGCGACATGCCTTTTATATAATGCATAGAGTGCTTTAAAAGCAGTTCGGCAAGTATCATAAAACTTCGTAACATTTTGAAAGAAAGCTTCCATGTCATGAACATATTCATAATACGAAATAAAATATTTTCCATTTAAATCTGATGGAAAACATTTAGCATATCTATATATTTTGAGTAAATTCACAATGCGTGAAGCTTTAAGCATAAAATTCTATGCTATGATATATTAAAGAAATATTTAGCTATATCAGGAAAGCATTTAGCTTTATCTGAAAAATAATTAGCTAAAACGGGTTTAGAAATAGAGAGACTCACCTTGTGTGCTCTTTCGACGTAGCAGTGTATATATCATTCTTAGATACTCATAAGATTCTTATAATGAGCAACCTATATCGAGAATCATTTCATACCTCACATAATATTCTAGGAGTCATAACTAATATATCACTAACAAATATATTCATAAGGAATTAATAATACACTATTCTTCACTTCTTTTTGAGAAATGAAAATGCACCCCTTAAATTAATTCAAACATATATATCCATTTCTCATTCTTTTTCCCAACATCGATTTAAAGCCTTCATCCATCATTTAGCTTTTCCTTCATCCATCAATACAAATGAAAGACAATACATACTTTCATTTTCCATTAAACTGCATTTTCACAGCTTGACACCTGGTGGGATTTTTAGCTTAGCTTTTAATTCACATGTTTGATTAATGTGAAACTAGTTCCAAAATATCTCAAAGAAATTCTTTTAGAATTTTTTTATTCATGAAATAGAAATTCACTCTTCCATTTCATTTAGTTCTGACTATGAAATTCCAGTATTTCAATCCCGTTATAGATTTGGCAACCTTTAGTATTTTGACTATAACTTTCAACTCACAAGAACAAATCATGTCAAATTGGTACCAAAATATTCTTAGAACATTTAAATACAAAGTCCAGGTCATGGGGTTCCAGTATGATTGGCCATTTTGTATAGTTTATTGCTTCTTCAGACCTAATCAGAAAATGCAGAAAAAAGAATTTCTGTTTTGCACTTCTACCTTGCACAAATCAATTCTCTTGATGTTCCATTCCATCTAATCATTCCAATACCTTGTTTATCATTTAAACTTCTCATAAATCTCCTTAGTTTCAATCATGGAGATCTCAAACATAACATGGTTTGAACATAACAAAATTACAGCCATGAACAAGGCATTTTAATGCTCTAATTCATCACCATCCCAACTAGTTTATTCCATTTCTTCCTTTACCTTTTTCCTTCATGAATTCAGCTATAAATTCTTTACGATAACTCCTTCAATCCTTCACTAAACATCATAAAAATCATAGAAAAACAATCCTCTAGGCAACCGGTACAAAGCTATAGTTAAACAACATCAAATTTTTAATTTATATAGAAAATAAACATAGATATTTCACGCTTGTTTCCTTGCAAAATTCACATCAAAATGTTCATCATAACTCATAGAACAACTTTAACTCTTGAAGTATAACACTTTACCTTGTGTAGAGTGAGATATAGCTTGAAAATGGTCCAAGCTTCTTTTCCCTTCTCTCTTTCTCTTTCTCTCGACAATGTCTTTTTCTCTCCTCATTTTTCTTTTGTTTTTCCCTTCTTTTTTATTTCTCCTCTTTTTCTCTTCCTTTTCTCTATTTTCTCTTATATTTCTGGCAGCTAAAGGCTTTTCCACCATCCTTCTCTCTCCTATTTATGGCCAAGTTCATCTTGTGGTAAAATGGTAATTATGCAGACTTCCTGGACACTTGGAAGCATTTTTGGAGTTTAAAGAATTTTGTGGAAGCTCGTGGAAAGTCATGGAAAGCATTAGAACATCCATCTAAGCTCGCATGAAGTTTTATACAACAAAACACTAAATTCCACTTAACTTCTCAATTAACCAATCTCTTGATAACATATAGCCCAATCATTTTAGACCACTAGTTAAGGGCTAAATTCATTACAATTTCTTAATTATTTGAGGGTAATTTGAGATACTTTTAATGTAATAACTAGACATATTCCTTCCTATTTGACATTTTGTTTATAAAAAATATTTTTGACAAATTTGTGTAGATTTAAGTGGATTTCGAGCAAAAAGTGAAAGATTCCAGATTGGACCTAGTGCCAGATGGGTCGAATGGACTCAGCGCTAGGTCTATTCTGATCAGTGTTGGCGAATTTTCTTTTCCAAGTAGATTTTGGCAATTTTAGTTTGATTCTTTTGGGAACTCTTTCAACCATGGAAAAGGACTTTTGTACACACTTTTTGGCAATTAGAACTCTTATATATACAAGATAATAGCATTGTACAAACGAGTTTTCAAAGTTTTCATAGTTTTTAATTCTTTATGTAATATCTATAGAAAACTCCTAGGAAAACACCAAGATTTAGAAGGATCGAGGGAAATTCTTGGAGAGGAAGAGGAGATTGATCAAGAAGGTTTCAAAGAGGAAGAAAGGATCTTGCTTGTCTATGAGTGGTTTCTTTTTCTTTTCTTTGTAATTTATTAACAATTTGAGATTAATGTTTTAATTGTCTTTATATGATATTCTTTTGGATTTATGATTTTGTTTTGATTTTATTTCTTTGATCAATTTATTACTATTCTTGGTATTTGATTACTTGAGCATAATATCTTGTTGGATTGATTAGTTCTCTTTTAATTAACTTGCAAAACGATGTTAGGAGAGAATGACCAACTAATTAATTCAATACTAGTTGTTCTTAACTTGCTTGAAAAAAAGGTTATGGGTAAAAACTAAGTAATCAAAGATTGGTTGATGATTGCTAGAATATAGATTTATTGGCTAATTTCATGTTTAAATCACCTAGAATATAGAGATTTGTGAGAGGATTGATTTTAATGCACCTTTTAAGTAAATTGGTTGAGACATAATATGTTCACTAATTTAACTAGAATATATTGATTCCATGAATTGTGAATGAAGTGGGTCTACTTTAATCCTTCAGGATGCCAAGCTAATAATTAATTAAGAGAATAGTGTTGGGTATCTCACGCATATCATATACAGGGCAGCGGAAAAATAAGAACGAGATACCATCACAGGAACCGCATATGTGTGGAAAACAAGACATAAAGAGAACAAATGTAACAACTTTTTACCTTTCTTTGATCGTGTGGAAAACAAAATTTTTCCTTCTTCAAGTCGAGGTGTGATCCAACATTCCTCTTGATCAAACATCACGAGAGTTGAACGTCCAACCAATATATTCATAGTGTGTGATTATCTCTAACAAAAATCCACACGGAGGATCCCACTCAAGCACCAGGATATTTATGTGCTAGCATAAACAAGATGGTGGCTAGGGTTTATTGCAAGAACAATGAGAGAGAGAGAAGAGAAAGTAGGGAATCGTGTGCCCTAGGGTTTTTTTTAGAGTTTTTCGTGTGTCTTACACTACTCAAAACAGGTTTCGTTCATGTCATACATATAACACGAAAAACCCTACTAAAAAACTGAGAAATCTAAAACAATTAGAATTCCCTAATTGTAATTGGAAACATCAAGTTCTCACAATTATAATTTGGACTATAAATTATAACTAATTATAATTTGACCACAACAACTTCTCTTTCTCGCAATTAAACCACACTATGTTATCAAATAACATTTTGAGTATATAATCCTCTATTGTGTGTAACCTATTAGGTTTCCCGGTCAATTGGTAGTGAACATGAATTAATTTAAACATCTTTGAGATTAATAATCTATAATTAATTATAATCAATCCTATTAATTCTAATCATGATTGGTTTATTAATTCATCAATTAATAAACCCATATTCCCATATTATGAGCAGTAACTAGCAACACATCATGACCACCCAAGAGTCCAAGAAGTCAAGTAGCTTAACATGAACCCCTCAATAACAAACTACAGTGCAATTAACCCATTTCACCATATAATATCTTATTAGGTTTGGAGTACGAAATTAGTGCCAACTCCCTCCAAAATATGTATTAATTCTGGCTCGAATACAATTGTACTTGTACCAGAAACCCACCACTCTAGATGTACATCAATTGGAACTGTTTCCAATACACAATCACCTTGGCTAAGGACTTTATGAGTGGTAATTCCTACAAGTGGCCGTGAGATATTCGCCCCTTCTATTAGGAGTGGTGAATCTTTTATTGACCCCCTCAACTACTTTCGTTTACCTCACAACGTACCCAATATCCATCCCATAAGCGGCCCTTGATTTAGCTCCAAAGATTGGAATCAAAGCACAATGCTCAGCAAACAAAGTACTTTGGAAATCTCAAGTCTAAGGATACTTGCACGTTTGCTATATTGAGATTATATCACTAGTACTAAATAGTTATCCATGTGATTATCTCATAGCTAGGTCATCCAATGTACTTGTTCCATTAACAAGTATCTATGTGTTAACTTTAAGTATCTCAATACTCACGGATATGAGAACCACTGTCTGATCAAATCAGGAAGTCTAACACATGCTAGTCTTAACGTATTAATGATGTTCAGTCTCATTAATACTATGACTAGGGATTATTTAAGTACTAACACTATACATTGTAGTAGGAATCTCATATCATGATCTTTATCATGATTTTCTTAATTTAGTGTAATACTAGAGACTTTATCTAACAGTTATTTTATCCAAAAGTAAATAAAAAAAATGTAAGATAAAAAATACCTTTTATTAAAATAAAATGTATCATATACAACCTACAAGTGATTGCCTCTAGGGTATAACACTAATAAATAGCTAGTTAATCATTATTGTGTATTCAAGGATTTCTATCTATTTACATATCTTTTCTCCTTATTCTCACTCCTTGATTATTCTTGTGACTTTTCTTGTGTGACTTAATTTTCTCTAGTATAATAAGTTAGTAGGTTATTTATTTCTATTCCTTTATTTTATTGGCTAAACAATAAAGATTTAGGTAAAGTAAAGTAGGAGCCTAAGTTTTCGTGGATTCGATACTTGCTATCCCCTATACTATATGATGGGTATACTTGCTCGTATGTGTAGTTTTAGTGGTTAGCATTTTAATTAAAAGTTGATTGATTGTGGACTTTGTTGGCAGTATTTTCTATACTAAAAAACACGCATCACCACCTAATTTCTTATAACCAATTATCATATGCCATTTTTTTTCCTTGTAACTAATCATATAATGCCGCAAGGTTCCTCACAACCAATCATATAATGCCATTTAATTTCTTCACAACCAATCATGCAATGCCAAATAGTTTCTTCACAACCATGCATCTAATGCCATGCAAAATTCTATTTAATTAATTCCACTTCAACTATGATTTCCTACACTTTACCAAATCACCACAGAAGGGGATACTATTCATCACAATCGAAAAACTTTTTATTTACTAATATAATCTACTGTTTATACTGAGCTTAATAGTGTTTCTTAGATTTCCCAAATTCCTTCTCAGTTTTCCATAATTCGCAGTCGAAAATTCCCCGATGCCCCTTAAATTTTTTATCTCTCCAACATGCTCTTCTAATTTAATTGATCATTTCTTGTTATGATCCTTCATGCATATGCTTACTCAATAAAAAGTTGTTGGCTATCAAAATGCATATGGGAAGGATGTTACAATCTCCCATCCTCTAAGAAATTTCATCCTCGAAATTCGATTTACTTACAAAAAGAGCTGAGTTGCTCAAAATTCAAATTTGAGTCATCTCAATAGTTTCTGCATTCAATACATGTTTAGGATTTGTTATGTACTTCAGAAGCTTAGAAATGTAACATATGTCATAAATATCTTACAGTTTTGCAAAGAATTCTAATTGATGTGCTACATTTTCAATCTATTCCATGATTGAAAGAGTCTAATATATTGGAGTGCTAACTTCTTCCTCTATGCCTTACTTCCCCAAATGTCGTCTTAGTGTTAACTTTATAAAAATAGCGATCTCTTTCTGTAACCTCTAGATCTTCTTTGTACTAGTTGGCATAACTTTTTAGCCGACTTTGTGCAGTTTCCAATTTAGCCTTGATCAGCTTTACGGTCTACTGTACCTTTTTAATATCTAAAGCACCCTGTACTCCCTTCGACTACCATAAGAGCATCAACTGAATTGAAATATTATACATCATCAACCATCCTTTATTTACATATTCTTCTAACTTGAGGAATCACTTCATTTTTACTTTAACTCCGAAGAACTTTTCCCATAATCTTCAACTCAATCGTGTTAGAAATGAGGCAAGTCTTGAAAATCCTTTAATAAATCTTCAGTAATATCCAATGAATCCCAAGAAACTCCACACTTTAGTTGAATTTTCTAGATGTTTACAATTTGTAATAATTTCAACTTTTGTAGGATTCACTAAAATTCCCTCATTGGTTGTCATGTATCCCAAATAGGCTACTTTATTTAAAAAAAAATTCACATGCACTAAGCATAGCATACAATTTAGCTTCTCGCAACTTCTCAAGTACTTTTCACAAGTGCTTCTTATGTTTTTGAGAGTCCTTAGAGTATACCAAAATATTATTAGTAAAAACAACAACCAGATCACCAAAATATGGCTAGAAAACTCGAAACATAAAGTCGATGAAGGTTATAGGAGCATTAATAACATAAAAGGGAATTACCACAAACTTGTAATGTCCATAATGTGTTTTAAACACAGTTTCAAGGATGTCTTTTCCAATGATTCTAACTTGATAATAACCCTGCTCTAACAATTCCTGTAATTACTTCTTCAACCTCTTTAACTTCTTCCAATACCATTTAGTAGGGGGTCTTAGAAATTTGTTCAGAAACTAGTACCAAATCAATAATAAACAATATTTTTCTTTCTGGGGTAACTCTTTTAATTTAGCTAAAAAAAAATTCCAATTACTTACAAACCACGGGTATATCTTTAGGTTTCTCAGGTCGAGTTCGATTATTCAACAAGTAGGCTAAATACCCCATTCAATCCTTACAACAATTTCTGAGTCGTAACTCCAAATATAAAGTAGTCATTCTTTCTTACTTTCTTTCCCTTCCAGAATTCCAATACATCATTGTTGGTTCACAAAACTATACACATTTGTTCCTATAATTAACTCGGGCATGATATTGAGATAACCAATCTATGCCAAGTATAGTATCATAATCGTCTATGAGAACATGTAAGATATCTCCTACCAATACATCATACTCTAGACGCACCTTATCATTATTCATCTATTCCCCAAAATGAGTGCTAATCCAGTTCATAGGAAACTTCCCTATTCGTAGTCCTTATTTTGAGCAAAAGAATAAGCAATAAAAGAATAAAGAGAATTTGATTTTATTAAAATCTTAGCATTCTCACATTCAGTAAAACTTTACCTTCTACAACCACTATTGTTTGCTATTATTCCAAGATCCGCTTTATCTAAAATGACCACTTATGCTTTTACTAATAGTTTATTTGCTCCTAATTTAGAAGTAGAGATTGGGTCATGATTATCCCTTACTGATCTCGGTCTCAATCCTATATAATTTTCTTGTTAGATTCACTCATCTTGTAGATCATCTAGATGGGGTATGCTTCTCTTCTCATATTTAAATCAACAAATGAATTACCTTTCTTCAATAGCTCATTCTTTCTCTGGAAATTTTCTATCATCTGCTGATTAGGTCTTCTAAGTCTTTTAGAGTTAAAAAGGTTGAAATCCCCATTTTATTTTTTTATATAAATTGCCCTAATTCTTCTCCTTCAACTTTTAAGCACACTTCCCAGGGGTCACCTATCTTAGTTTTACTCCTCTCTAAGCACATTTAACTTCAGAGTTTTGATGGGATCCGGTGCATTAATGTGTGTATGATCGTACCTCTTAAAATTACAACAATGCAGGGTTTCTAGTATACAAAAGATAATACAAATACATTATACAAGTGCACAAATCCATAATTAGTAGTCGTAATTACTATCGCTTATAGAGATCATACTATATATACACCTAAAGCCCCTGAGTACATAAAATTCCATACTCATCATTACTATCGGTCCCAGAAAGTGGGGTCTAGGGTCAGAAAATATAAAAGAGTGCTTGTGTATATTTGATCCAAGAAGGCCCTAACCTGAATCTCTACACTATCACCAGAGTTTGGGTCACTTCTTGTTTCATAATGTGAAACCCCAACTAAAACTAACTCTAGAGTAAGGGGGTCGGGATGCATATCATATTTTCTTACATACATAAATATATTTTTGAATGATTTTATGTGCATTAGGATTGTGATTTATAGTCTAGAAGGTTTAGTTGTATTTATTGAAGGGTAAAATGGTAATTTTGCTTGAAGTAAAAAATAGGGAGATAGCTTGAAGATTAAATAGGAAGAGTATTTGGGAGAGAAAATAAGAACAAGAGTTGTTGTGGCTTAGTAGTTAGAGCTTTGAAATTAATCCTTAAGGTCTTGAGTTCAAATCCTATCATTTAAGATTTAGCATGAATAATTTTATTTTATTTAAGGATTGGACTTTTCGGCCTTTGTATCCCATAAGTAGAACTAGGAGTGTTGTCCTAGAGGAGACATGAAGGGAATGTTCTAATCCTATTCTTGTGCCTTAAAAGAATTCTTAAAGGATTCTGTAGGATTTCTATCATGCATAATCAGATTAAGCGCAGCGGAAAACAACAAGAAATCCAAGCCATGGATCACGGGTTTGCAATAGAAACGGGAAAAATTAGAAGATTGCGTTTATTACCTCGTGAAGCCGGAATTCAAAAAATTTCAGAAACAAGAACGCAGGCGCGATCCAGATTATCCAAAACTGTTCACTGCAACTCAACTGAAGTCCAAGAAAAAACTCCCTCTAATGATAATCCACACAAAGTTGAATGCTCACAATCTCACAATTCTATGCTAGTAGAATTCGGGAGGCTAGGGTTTTGATCAAGAAGAGAGACGGTTGGGGTTTGATCAAGAGAGAGGCAAAGAAACGGCTTCTCTGTTATTGCGTGAATAGTCTGTCTCTCATCCTAAGGAAACCGTTTCCTTATATTTATAGATTTATAATTACCATAAATTGCAACTTAGTTCTTCAACGTCCAATTGTTAACAAATTGGTCTTTGAAGTTTACTTAATTACAATTAGGTCCCATGAATTATAACAAACTTATAATTCACCTATAAATATATTCCCTTCTCTTAATTAACCCCACAATATTATCAAATAATATATTTGAGCATTCAAACCTTTATTGTGTGTGACCCATTAGGTTTCCTGGTCTTATTGGTAGCATAATATGAATTAATTCTAACAATATTAGAATTAATAATCCTTAATAAAATAAAAGATTAAATTTATTAATTCTCTAATTAATAAATTCATATTTAGCATATCAAGAGCAACATCTAGCAATGACTCTTGACCACCCAAAAGTCCAGAAAGTCAAGTGGCTTGACATGAACCTTTCAATAGCAAATTATCAGTGCAATAAACTCCTTTCAACATACAATATCTCATTCGGTCTAGAGCATGGAATTAGTGCCAACTCCCTCCAGAATATTATTAATTCTGGCCCGAATATTTTAGTACTTGTTTAAGAAATCCATTACTCGATATGTGTATCAATTGGAACCATTTCTATCACATAGTCGCCTTGGCCAAGGACTTCATGAGTAATGATTTCTACAAGTGGCCTTGAGATATACTCTCCTACTATTAGGAGTGGTGAATCCTTTATTGACCCTCTTAACTACTTTCGTTTACTTTACGTTGTACCCAATATCCATCCCATAGGCGGTCCTAGATAAGATTCCAAATATTAGAATCAAAGTACAACGCTCGATAAACAAAGTACCTTGGAGATCTCAAGTCTAAGGATACTTGCACGCTTGCTATAATGAGATTCTATCACTGGTACTAAATAGTTATCCAAGTGATTATCTCATAGCTAGGTCATCCAATGAACTTATTTCAAAACAAGCATCCACACGTTAATCCTGAGTATCCCAATACCCACGGATATGAGAACCACCGCTTGATCCAATCAAGAGATATAACATGTGCCAGTCTTGGCGTATTAATAATGTCTCATCTTATTAATACTATGACTGGGGATTATTTAAGTACAAGCACTGCATAGTATAGTAGGAATCTCACATCATGATCTCTATCATGATTTCCTTAACACTGTGTTGTACTAGGGACTTTATCTAACGGTTTGTACGCATATTTAGATATAACAATCAAATTGAAAGATAAAGAATGCCTCTTATTAATTTAATATGCAATATACATGGTACAAGTGATTGCCTCTAGGGCACAACACTAACAGATTCATGTCCTTCTACTCTCTAACTTACCTTAATTCTTTATCAATTAAGTTGTTCAATTTATCCAAAACCATTTTTATTTCCAGAAAATTTAGCAAGGTTTATTAACCTTAGAATCTCGAAAATGACTCTTAGAGGATAGAGTATTGGCTGAAAATGGGGAAGGAGTTAAGAAAGGTTCCCAAGAGAATTAATCTCCATGGTTGAACCTTCAAACTTCACTCGATAAGTATTCATCTTCTTCGTGGTAGCAATCTAGAAATTTTCCAGCTTCTTGGTCAGACCAGCTTTCGAAAACTTCAGCCATTTTTCTCACTCAAATACTGCTAGAAAAATAGCCAACTTGTTCAGCTTGAAGACTAAAATCCTTGGCCAAAAATCAGATTGCACAAAGGTATGCAAACTTGAAAAAAAATCCTGGACAATTTCGCAGCTTAGCAGGCCAAAAACCAAGCTGTTTCTTCTAGCCTTCAAACTAGTAATTCACCTCTGTCTTTTCTCCATAAAGAAGGCTGGAAACTAGCCTTCAAGAACCCTCCAATACCTTTTCAAACTCATTGCAAGTCGGCTGGAACATTGCAGAAAAAACTGCACAAAAACTCCAGCAAACCATTTGAATGAACAACCAGAAATTCTAGCCTTGCTCCCTCTTCAAACCTTGTATGAAAGTCACTTCAATTTTCTGTGAAACCAACCTTAGTCAGCCATAAACTGAACTTCATTACCTCCTCCATTGATCTACACGAAATGAACACTATAGCCACTTCTTAAATACCTCCATTAATTACTCCAATCAAGTTCCCAATTAGAATTCAAAATTTCAGCAAATTTCCCCATGAAAACTTCCATGAATTAAGCTTCAAATAACAAAAAATTCTCCCACCCTTACACTCAGAATTTCGGCCACCCTATAGCTTTTTCAAACCTCATTCATCTCAGCAAAACCCCAACAAAATCCAGTCGGCCATAGCAGCTCCAAAGAACCTCCATCAATCAAACCACTCTACCATATCTTCTACCTTAATTCACTCCATGAATTACTCCTTTTGAAATTTAAATGATCAGATTTCTCTATTCTCCCTAATTTGAAAATTCAATCACAAGAATCCCCTAACCATTTGGCCAACATCTTTCAGCAAAATTCGTCCAGCTTTCTCTCCATTCTCTCAATTTCTCCAAGAACATACACCACCATCCTCCAAGCCTAAGACCACTCCAAACCTCTCCAATCCCTTCCAAAAACTCCAGATCACATCTACTTACCCTCTAGAGCCATTTTTGTATTTTATAACATCAAACATTGAAAACAAAATTCTGCTATCGAATCCAAAACCAGAATTTTTCTTGAAGATTCAAGAACTCTCTCAGGTAACCAAGAACGGTTTTGATCATTTTCTTTCCTTTAATCATTAAACATAAAATACTAATGTTCTCTCTCTCTCTCTCTCTCTCTCTCTCTCTCTCTCTCTCTCTCTCTCTCTCTCTCTCGACCGAAATGGTTGTTTCAACCATGACCATTTCTCTTCTTCTTTCTTGGACGATTCAAGCCTCCTACGCGTGTGGCCCTCCTTGGATCTTCAACAAGATTGCCATCAACCAAGTATTTCTCTTTAACCTTCTTTTCAATTCTAAAAATCATGTCTCTTAGATGTTATTAGAAAAGGATAGAATATGATTAGAGATTGAGTAAGTGTTTGTATAAAGGAGTTGAGATTGGAGCATAAGGATGTTTTGTCATGGTTGAGTATTATGATATTTTGTGGTTTGTTGCATGCTCTTCATGTCGTGAGTAAGTATGGATGATTAAGCATGATAGTTATTATGTCACCTTTGGTGAATAGGGTTTTATGTTCTTGTATTCTTGTTGAAGCCATGTATATGACTATGCTTAGTAGAGATTTAGCCATATGCTAGTAGGTATAGATTTAAGCCTTTATTCATGAATGGAATGGTTTGATGATTGATGTTGGATTTTATATTCATGATTATTGTTAGCAATAGGAGAATTATGATCATGACCTTGTTGATCCTAAGATATTTTAATTAGTCAATTTTATTATGTTAATCAAAATTAAGACTATATTTTCCCTCAATAATTTTGAAAACCCTAAGAAACTTTGGAGTTGGAATATTAAATAAAATAGTAAAATTTTAGCCAAATAAATGATATCTTCTATTAAAAAAATAATATATATACATATTTATATATAATAATATTAAATAAGACCTTTTATATAAATAATAATAGGTGAAATATTGATCTAGTAGGTCATATGTTCATAAATACTATTGAAATCTATTTATTATCTTTTGATCAAGTTTTATTAAAATTTACTTATTATTAATTTCATTTATTAGTTATTTTCTAACTATTAATTATTAATTAAGATATTAGTAATAATTTATTATTTATTTTAATAATATCATCTAGGACTTAGGATCCTTCATCAAATAAACCCTAGTTTATTAATAACAAAGATGTATATTTGAACCTATAACCTCTTAGTAATTATTTTATAACCCCTAGTTATTTTATTATCAAGCTAAACTTATTTTTTATTTCATAAAACCTTTATCATCTAGCCTTTAAGCTTAGAACATTAAGGTCATGATCGTAATAAGTTGAACTAAAATTATTTATGGAAGCGAATTTGGCTTGAGTTTAATTATGGCTTGTGTTTACCTCAAGCGGAGTTAGGTCAGTTTTGGAAGATCTTTGATTTAGCTCGAGCAAAGGATTAGATAAGCTCCTGCATAAAACTTATTTGATGACAAAAGGTTACTATGGCAAGCCAAATACGGAGTGTATGGACACTCATTTTATAAAGGCAATTGAGGACTGGTTCTTTTCTTGTTTCAGTTAAACAAATTATTTGAAAATCAACAAGAAGTTTTGCTCAAACACCAAACTCTTTCTAAAACCAACTTTGACACGAACTTTAGAAACCCTTAATTGCTATTTCCAAATAAAGCAATGTTTTGTCAGTTTTCTCCCAAGTGGGACAATCAACGTTGAGTACTCAATAAGGGTAGGCTAGTAGTACTAGTTTTGAATAGCAAGAGCGAGTCTTCTGGTAGGAGACCACCTCCAGAGGATGAACTCAACTTGGAGTAGCGACAGTACTACTTAATCATGTCGGTCCAAGCTAGTAAAATTCAGTCATATGTACTGTGTGTTTTCGGAGTGGACAACCAGTATGTTTGAGTGTAGAGAATGAGGAGTATCTTATCTGGTAGACCGTACACCTACCTTTTTTCAGTCTGCACAAAGTGTGCCATTTTGACCGTTGTATGATCATAGGGCCCAACGTGTGGTAATCCATGGTTGTCCTTTCTAGTGGTTGATTTTATTGTGTACATGTATGGTTGGAAAAGCAAAACACCACTCATTATTTTTAACATTCTCTAATGCTTGCCAGTACATTTTCTTATGAAGTTTTTACAACTTGCATACATGAACTGTTTTACCTAAAACACTCAAAGTACACACGGACTTACTGAGATTTTTATCTCATCACCTTTTATGCCATGTTTCAAGTCGATCCTGCTGTGGGGATGAGTAGCTAGAATGTTGCCTGCTTGAAGACTCTTGTTGTTTATTTTATATGTTGCTTTGAGAGATGATAATGAACAATTTATTTTGGATTTATTCTTGAATTTTTGGGTTATAATAAGTTTTAATTTTAAAGTATTGTTTTATTTTCGTTTGTGTGTTCTAGTTATAAAGATCCCTTGTTCTTTGGACAGGGCGACATCCCCGGCCTTGTTGGGCCTAGGTAGTGGGGTGTTACACATAACCTATTATATCACATTCATGATCCCCCTCATTAGATTCTTTTGATGATATTGTAACTATCTCGACTATCCCTTCTTTGAACTCGTAAGAAAAGATCATAACCAACTCAGGTGCTTCACATTTAGATATCATATCTATTGCTATATCTAGCTCCAAAGAGTTTTCTACGTATATAAACCTATAATTGTGACACTATTATAGGCTCTACTATTGAGAATCAAATCCACATCTACTACTTAATTACCAAATCCTATAGTTGCAGATTTTATAGCTTAATTGGCTACGAGGCCCCCATCTAACCCAAAAAGTTGTAAGAAATGCCTAAACCTAGGCTTTGATATCAATTGTAACACCCCATATATCCATGTTGTAGTGAGCCTTACTTTTGTGGGATGTTTCCCCGTATGATCTCCCAAATAAACGGTCTTTATAATGAATTAATAAATGTAATATATAGCAAAATCATTATATAACTTTTCATTGAAACCCAAGTTGTGAAACCCCAGTCGGAACTAACCTTAGAGTAAGGGGGTTGGGATGCATATCATACTTTATTGCATGATTAAATATATTTTTAGATGATTTTATGTGCTTTGGATTTGGATTTTATAGTCTAGAGGGCTTGATTATGGTTATTGAGTAAGAAGGGCAAAATGATAATTTTTTGCCTGAGGTAAAAATAGGGAGATAACTTGAGGATTAAATAGGAAAAATATTTTAGAGAGAAAATAAGAACAAGAGTTGTTGTGGTTTAGTAGTTAGAGCTTTAGAATTAATTCTTGAGGTCTTGGGTTCAAATTCCATCATTGGAGCTTTAACATGATTAAATTTTTTTTTTTTTTTGGGAAGATTGTATTTTTGGCCTTAGGTGCTTTAGAATAGAGTAGATGTGTTGTCCTAGGGGAGACATGGTAAGAGTATCCTAATTCTATTCTTGTGCCCTACAAAAATTCCTAAGGGAATTCATTCCTTCTTGATCCTTAATTTTTCTTACTTCTCAATTCATTAGGTTGGTCAATTTGTTCTAGCCAATTTCATTCCAAAAAATTCAGTAAAGTTCTGTGGCTTTGAAGGTTCAAAATGTCTAAGGAAAAGACATCGTATGGTCCGAAAATGTGGAAGAGTTGGGGAAGGTTCCAAGAGAATTAATTCCCCTAGTGAACCTTCAAAACTTTACTCTAGCTAGGTTCATTTCCTTCATAAAGTGTTCAGGAATTTTTTCCAGCTTCTTGCGCATACAAAGAGTCAAAATTCTCAGCCATTATTCCTTTCCAAATGCTGCTAGAAAATGGCCCTCTTAATCAGCTTGAAACCTGGAATTTTCTGGCCAATTTCGGACTGCACAAATGCTGTGCAAAACCAGAAAATTTTCTGGGCAAAATCGCAGCATAGGTGAGTTCAAACCAAGCTGTTTTCTTCCAGTTTTTCTCCAGCTCCTTAGCCACGTTTTTCCTCCATGAAGAAGGCTAAAAACCAGCCTTGAAAGACCTCTGAATACCCCCTCAAACCCTCTGCAAACTAAATAAATAATGGTAAAAAAATCTGCCTAGAATTTTCCTTCAAACTTGCGAAATCACTGAACATAATTTCCAGCTTTGTTCTCCTTCGGCCTTGTCCAAAACCTTCACCATTTTTCTGCACAAACTTCTCTTGAACAGCCATGAACTGAACTCTATTGTCTTCTCCAGCATTCTGCACGAAAATCAGTCATGGCTACCCGAAAATATCTCCAATAAATCACTGCAATCATGCCTTGATTAGATACCAAAATTCCAGCAAACTTAATTTAGCAACCTTTCATAAAATGTCCCTCAAACAACCAAACCTTCCCTTCACCATTACACTCCTTCTTTTTGGCCACCATTAACCTCTTTCAACCAGCTTTCATCCAGCCGAATCATAGAGCAATCAGTCGACCATAATAGTTCCAAAGTGCTCTCCATTGATCAAAATATTCTTGCTATATTTTGTTTCCAAATTTGATTCCCAAAAATATTCTTTTAGGATTTCAACAACCAGCCTTTCCTTTTCCTTTCAAACCAGAAAAATCATCTTCCAAAACCTCTCAAAACAATTCGGTCACTCTCTCCCTCAGAATTTCGGCCAGCATTAACCAAAATTCCTCCATTCTCTTCAACCTTCAAGCACACATAGAACACCAAGAACACCTACTCCTTTCTTTCGCCTAATACCTCTCCAAACCACTTCAAACTTCTTCCAAAAAATTTCAGATTTCATCTACTCACTGCTGTGAGTCCATCCATACCATTTTTAACATCAAACTCCAAAATCCAACTTGCTCTTTTGGATAAAAAATCAGAAATTTTGTGAAGGCTCAAGAACACCTTCAAGGTAGGTTTGTTCAAACAACTTCATCTTCACTAATCTTTGATCTCTAATGAATATATATATGAATAAGCATGCTAATGGACTCTCTTCTTCTCTTTTCTCTCTCTCTCTCTCTCTCTTGGCCGAACACTCTCTTCTTCTTGGCCGAATGGTTCTTCACCAATGGCCATGCTTTTTTCATCTTCCTTGGACGGATTTAGACATCTAGGAGTTGAGATCCATTCGAAACTCCTTCAAGGTACTCATCAATCAAGTAAGCCTTTTCAACCCTCCTTTTAAATTCTAGATTCATGTCTCTAGGATGATATTGGTAGGAGATGGATTATGAATAGGATTTGAGCATGTATTGTTGTGATGAGTAGAGATTGAAGCATGAATAAATGTGTGTTTATGATGGAGATGGGATTTATGCATGAGTTGATTGTCTTGGTTGATTGTATGGTGTTTTAGGGTTTAATGCATGTCTCCATTTCATAAGTGGTATTTTGTGATCAAGTATGCTAGAGATTATGTCATCTATGATGAATAGGATTTATATTCATGTATGATTATTGAAGCCATGATTATGTTTATGCTAGTAGAGGTTGGATCATGCCTTGATAAATTTGGATCTATATCTTTATTTATGATTTGGATGATTTGATGAATTGAAATGGAGTATATGTTCATGATTGTAGTTAGCAAGTGGAATTATGATCATGAACTAGTTGTCCCTAAGCTAATTTTATTTCTTCAATAAAATATTTAATATTATAATTTTTGCTAGCAAATTCAAAAACTCTAGGAAGGTAGATTTGGATTATTTTATTTTAGTCAAATAAATGATAGCTTTTATTAACGAAATAAAATATACAGATATTATATATAATAATAATAATAATATCAAATAAAGATTTTTATATAAATAATCATAATAAGTAAAAATATTAATTTTGTAAGCCTTATATTCATAAATATCATTAAAATTTATTATCTTTAAATCAAAACCTGTTAAAAATTATTTATTAGCTTCCAATCAAGACCTATTAAAATTTGTTTTCAACTAATTTTAGTTAGCAATTATTTTCAAACAATTAATTATTAGTAAATCATTATTTTACCTAATACTACCTAGGACTTTTCATCAAATAAACTCTAAATTATTCTTAGAAAGAATTAAACATTCAACTTATTAGTACCTATTTTTCAAAACACTAATTATTTTAAATATCAAATTAGACTTAGCTTATAAACCATTTTATTTATTATTTGGCCTTAAAGCTTGGGACACTAGGATCATGGTAGTAGTGAGTTGAGTTAGTGTTATTTGTGAAAGTAGATTTTGGCTGGAGTTTGATTGTGATTTATATTTACCCCAGGTGGGGTTGGGTCAACGATCGAAGATCTTTATTTTATCTCAAGCAAAAGATCAAGTAAGCTCCTGCATAAATCCTGTTTGATGCAAAATGTTTATAATGGCAAGCCAAATGTAGAGTGTATGGACACTCATTTCCGCAAAGGCAATTGAGGATTGACTTCTTCCCTATTTCAGTCAAACAAATTATTTGAAAATCAATTAATAGATTTACTCAAACTCAAAACTCTTTCTAAAACTAATTTTGACAAAGACTTTGAAAACCCTTAATTGCCATTTTCAAGTGGAACTATGTTTTGTTCATTTTTCCCAAGTGGGATACGTTACGTTGAGTACTCAATAAGGGTGGACTGCTAGGGCTAGTCTTTGAGGGGTTAGGGTAAGTCTCTCAGTAGGTGGCCACCTCTAAGGGGTGAGTCCTGCCCGGATAAAATGCCAGTCCAATAGGTCGTGCCGATCCGAGCTAGCAGTTTATTTTTCAATCAAGTGACTGTGTTTTGCCAGAATGGACACCCAGTTGTTGTTTAGGTATAGAGAATGAGGAGTATCTTACCTAGTAGGCCGATCACCTACATTTTTTGTCAGTCTGCACAAAATGTCAGCATTCTGACCGGTTATGGGGCCCAACGTGTGGTAACCCATGATCATTTCTTTTGAGTGGTTGATTTTATTGATTATGTATGGTTGGAAAAGCCAAAACACCACTCTTGATTTTAACTAATGTTTATTACTTGCCAGTATTTCTCTTATAAAGATTTATACTTTATATTCACAAACTGTTTTCACTGGACACTCAAAGCATTATTTCAGGTCAATCCTGCTATGGGGATGAGTAGCTAGATATTGCCTGCCTTGGAAGATTTTCTGATGATTTATTTTGTGTAGTGCTTTGGGGAGATGAGAGTGGATAAATTTTATTATGGATTTGTTTTTGATATTCTTGGATTTATTCTTGAGTTGTAATAAATTTTAAATTAAAGTATTATTTTTATTCTGCAATTTTATTTGTGTGACCTAGTTATAAAGACCCCTTATCCTTTGAATGGGGTGACATCCCCGACCGTAGCGGGCCTAGGTAGTGGGGTGTTACACAAGTAGTACATGGGTTAAAACCACTGGTACATAAATTCCAACTAAAAATATAAAATACGATATATCGACCTACTTGTTTCTATCTCATTATGCTTTCACTACGCAACTCTAATCTTCAAATTGTACAAGGAACATCAAAAGGAAAATAAAGGAAAAGTGCTTGAGTGCAAAATACTCAGTGAGTCCCGTGGGTGCTAGTATTCTTCTTTAAAAATATATAAAGAGTTTCATAATATTTTCCATTTAAAAAATAGCTATTTAATCCTCAGAGAGGAAAACTCATTAACTATTGTCAAAAGAGTTTATGCATGTTTTAAAATAATGGTTTAATTAAAACCAATGCCTCGCCCTTAAAGAAAGCATGACTATTCTCTTTTCAGAAAAATGTGTTGCTACAATAACACATAGTAGCCTAGCACCATTTATAATAATAGTATTGAGCTTTTAATTATAAACTATACCATATTTTCAAAATATGCTTCAATTTTAAATTCACATTGTAATTTCATTTGGAAGGAACATTGGTCCAACTAATAACATTGACCTTCTTTGGAAGGAACATTAGTCCAATCGATAACATTAATTTCATTCAGAAGGTATACAAGTCCAACTGATAACTGGTATAAATAACTCAGTGAATACGCCGCAATTAAACATACGATGGCCATCGTCATGGCCTACCCTACGGTCCGGGTGTCCCATGCCCATCCTCTATTTCTACTTTGGAAAAACATATTGCTAACTAATGACGATTAAACATCAAATACTGACACCTCATGCAGAAAGAGATCACAATCCAGAGGTGGCCACCAACCGAACAGCATTCTCAAACCCATGCAAGTTAGTATAAGTGTATAATCACTTTGAGTACTCAGGAATTACATGGCACAATACCGGAGATCAATGCAACATCTCAATATAGCTCAATACTCTTGTCAAATCTAAATTTGTTTCCAAAATATTTTTTTCCCCAAAGATATCAGTTCATTTTCGAGTGCAAGAAAACAAATCTCGGGGTTAAAATATTATTTTCCAAACATTTGTCATATTCCATGTGATAATTTCTATAGTCCAATGAATATAGGAAGTGACATACTTTTTATATAATGCACAGAGTGCTTTGAAAGTAATTCAGCAAGTATCATAAAACATCGAACCATTTTGAAAGAAAGCTTCCATGTCATGAACATATTCATGATATTAAATAAAACATTTTCCATTTAAATGTGACAGAAAATATTTAGTATATCTATATATTTTGAGTAAACTTAGAACGCGTGAAGCTTTAAGCATAAAATTCCAAGCTATGATATATTAGAGAAACACTTAGCTATATCATTAAAGTATTTAGCTTTATCATAAAAACACTTAGCTAAAATGGGTTTAGAAATAGAGAGACTCACCTTGTGTGCTATTTCGATGTAGCAATGTACATATCATTCCTAGATCTTCCCAAGATCCTTATAATGAGCAACCTATATCGAGAATCATTTCATACCTCACATAATATTCTAGGATTCATAACTAATAAATCCCTAACAAATATAGTCTTACAAAATTAATAATTCCCTATTCTTCACATCTATATGGGAAATGAAAACACACCCCTTAAATTAATTCAAAACTGTGTATCCATTTCTCATCCTTTTTTCCCAACATCTATTTAAAGCCTTCATCTATCATTTAGCTTCTCCTCCATCCATCAATACAAATTAAAGACAATACATAAATTCATTTCCCCTCAAACGCATTCTGCATTTTCACAGCTTGACACATTATGGGATTTTTAGCATAACATTTAATTCACATGTCCGATTAATGTCAAACTGGTTCCAAAGTAATCCCAACACATTGCTTTGTAATTTCCAATTCATGAAATAGAAATTCCCTCTTCCATGTCATTCATTTCTGACTATGAAGTTCTAGTATTCCAATCCCATTAAGATTTGGCAACCTTTAGCATTTTGATCATAACATTCTCCTCACAAGTCCAAATATTGTCAAATTGGCATCAAAATGTTCCTAGAACACTTATTACAAATTCCAGGTCATGGGTTCCAGTATAGTCGGCCATTTTTTACAGCTTATTACTTCTTTAGACACGATCAAAAAATACTAAAAACAGAATTTCTATTTTGCACTTCTACCTTGCACAAATCAATTATCTTTATGTTTCATTCCACCTAATCATTGCAATACCTTCTTTACCATTTAAAATTTTCATAAATCTCCTTAGTTTCAATCATGAAGATCCCAAACATAACATTGTTTGAACATAACAAAAATCACAGCCATGTACAAAGCATTTTCATGTTTTAATTCTTCACTATCCCAACTAGTTTATTCCATTTCTTCCTTTACCTTTTTCCTTCATGTGTTCAGCCATAAATTCTTTACCATAACTCCTTCAATACTTCAACATCATAAAAATTATAGAAAAACAATCCTCTAGGAAATAGGTACAAAGCTATAGTTAAACAACATCAAAACTTCACCTTATCCAAAATAAACATAGCTATTTCATGCTTCTTTCCTTGCAAAATTCATATCAAAATGTTCATCATAACCCATAGAACAACTTTAACTCTTGAAATATACCATTTTACCTTGTGTAGAGTGAGATCTAGCTTGAAAATGGTGCAAGCTTCTTCTCCCTTCTCTCTTTCTCTTGGTAATCTCTCTTTCTATCCTCACTTTTCTTTTGTTTTTCCTTCCCTTTTTCTTTCTCTTCTTTCTCTCTTCCTTTTCTCTCTTTTCTCTTATATTTTCGGTAGCTAAAGGATTTTCCACCATCCTTATCTCTCCTATTTATAGCCAAGTTCATCTTGTGGTAAAATGGTAATTATGGAGACTCTTTAGACACTTGGAAGCATTTTAGGAGTTTAAAGCATTTTGTAGAAACTAGTGGAAAGTCATGGAAAACATTAGAACATCCACCTAAGCTTGCATGAAATTTCATACAACAAATTACCAAATTCCACCTAGCTTCTCAATTAACCAATCTCTTAATAACATATGACCCCATCTTTTTAGACCATCTAATTTCTTGTAACCAATTATCTTATGTCATTTGTTTCCTTGTAACTAAACATATAATGCCATAGGGTTCCTCACAACCAATCATATAATGCCATTTAATTTTTTCACAACCAATCATGCAATGCTAAATAGTTTCTTCACAACCAAGCATCTAATGCCATGAAAAATTCCACTTAATTAATTCCACTTCAACTCTGATTACCTGCACTTTACCAAAATCACCACAGAATGGGGTATTGTTCGTCCCAATCAGAAAAACTTTTTATTTTACCAATATAATCTACTAGTTATACTAAGCTTAATGGTGTCTCTCACATTTCCCAAATTCCTTCTTAGTTTTTTGTAATTCGTGATCGAAAATTCCTCTAATAAAATTTTTATCTCTCCAACATATTCTTCTAATTAAACTAATCATTTCTTGTTCTGGGCCTTCATGCATAAGCTTACTTAATAAAAAGTAGTTTCCCAACAAAATGCATAATGGAAGGATGTTACAGTGGGAGCTTCAATCAGAGTGTACATGTTCGAGATGATTGCTGCTTTCGAAGAAGCAGAAGTCCTGGAGGCTGTTATTAACTCCGAGAGCCAGATGGACATGGTTCTCGAGACTTTGTTAGACTCCTATTCACAGTTCAAATTAAATTATAATATGAAGAAGTTAAACATGACTTTAATAGAATTGATTAAGGAGCTCTAGGTGGTGGATAAAGTTATGAGGCTACAATCTAAGGCTTTAGTTGCTAGATCAACTTCTTCTATAACTGGGCCTAAGCCCAAAAAGTTCAAGAAGAAGAAAAGAAAGCTAGCGGCCCAGCCTAAGTCCCAGCCTAAAGATAATCCTGAAGGAAAATACTTCAAATGCCACAAAAAAGTTAAAGAATCGTAGAAAAATAAAAACGCAATGGAAAAATAGCAATTTAAAATCTTTCCTGAGCTAAAGTATAGAAATTCTTACTTTTAGAGTGTTTAACTTGAATACCTAGAGCCGGATTCGAACTTAAAAATAGCAATTTAAAATCTTTCCTGAGCTAAAGTATAGATCGACGATTTGTTCCGCAGGGATACTAGCTAGATGTCGACTCATTCACATCAAATGCTTACTGCATTTGCTAGCTTTTTACCTTCTAGAGTATTCTCTAGATCACTTTCTACTTCTACTGGTGAAAATAGAATTAGGGTGAGTTAATTGGAAATAAAGTGGAAGAGCTAAATGTTCAAAAGAAAAATGAAGGAAAAACGACAAGAAAATAGTGGCTTTGTTTTCTTTGAAAAAATTGAAAAGCTATACATTATGTGATTCGGTCTACTTGCAAAAAAAAAAAAAAAAAAAAACAAACAAACAAACAAACAAACACACACACACACACACACACACGAAGCATGTTCTTTTTCTAAAAGATTGCAATGCTTTCCTTTTCCTTAACCAATAAGGCCACTGTAACTTTTCTTTTAATTTCCTTTTTTTTTCTTGTTCGGTGGTAGCTTCCAAGTTTCCAAGAACCTTCAAGTCATCACAACAACCCTTGTGGACCAGAGTTTTATTCAATTAGCACAAGACTAATTAAATAACTCTTTTATTAATTAAGTAATCCACTTGAACCCAATATAAAATTATTCAATATAACGAATTAATAAACCAATTTAATTAAATTGATCCAATAAATTATTCTTGCCCAAATAAATAAGTAATTGGACTCTTAGAATAATTCTTCCAATACTAAATTCACCCAATAAGCCCATATAGTAAATAAGTTTTTTAAGGTTACTTGAGCTACTCTGAGGACCAAAAAATATATTATTCTTAACTACTAAAATGATCAAAATACCTCTGATAACAAATAGCTATGTTTTGTCATTTTAAATATTCTCATTTATCACCATATAAAATTATTAACCCCGAGAATAATATAACAAGTGCAATGTCTTTGACGTATAGGTGTAATGACAAAAATATCCCTCTATATAACACCTATTATAGAGATAGGAAAAATGCACTAACACCTTTCTCAACGACATCTACCATCCTTTGATATCTAGTTCGATAATCCATGACTTCCAATATATATCCACTTATCTTAGGGAGCTACCCAAAAGCATACATACTTAGTCATATTTCCCATGACTCTAGATTATTTAGATTATCCTAAACAATCACAAGGGAGTGATATCTTTACTTAATGAAGCGTAAAAACTCTATTGTATAAGTCCGTCATAATTAACTAGAGTTATGCTCCAATATACAAGGTTATTGGCCTTGTGTTAAGACTTTATCCATTATATATCAACATGCACAAGTCCAACTTTATCAAACCACCAACTTATACTCAAGTATTATGATACTTGTCTATGCAGTAGTAGTAATAAACCAATCTTTACCTATAATCTACACCTTACTATGAAAGCACAACACAATCACGTAGGTTATTTACTAACACACTTAGACCTAAATGTGCGCATATATGTAAGTAAACAAATATTAATGAATGAAATATTTTATTAATTTCCAAAATATAGAAATACATTATCCATTTTGGGCATACATTCTAACAATCTCCCACTTGCACTAAATGAACTATGATAGTCCATATATGCCTACCCTTGTGCATCCAATTGTTTTCTAAACACCTTTTTTGTCAAAGGCTTAGTAAATGGGTCTATCAGATTATCTACAGAAAAATTTTGATTGATGCGTAAATTTTGGATGTATAAAAATCATTAAATTTAAATACATCCCTTAGTCAAATTTTAATTAAAACATTACTCGCAAAATACACATAGGAGCAAATATACTTATCGCAAGTATAGTATAAAGAAATAACAAGTATCGACCCTCAAAGGAACAAGTACACTAATCACTTTTCATTTATTGTTTAACCGACCTAATAAAGTGATAAAGCAATTCAAATAAAAATAAAAGTAAAAACAAAATATATATACAACTCATGGAGAAAAAAAATGTGCAATTAAATAGTTATTCTCAAACACATAACATGAATTATCTAATACTTATCATAATCAATTATTTTCTTAGCATCATGAAGGAATATAAAGTAAAATTCAATTGTTTCCCAAGTCATGAATCCACTTATATAACTCTACCTCTTTCCCAATCCATGAAATCACTATCTTTTGATTAAATTAGCAGATTTCCCAACACACAAAAATAGCCACAAAAAAAAATGCATTAAACTTGATTCCTTATAAATTATCCCTATACTCTAGGTGATAATAAATATGAAATTAGTCAATAACCCTATAATCTAGGCAAAATTAACTAATCTTTTATTACTTAGGTTCTTTAATCTTAACTTCGCTTCCTAAGTTCATTAGGATTTAACAAATATAAAATCAATGCAATGAACTTCTAACATCGTTTCCCAAGTCAATTAGGAAAAAAAAAACGCATCAACAACCAATGATAACAAGTAATCAAATACCAAGAAAAATAATTAATTAATCAAAGATTAAATAAATTCAAAATAATAAATCTAAGAATAATATCTAAAAACAATTAAAGAATTAAACTCACCATTGTTCAAGAAAAAGAAAACAAATGAAAGAGATAAATACTCATAGATAAGCCTTTCAATTTTCAATGAAAACTTTTCCCAAAATAAATGCTCCTTGAGTAATTTCTCCAGAGAAAATATTAATGGTGCATTCTAAAAAAATTTTCTAAGTCCCCACATTGAGCACACCCCTATTTCTAACGTAAATAGCCTTATTTATAGGCTCATAAGTTTCCAAAAAACTCAAAATACAAAAGAAGTATTTTCCTATTGGGCTTGTAAAATTATTCACAAATCCACCGCCTTATTTTTTACTGAAGCTGTTTCTTTTTCTTCCTCACGCTGGAGCTACATTCTATTTCTTGTGCTAGAGTTGTGAGAACGGAGCCATGAAGCCACCAAAATCTCTCTTCTTCTTGAAAATGGCTCTCCCAAGCTGCAGGAACCAAGCCTCTAAGATTGCTCTTCTTTTGTTTTCTTCTACCGAGCTGTGAGAACCGGCTTGCCTGAGCCATCGAGCTAATGGACCTTGTTCCTCTTCCTGTCGAGGCACCAAAGCTTCCAAAATTTCTCCTTTTGCTGTCGACTTACCCGAGCCGAAGAACTTATGATTCTTTGGCAAGCTGCGGCTTATCTTCTTATGTTGCATCCTCCTCAGGATGCAACATATCCTCCCCATGATGCGTTCTTCTTTTTTTAGCTTTTGTTTGTTTTTCTTCTATTGACCATGTTTTTGTTTCTTTTTCTCTTTTGTCTTGTCATCTTGTGGAACCACAAGACGTGGCTTCACTTTTTCCAATTGTTTCCTTTCCTTTTTCTATTTTCCAATTTCATGCTCACTAAACAATGGTCAATTTCATGGTTCCAATTTCTTTTTTTCTGCTTTGCTCCAAACTTGGCCCAATGCTAGGTCCATCTTCTTGGCCTAGTGCTGGGTCTGAACTGGAAACTTATCCAATTAGCTCCAAATTCACCTATTTTTATATAAAATAAAAGAAAATTATTTTTATATGTGAAATATCAAATAAGATGGAATATGACTAGTTATTATATCAAAAGTATCACAAAATATACTCAAATAACTAGGAGAATATATGACAATTTAGGCCCTATCACATTCCCCAACACTTGAATCTTTGCTTGTCCCTAAGGAAAGTACCAAGAACAAAATACAAATTAGCTTTTCTCAAATTCATCCATAACAAAGTCACAATTTCTTTTCCAACATTAGATAAAAATTTGTCATTCATTCAACCCTTTAAAAACCTTTGCAAACTCATGTATTTAATCAAACATATCAAGACCCTCAAAATTAAGTCAAACAAGTTTATACTTTAATCTAAAAAAATTATTCCACCTTTCAAGCCAAGACATAGATAACAAAAATCATACATGTCAAGTTGTTTAATCACTTCAAAACTCATAGAATCAAGTTTGCAAAACTCTAAGTAGCAAATAAGAAGATGCTCATGTTCTTTGTTTTCATAATTTTTTCTTTTCAATCACTCTTGTTTTTATTTTTTATTTTTTAGCCTCAAGTGCATGAACATTACCTTCACCCACCGTATTGGCCCCTAACATTTTTTTTTCTTTGCTTTTCGGGAATTAGCTTCAAGAAAGTGTGATGCTTCTTGTTTCTTCTCTTCCACTAGCTGTATTGGCCCCCTTAAGAAATTTCCTAATGAGATAAGCATTTTCTTTCGAAATAAAATAAGCATTTTTTTTGGAAATAAAATAAACATTTTTTCCACTCATTTTTTTTTTTTTTCATTCTCACCGAAAGAAAAATGCACTCTTTTTTTTTTTTTCCAATTCTCACCATCCTCATTCACAACCCCAAGTTAAACAAATTTAGAAACATGAATCAAGAAGTAATCAACAATTCTTCCCATATTTCATCACATCGTTCATATCCAAACAAGAAAAGTAGAACAAAATTTAAATACTAAAACATAACCAAGATTAACTTAAATTGCCAAGACTTAGCATATTCAACTTAATACACAATGTTACTCAATAAAATCCAACCAATTTGAATGACAAAATTATATCCAAAGTGACAAAGAAAATCATAACCTTATCATAGGCAAAATCAATGTCATAGCAATTTTAAACAATGTGGCCATAGTCAAGAAAATCCATTAAATCTAAAAAAGATGCACTTGAGAAAATATTAAATCCCTGCCCTACACTTAAATTGGACATTGTCCTCAATGGCCTAAAATAGCGTAATAAAGCATAACCAAGGGACTAAAAATGTAAAAAGAGAAAAAAAAAATACTCTCCAAGCAGAGTAGCTCCACGAAAAAAAAGGTCTCCTTCAAGAAGTCGAAAGAAGTAGTATCATCAACATAGAAGAAATCTACAGAAAGAAAAAAAAAATAAACACACTAAGTAAAAGCCGAAAAAGAAATTGAAAGAAAACAAAATAAAAGCACAATAAAAATCAAAGGAAAATAAAAATAGAATTTCAAAGCCTTTAAGAACCCCTTGAAGTAGAGCCTCTAGACAGGACTCCAAATCGTCCTCCAAAAGGACCACCAAATGGACTACCATGACCTCCAAATGGATAATGAGGTCCTTCTTATCTTTCCCAATATTGTCGCCAATAATTCCCTTGAATGTCTTGATTGTGCCTTAGATTGTGCAAAATATCTTTGTGACGTTGCTGAGTATACTCAATCCTATCAAACCGTTGATCATGCCTTACCTTTATATTAGCTATGTCTACCCTCAGTCCAGCCATTTTGTCCCTCAATTGCTCTAGAGATGTATGAATGTTGGCTAGAATATTATCATTGACATTTGATGGTCGCCTAGAATACCTTTGTGGTTGGGAAAGTTCCTCTTCTTGCTCAACTAAAAGATCAAGAATGCTAGGTTGGGGAATCTCCCGTGGCTTTAGCCATGTAGATATTGTGGAATTAAACTAATAACCATAATGAGTTAAGACTTGTCCAGTGACTATATTACGTGAGGTAGTAGGTTCCAAAAGTTCATTCTCCATAGAAATATCAAAAGCATTCAAAACCTGTGAAATCACCAAGGGAAGAACAAATGCATGGGTAGCAAGACCATAAGCCGCCATCTCTCCTATAGAAGTGAGTAACAAAGGGGCAAGGGGAATTAGTTCTCCACGAAGCATTTTAGAAAGTATATAAACATCAATGGTTCTAACTTAATCTAAACTACTCAATCGAGGGCAAACATTGAAACACAAGATATACAAAATAACCCTCCATTGAGGAGAAAGATCATTACCAGGGAGAAATGAACAACCATGTGTAGAAGTTTTTTGTTCCAAACGCAATTGTCGATAAGCAACATTAAAATTCTAAGTGGATTCAGAAGGGATCATTTTATTGTGATGGTAAATTTCTATCCAATGGCCACTATCATCCACTCCTAAAATGGCAGCTAGTTGAGCCCTAGTCAAAATGATGGAGATGCCTTTTACAGATTTGTCAATTTGTTGCAAATGTCCTTGCCTTTTGTTTTTCATGTTTGTATAAAATTCTTTTACAAGGGCGGGATAAAAGTCACCTCTCAACCCTAAAATAGGAGCCCAACCAACCCTTCCAAATATCTCAGTTACATTGAAAGATCGATTAAGAGAAGGTTTGATTATTTTTTCAACAATGATCCTATTCGAGGCCCTAGCATCATACCATTCCTCACTTTTTTTTTTTTTTTATCATTGAAATTCTTTGGATGAAAAGAAGGTAGCTCTAAAGAAGGGTCAAAAGTTAAGAATGGTTTAGTGCGTTGTGAGGTTTGGAAAATTATTTTGTTTTAGGCATTTTGACTCAACCAAACACACTTTGCAAATGGTTCTCTTTTCAGTGAAAAACTTCTTCCAAATTTTTTATTTTCAAGAAAAATAATGCTTCAAAATGATAATGTCCAACTAAAATAGTAAAAGCACAATGTCAACTACAATTCTATCAACTTCATTCAACACAGCAAAATATTACAAGTATGCTCACCAATTATCCAAAATTACAATCTTTGCAAAAATTTCAGAAAAATACACAAAGAACTTTACAAGACTGATAACCTATTCTATGCATTTTTCTACCACTAAATAAACTCAACAAATAGATTTCTATGTCCAGTAAAATTTTCCTCAAAAATAAGTATGCAAAATGCTAAGAAATTCAAAAGGATAAAATCTATCTTAATATGAAGATAGTTTTGCACCAAAGTGTTCCCCAACTTGTGAGCTTGAAAAAGAGTTGAATTCTCGGGAGATAATTCATAGAAGAATTAGAGCATTCACCAAGGAAGAAAGATGAAGAACGAAAATGGTGGAAAACAGAGAGAAGAAAGTAGTCTTCTGGAGGAATAGTGAACGGAAAATCAAAGAAGAAAGTGGAATAGAAGAAAAATACAGAAGAAGAAAGAAACAAAAAAAACAAAAAACACATGGAGAGGGTGGTGTCGGTTGCTTCACGGGATAAACAAGGAAAAACAAGGAAAATAAAAAGAAAAAGGACAAAAGAAGAAAAGGACAAAAAAAAATCTGATCAAGATAAGGAAAAGGTGAAAAAAAGAAAAATAAGAAGAACAGAAAAATGGGGTGACGAATGGCTCGATTAAAGCTATTCCATTTTTTTGTTTTTTTTTTTCCAAATGAACGGTTTTTTTTATTTTTCTTTTCATTTGCTTCTTTTTCTTCTTTTTTTAATATATAAAAATAAATAACAATTATCCTAAATGAATGCATGAACACCGTACAATTAAAATAAGAATCAATAAATTAAAAATTAGACTAAAATTAAAAATAAAAAATAAAATAAAATAAAATAATAAATTCAATTTGCCCAAAATATCATGTGGTGTAACATAAGCGAAAGTTCAAACCTAAAATAAACGTATTGACTCAAAATTATTGACGTAAAAATCATCAAATAGTCGAATACAATTAATACACTTATTTCACATTAACTTGGAGTTAGTAAAATGAAATAGCTAAATACACAATATATACAAACATACAAAAACAAGTAAATAATTATTAACATGTATCTACCTACTTGCATATTTACAACATATAGTGAAATTAAAGTCCAATCATACAAACAACAAAATATGGCACCTATTCATACAAGGAACATATATACATATTCACATATTTACATATAGTCATATAGATATATAAAATATAGTTAAATCAATAAAATCTAAGTTTTCATGATATTGCTCCCCAGCAATGGCACAAAAAACTTGATGCATAAATTTTAGGTGTATAAAAATCATTAAATTTAAATCCATCCTTTAGTCAAGTTTGTTAGCCCCAATTTTGATGAGAACTAACTTGTGTGATCTATATGTGATAAGATATGTTTGACCTCAGTTCTTCCAAGGAATGCAAATAAGATTATTAAGCAACTCTTGAGCAATGGAATCCAAGAATGGGTGATCAAGAAAAAGATATCAAGAAGTCCTTGTGGAAGAACTTTAGACTAGGAATCATTGTTAAGGTATTACTTGTAAAACTCCTATGTCTCTTTACCTTATGATTTAATTTATTTCTAACTTGAAGCAAACAAATAAAAAGATTTCAAAATCTTAAGTCTTCAGAATTTTGGATTGAATTGTTTGGATGGTTTTGCATCCAAAAGCTTCGTCCAAAACTCTATGAACAGTGTCAAAATGTGTATGCCTAGAAAAGTGTCATTTTGGACTCACCTTTTGGATGCACCCTAGCACAATCTTTGAGTCCAAAACTCTGAAAAATCTGACAGTGTGAAACTAGTCGTTTCTAGCTATTGGAGCTTTACTTTTTACTTCTATACAAAGTTTCAAAACTCAATTTTAAAGTAGATTTTTGTCTTATCTTTCTAAGAAACACTCTTACTCTCTAGAATACAAAAATCTCCCTTTTCATTAGTGCTTCAAAGTGAAATTAAATTACTTCAATAGGTAAAAGTTGTTTGTGCTCATTTGTTTGTACATTTGCTCAAAAGTGTAAGCTATCTCTGGTTCATTTCTACAATCCTTCTTATGTATCAAAGTTGTGGTATAAAACCTATTTGGGATAAACTCGATTTGTTGATTGATTGAGAGGTTTTGGTAAAACCAAGGGTGGTGATCCTCTTATGTAATTGATGTAGATAGACACCGTTGAGTTGGGTGAGTTTAATGAAATCCAGTTGAAAATCCTTAAGTGTGAGCTTAAGATAGTGGATGTAGATTTTGGTAGATTGAACCACTATAAATCTCATGTTCACTCTCTCTGCATTTAATTTCAATAAGCTACGAACCTCCTTACTTAAAAGTTTTAAAATCATTCAAAAGAAACCCTTATGTTTCTCACCAACCCATCTTCATTTTTGTATAAATTGAATAACTCATGTCTCATCTCAGTCAGATCGTAGTTGGTCTTTAAGATAGTCCAAAAGCTCCTCATTGTATCACTAGCAAACTTGTCGATCTCAAGTACAAAAGGAATATCTCAAAATAGATTTTTGAAAAGTTTTTTAAATTTTCCAAAAACCTTATTCACCCTCTAAGGTTTTTCATTTGGTATCAAAGCATTAGTCTACTCTTCTTCGGCTAAACAGCCATGTAGAAAAAATTCTCATGGCAAGTATCTCATCTCTTCCATATGTCAAAGGATTCTCAACAAATAGACCTTCTTTTTTCACTAGAAGTAATTATACTTTCTGAAAAAATCAGATGAAGATCTATATTTGCTCAATTAATTTTGAGCTATGGAACTTGATTGAAAAAGGACCATATGTTCCTTCTAGAAGTATTGACGGTCAAATAGTTCCAAAACAAAGTGATAAATATGATGCTGAAGACAATGCCAAAATGACATTAAATTTTCAAGCCATGAACATTCTATGTTGTGCCCTTGATACCACTGAATATAACTGAGTAAGTGGCTATGATTCAGCCCATGACATGTGAAGGTTGCTTGAAGTCATCAATGAGGGGACAAATTAAGTAAAGGAGTCTAAGTTGGGACTTTTAATTCATGATTATGAATTATTCACTATGAAGCCAAATGAGAGTATAACTGATATGTTTACTAGATTCACAAACATTACAAATGGACTTAAGGCATATGGGAAAAGCTATTCCCTTAGTGAACAAAATAGAAAAATTCTAGATGCTTTGCCAAAGAACTGGCAACCTAAAGCTATAGCTGTGGAGGAATCCAAAGACTTGAAAATCTTACCAACTGAAAAGCTAATTGGCTATCTCCTAACTCATGAAATGAAGCTCAAAAGGTTTTAAAAATATGATGATCATGACAAAGGCAAAAGAGGAATAGCACTGAAAGATGCTGATGAGGACGCTGAAAGTAGCCAATCTGATAGTGATGATGGAACTGAAGTAGATATCGAAGAATTGGCCATGATTGCAAAGAAATTTAGAAGAATGTACAAAAATGGACACTTCAAAAGAGGAAAGAAGTTCGTGAAAAGTAAAGGACAAACCTCACTATTTAAGCCTCAATATTATGAATGCTAGAGTACGGAACACTTCATTGCAGACTGCCCAATAGCTAAAGAGAAAGAATACAAAATGTTCAAGAAGAAAAAGAATGATCTGAAAACAAAAAAGGGCAAAGGACTAATGGGAACTCAGGATTAAAATGAGTCCAAATCTGAGGAAAATAGAGATTCTGAAAAATGAAACTGCTAACATATGCTTCATGGCGGTGGAGGACAAGGTAAACTCCTCCTCATCTAACCTAGTAGCTGAATTGAATGATTCTACCTACGATAATATTAATGATCTAAATGCTCTTCTTATTGATATGTTCCATGAACTAAAAAGATTGTCAAAAAGGAACAAGGAAATAAAGGTGAAAATTGATTCACTATCAACTGAAAATGACAATCTGATAAATGAGAATAAAAATCTACTTGACTCTATGTGCTTTCTGAATATGAAAAAAAAAATCATTTCTACTTTCTTAAACTACTCTACTCTTGAGAATAAATATTTGTATGATCGAGTCTCATCTCTTGAAGTCATGATCTATGAATTTGATAATATGAAAATGAAAGTTGATAATCTCACTACTTGTATTGAAAAATTCACTGATAGTCGAAGCAACCTAAATAAACTTCTTGGAGCTTAACGGATGGCTGGAATTAGAAATGGCCTTGGCTATAGTAATCTGCACAAATCTGGAAAACACAAGTATTATTTTATAAAAACTGCTTCCTTATATATGACACATAATTGTTGCACATATTGTGAAAAATCTAGACACAAAGCATCTAGGTGTCATGTTAAGAAGAAAGTGGAATCAGTGCAAGAACAGTTTGGAAAATTAGAAGAACCATTACTAACCCCCATGGACCGAAGAAAATGTAGATACCAAAAATCACTCTCCCATCTCATGTATAGGTATATTCATTGGAGAAAATAAGCTTTACAAAATGGTTCTTGGATAGTAGATGCTTAAGACACATAACCAGAAATGCAGCCCTATTAGAAGATGTGCAAGCTACAAATGATGGGTTCGTTATCTTTAGAGTCAAAAAGAAAGAAAAGATACTTGGCATAGATAATATTGGTAAAGGATCTTCAACTATTGTCAAACAAGTATTATTGATTGATGAGCTGAAATACAACTTGCTTAGCATTAGTCAACTATATGACAATGGTTGTAAAGTCATTTTTGAGAAAGATTCTTATTCTATTATGGATAGCTCAAATAATGAAACTATTTTTGTTGCTAACCATGTTGGGAATGTATATGTATTTTATCTTGATGATCTTATGGCTCAAGATATTAGATGACTCTCCATACATGATAATGATGGCTATCTTTGGCATAGAAGACTAGGCCATGTATCATTTGATTTGTTAAACAAATTATCTTCAAAAGAGCTTATTAGGGGACTGCCCAAAATGAAGTTTGATAAAAGCAAAATTTGTGATGCACGCCAATTTGGAAAATAGATCAAAACCTCTTTTAAGCCTAAGAAAATAGTTTCCTCATTAAAACCTCTTGAATTAATATATATAGATTTGTTTGGATCGATGAGGACCACTAACCTTGGTGGTAAGAGGTATGCTTATATTCTAGTAGATAATTTCTCAAAATTTACTTGGACTTTGTTTCTTAGACAAAAATAAGATGCATTTTCTGAATTCTCTAAATTATTCAAGCGTATCCAAAACTCTATTAGATGCAAATTAATTTCTATTAGGAGTGAGAATGGTAGAGAATTTTGCAACAATGAGTTTACACATTTTTGTGATGAAAATAGAATTTTTCATAACTTTTTAGCTGCTAAAACCCCTCAATAAAATGGTGTTATTGTGAGGAAAAATAGACCTTCCAAGAAATAGTTAGACCCATGATTTGTGAAAACTCTCTTCCAAAATACTTTTGGGCTAAAGCTATCAATACAGCGTGTTGTATTGTTAACCGAGTGATGTTGAGACCCTTTCTACGAAAAACACCCTTTGAACTTATGTTTGACAAAACTCCATCAATTTCTTATTTTAAAGTATTTGGCTACAAATTTTTTATTCTTAAAACCCGAGATAATCTTGGAAAATTTGATAGCAAATCCAATAAAGCAATATTCCTTGGATATTCTTCCAATAAAAAGACATATAGAGTATATAATAAGAGAACTCTATGTGTGGAAGAATCCATACATATTGTCTTTGATAAATCTAACATTTATAGATCAAGGAAAGATGGTGATGATGATGTAGGGATTTCAAAAGAAAAAGGCAAAGAACGGCTCAAAGCACCATCACTAGACATTCATGCTAAAGAAGAGGAATTGGAAGAGCAACAAGCTGAACAAAGCAAGTAAGAAACTGAAGAGCTTACTGATCAAGGACTACCAAGAGATTGGAAGTATAAAACTAGTCATCCAAAAGAGCAAATTATTAGTGATCCTAGCTGTGGAGTCAAAACTAGATGGTATTTTGTAGACAATTTTACTTTACTCTCTAGTATTGAACCTAACTGTATTAATATGGTCTTACATGATGATTTTTGGATACTAGCTATGCAAGAAGAACTGAACCAATTTGAGAGAAATCAAGTTTGGAAATTTTTCGCTAGACCACTTGATCATCCGGTCATTGGTACTAAGTGGGTTTTCAGAAACAAACTTGATGAAAATGGAGTGGTGATTTGAAATAAAGCTAGACTTGTTGCCTACTTATGTACTGTAAAATGCATCCTTAGATATTTGGTTAGAATATATGATTATGGTTTATGGTATCCTCGAACTAACACATTTGATCTTATAGGCTATACTGATGTGGACTACGCAGGTTGTAAAGTTGAACGAAAAAGCACTCGTAGGCACTGCCAATTTCTCAGACACTCTTTAGTGTCATGGCATAGCAAAAAATAGGCTCGTGTATCCTTATCCACAACCAAGGCTGAATACATTGCAATAGAAAGCTATTGTGCGCAAATTTTATGGATGAAAAACACATTGCTTGATTTTGGTCTCAATTTTGATTGCATACCTATACTATGTGATAATATAAATGCAATCAATTTAACGAAAAATCATGTTCAACATTCTAGGACCAAACGTATTGAGGTTTAGCATCATTTTATTCAGGATCATGTGCTCAAAGGTGTTATTTGTGTAGAATATATCTCCACAAATGAAAAACTTGCAAATATATTTACAAAACCCCTAGCTGAAGACAAATTCTTCGTTCTAAGAAGAGGATTAGGCATCACAAAAATTGTGTGACTAAAATTTTTGTTGAGAAATATTTAGCCATCTATTTTTGCAGGTCTCTAAAGAAACATAATTTCAGAGGGAGTTTTTGGATGCAGCATTTCGAAGTGTAAATCCAAAACTCATCTTCCATAACTCTTATTTTAAGTAACTCCTTTTGGATTAACATTTTGGATGAAGCCTCAATCCAAGATAAAAACAACCTGATGCTTCGTATGACCTTCAAAAATAACTGCTTCCAGATTATTCTTTTTGAAATTCGAAATAATATCACTTTTTTCAAGATAGCTTTTGAAATCTCTGACGAAAGCCTCTTTTTAATGTACTTGAGTGTACTTATGATTTCTCTCTCTTCTCTCCCAAATTATGAAATCAACCGGACTCCATCTTTCGTCCCTTAAAACTTTTCTAAGTTTCTCTCTAAACAACTAAAAGTCCAAGCCTTTACCCTCTGATTACAATGCCAAAATCCCCAAAACTAACTAAACCTAAGACAAGAAAGCCCGCAAAATCACTTCAACAATGAAGAAGAAATTGACTGCAATGGAAAAAGGAAAAGAAGTCACTCTCGAACTCTTAGCTTCTCAAACTGATTCTTCAAAATGATCTCCAGAATAGGAAAGTTTCGAGACCCAACTACCTTATTTTCTAGACTCTAAAAGTGAATCTGATTTTAATGAATGAGTTTCAAGAAATCGAACTGTGATTGTTGGTTGTCACGCAAATCCAACGTCTTTTCTGAATTTTACAAATGTGTTGAATATGTTTGAGTCTCTTAGGTAGGGAGCCCTGTTATCTATTGATGAAAAGTTATTTACTACTTTCCAATGGGAATTTTATGCTAATCTGAGAAAAGACCGATTAGAGAATACTGGAGGGGGTTTTATGGTCCAGTGGTACACTTCAAGGGTTAAGGGTAAGAACCTTAAGTTTGATCATCACTTGTTGATCGAGCTATGTAATGTCAAATCTAAATTAGGGGGATTCAATATTTTGAATTGAACAAGTTCCCAGAAGGAACTAATCTATTTTATTTGGGGAAATTTGAAAATACATTTACTGGCTGGAAGAGTTTTAAGAACTCGAGTGACAGGAACACGAAGTGGTTGAATGGACTGGGTAGAATTCTACACCACATAGTTTCAACTATGGTGGTTCCAAATTTTGGACCCAAAATCTCTATCAACATTATGCAAATGGTGATCATATTGGCGCTTTATGAAAATAGGCCAATAAGTTTTGGGTATTGATAGGAACTAAATTAGTTATACTTTGCTTAGTTATTTGAGGCTCTTTTGTAATACATTTTGTGAAATAACTAGTCATATTCTTTCATATTTGAGATTTTACCCTTGGAAAGGTATTTTGCTCATTCTCTCAGGATTTTCAGTAAAACAAAGCAAAACCATCGCGAAACAGAGCAGAGGCGGCGCTTGCTGTAAGGCTAGAACCGGCGCCGGCTGCACTCTGGAATGTATGCATACAATTCAGAGAAAAATCGACAGACGAATGGAGAAACAAAACCAAGGCAGCGCCGGCTCTGAAGGACCAAGGCGGCGCCGGCTGTGGTCAGTCCCTGAGGCGGTGCTACGATCTTCTACGCATTTTTTGAAATCTGAAGAGTTTTAGCAACTTCCAACTTCTACTCGGCCAAGAACTTTATACCTACGAGTTTAGGCACCTCTTAAGCCTATAAATAGATGGAAAACACAAGGGAAAAAGGGATAATTCATTGATCATCATAGAAAATCACTCAGTCCAAGGGGAATTCTTCAAAGTTCAAGGAGAGTTGTACAAGAAGGTTTTCAAAGGAAGAAGAAGGAGGCTTGTCTATGAGTTCTTTCTTTTACTTTGTTTTCCTTTTCTTGACAATGATATATTAATTGTTTTATTGTAATTCAACATTATTTTAGATATTCATGATTTCTAGAGTTATTTGATCTTTTAATTAATTGGTTATTATTCTTGGTATTCAATTACTTGTGCTTATTACGAGATTAGTTAGTTGATTCTATCCATTAACTTGCTGGGCCAAATGGGGTTAATGGTTGTTTCGATTTATTAATTTCATATTCTGCTGGCAATTGACTTGTTGGACCAAAGGGGGTTGATTGTTTAAGAACTGGTAATTGAAGGTTAATTGATATCCTCCGAGACCAAGGGTTCATTGATTAATTTCATGCTCTAAATTCGCCGAGACCAAGGGAATTTAATTAAGGATTATGTTTAATGTATCTTTTGGATGAATTAGTTGAGACGGACCAAGTGATTCTAATTTATCTAGAAGATAGTGATTTCATGGATTGACCATCAAAGTAAGTCTACATTCATCCTTCATGGTGCTAAGAGAATGATTAGTTATGATAATGGTTAAGTTCTTTAAGATCATGTTTGTCTAAACAATGGATTGAGTTACATAAATTTACATCCTTGACATATACATATTTTTATTTTTATTTTTATTTGTTTTTCACTTTATCGAATCGGTTAAACAATGAAAGAAGGGTAATTAATGTCTACTTGTTCCTTGAGGATCGACACTTGTTTTAACCCTATGCTCAGTTAATGATGAGTACGTTTGCTCATATGTGTGATTTGGGTTTAACATTTTAATTTAAACTTGATTGGGAATGTGCTTAGTTTTGTATGATTTTTATACCCAAGTCTGAACGCATTAGGTATCTTACTACAAAATTAATGATGCAAACTAGGAATATCTCCAGCAAAGCCCTGCCTTATGGAAACTTATTGACTACAGTGTTTAGACACTTTAGTGTTGATCAGAGTTCTGTCACCCCTACTCCTTCAAAGATGAATATGTACAGCTTTGAATCATTTGAGAGAATGGGATATGTGAGAATGGACAATGAGTGGAAGCTGCTCTGAGATGCAGCTGATGATGAAAAAGAAAGGTTGTTAAACGCAAAGGCTGAAGGCAAGACTACCTAATCTGCTAAAGCAAAGAGAAATATTGAGTTAGAAACTCAAGAAGAATCCTCTACCATAGGCAAACAGAGAACTCAAGACACAGGCATCAGTCAGAGCATTCTGGAAGCAATCAATTTGCTAGCTATTAAGGTGGATAGCCTCAGTTCAGAAATTCAGATTCTTGGGAATAGGCTAACTGCAGTAGAAGAGAAGGATAAAAATGATGAAACAATGCCTATTACATCAGCACCAGCCTAAGAGGAAGATCATACCCAAAGAACCACCTCTCCACATACTGTAGAAGGAACTAGTCAACAGACTGAATAGCCAAGCTCGAGAAAGGAATTTGAGCAAATTGCAACCAGTTCAAAGGATAAAGAACTAAAGGTTGATGCTCCTATCTCAGTTGCCCCTCCTAAAGTCCCTGTCTCATTTGCAAAAAGGTAAAAGCATATAGTGGTAAAGAGAAAATCCAATCTCATCGCTGGCTAGCATTCCAAAAAAGGTGCTGGGTCCAAGACAGAGACCATTCATATTTCCTAAATGATCATTTTTGTGGACTGATTACCAGACTTCCTCTGCCAAAAACGTTTTACTGCTTTTCCATTGACAATTCCTTTTTTAAATTCTGCTCCAATATTTGAACAAATTACATTCTGCCTTTTAGTTACTTTATCTTCTCAATATATATCTCTTCTTGTCCCGACATTCTCTATTTATTCTCCTTAGTTTCCTTATTCTGCATTTTGATTAATGACAAAGGGGGAGAAAATGGTATAAAAAATTGATAACTGTTGGGATTGTGCACTGTTGTGCTATGCTTTTGATACTTGTGCACTATTATGCTATGCTGTTGATGGTTATTATTGGATTATGCACTGTCATGTTATGGATTGATGATAAGTGACTGAATATGGTTATCAGTTGGGATTGTGCACTGTCGTGCTATGTTGTTGATGGTTGTTATTGGATTATGCACTGTTGTGTTATGGACTGATAATAAGTGAACTGAATATGGTTATTGTGCTATGGAATATGGAATATAGTTATTGTGCTATGGACTAATGATAAGTGGAATGCGACGTGCTTGTATGTAGAAACTAAATATTCCTTAAGATTCTTTGAAGTACATTATGAAATACATGTTGGGATTTGGGGTTGATCAAACAAGTATGTTGTGCAATTTTTTTTTTTTTTTTTGGTATGAATTACTATTTATGATCATGTACTGGTTTCTATTAGTTTATGAAAAGTTTAAATTATGATTATGACTGTTTATTATCATAGTTTGCTGTGGACTAAAAAGATTTGAGTGATTTGATGAAAACTAGCTTGAGATCATGTTATGGACAAAGGAGTTTGAAGTGTGTGCATAGGGTTAAATTGAGAATTAGTTTGTTGAATAATCTATTTTGAAACTGATTATGATATGCTCTATGTTAAAAATCTTAGATGCTAAGGATATTTATACCTATATCATTGATTGCTCAAAAATTTTCCTTGAAGTTTGAAATTTCTTGAGAAAACTAGGTTGGATCAAAATCTCTGAAAATTCATTTTTACCTGCTCATACACAGGGGGAGTTTTGGACTCTTATTTCTTCAATCCAAAAAAATCCAATCCAAAAAAAAATGGGTTCTAAAAAAGCTAGCTTTTGTCTAATTTTACCCTATTTTAGACACATGTTTTGGATATCCAAAACCTTAGGTCCAAAAGTTTTGTAGTCTCTCCTCACCTAGTTTGGATGCACATTTTGGAAGTCCAAAATTTTAAATTCAGCTTTTCTCTCAAATCGCACTTTGTGGTCTCATATCCTATATTCATATATACACATATTAAGGGGGAGCATTTCATTTTATGATTCATATTATATACCTTCTTGTGTACATATTTGTATTTTTTTTTTAATTAATTATGGCTATTCTCATAAGGAATAGTTTTGTGATGGAAGGAAGGAAGATATGGAGGTTGGTTGGACCGTAGGCTTGTTAAGCCATGTTTGTGAGTATATGCTTAAACTTTCTATCTTAATCTCATAAGCACTCTTTGACTCCTATAATGAGAGAATGCATTTCTGTGAAAATTTTTCTTATTTCTCCTGGTCTATCATGTTCATACTGTACATATCATTATGTTTATATCACATTCCCATCAAGCTTGTCATCACTTAAAAATGGGGGTGATTATTAGCCCTAAGGGCATTCTCCTGTGTTTTGACTTATGAAAAACATTGATGAAGATTAACTTGTGTCATCTATATATGATAGGACATGTTTGACCTCAATTCTTCCAAGGCATACAAATAAGATTACAAAGCAACTCTTGAGCAATAAAATCCAAGAACAGGTGATCAAAAAGAAGATAAGCTTAAGAGATTTCATATCAAGAAGTCCCTATGGAAAAACTTTAGACTAGGAATCATTGTTAAGGTATTACTTGTAAAATTCCTATCTCTTTACCTTATGATTCAATTTCTTTCTACCTTGAAGCATACAAACAAAAAGATTTCAAAATCTTAAGTCTTTAGAATTTTTAACTAAATAGTTTGGATGGTTTTGCATCTAAAATCTTCGTCTAAAACTCTATGAATAGTGTCAAAATGTTTATGCCTAGAAAAGTGCCATTTTGGACTCACCTTTTAGATGCACCCTCACCTGATCCTTGAGTCCAAAACTCTAGAAAATCTGACAGCGTGAAATTAGTTGTTTCTAGCCGTTGGAGCTTTACTTTTTACTTTTATAAAATATTTTAAAACTCGATTTTAAAGTAGATTTTTGTCCTATCTTTCTAAGAAATACTCTTACTCTCTAGAATACAAAAATGTCCCTTTTCATTAGTGCTTTAAAGTGAAATCAAATTACTTCAAAAGGTAAAAGTTGTTTGTGCTCATTTATTTGTACATTTTCTCAAAAGTGTGAGCTATCTTTGGTTCATTTCTATAATCCTTTTTGTGTATTAAGGTTGTGGTGTAAAACCCATTTGGGTGAACCTTGATTTATTGATTGATTGAAAGGCTTTGGTAAAACTAAGGGTGCTGATCCTCTTATGTAATTGGTATATATAGACACCATTGAGTTTGGTGAATTTAATAAAATCTAGTTGAAAACCTTTAAGTGTGAGCTTAAGGTAGTGGATGTAGATATTGGTAGATCGAACCACTATAAATCTCATGTTTACTCTCCCTGCATTTAATTTCGATAAGTTGTGAACTTCCTTGCTTAGAAGTTTTCAAATCATGCAAAAGAAACCTTTATGTTTCTTACCAAACTATCTTCATTCTTGTATAAATTGCATAACTCGTGTCTCTTCTTAGTCAGATCATAGTTGGTCTTTAAGACAATCCAAAAGCTCCTCATTGTATCACTAGAAAACTACTTGATCTAAAATACAAAAAGAGTATCTCAAAAATAGATTTTTGAAAAGTATTTTAAATTTTCTGAAAACCTTATTCATCCCCCTCTCCCCAAGGTTTTTTAAAGTTTTAATTAAAACATTAATTCCAAAATACACATACGAGTAAGTATACCCATCACAAATATAGTATAGAGAATTAACGAATATTGATCCTCAAAGGAACGAGTAACTAATCACTTTTCATTTATTGCTTAACCGAACAATAAAATGATAAATCAATTCAAATAAAAATAAAAGTAAAAACAAAATATATATACAACTCATATAGAGAAAAATATGTAATTAAATAGTTATTTTCAAATACATGACACGAATCATCTAATATGTGTCACAGTCAATTATTTTAAAAGCATCATGAAGGAATATAAAGTAAAATTTAATCGTTTCCAAGCATGAATCCACTTATATAGACTCCACTCCTTTCCCAATTCATGCAATTACTATCTCTTGATTAAATTAGCAGATTTTCCAATCGCACTAAAACAACCAAAAGATGCATTAAACTAGATTCCTTATAAATTATCCCTATACTCTAGGTGATAATAAATATGAAATTAGTCAATAACCCTATACTCTAGACAAAATTAACTAATCTTTGATTACTTAGGTTCTTTAATCTTAACTTCGTTTCCCAAGTCTATTAAGAATTAACAAATATGAAATCAATGCAATGAACTTCTAACATTGTTTCCCAAGTCAATTAGAAGAAAAACGCACCAATAACAAATTATAACAAGTAATCAAATACTAAGAAAAATAATTAATTAAACAAATATTAAATAAATTCAAAATCATAAATCCAAGAATAATATATAAATACAATTAAAGAACTAAACTCATCATTGTTCAAGAAAAAGAAAATAAAGAAAAGAGATAAATACTCATAGACAAGCCTTTCAGTTTCTAATGAAAACTCTTCCCAAAATCAATTATCCTCAAGTAATTTCTCTAGAGAAAATATTAATGGTGCACGCCAAAAAATATTTCTAAGTCTCCATATTGAGCACACCCCTATTTCTAATGGAAATAGCCTTATTTATAGGCTCACAAATTTCCTAAAAAAACTCAAAATACAAAAAAAAGTGATTTCCTATTGGGTTTCTAAAATTATTCACAAAATCCACTGCATTAGTTTTACTGAAGCCGTTTCCTTTTCTTTCTCACGCTGGAGCTGAATTCTATTTCTTGTGCTAGAGCCATGAGAACCGAGACATGAAAACACCAAAATTTCTCTTCTTCTTGAAAACAGCTCACCCGAGCCGCAAGAACCAAATCATTGAGATTGCTCTTCTTTTTTTTCTTCTACCTAGCCATGAGAATCGATTTGCTTGAGCCATTGAGCTAATGGACTTTGTTCCTCTTCCTGCCAAGCCGCACATTTAGCCAAGCCACCAAAGCTTCCGAAATTTCTCCTTTTGCTACTGGCTTACCCGAGTCGATGAACTTGTGCTTCTTTGGCGAGCCATGGGTTGTCTTCTTGTGTTGCATCCTCCCAAAGATGCAACACATCCTCCCCATGATGTGTTCTTATTTTTCTTAGCTTTTGTTTGTTTTTCTTCTACTAACTGTGTCTTTGTTTCTTTTTTCTTTTTCGTGTTGTCATCTTGTGGAGTCACGAGTAAAGGCTTCACTTTTTGCAATTGTTTCCTTTTCTTTTTCTATTTTCCAATTTCATGCTCACTGAACAACGACCAATTTCATGGTTCCAATTTCATTTTTCTGCTTTGCTCCAGACTTGGCCCGGTGCCTAGTCTATCTTCTTGGCTTGGTGCCAGGTCTGAACTGGAAATTTATCCAATTAGCTCCAAATTCACCTATATTTATATAACATCACGAAAAAATATTTTTATAAGTGAAATATCAAATAGGAAGAAATATAACTAGTTATTATATCAAACGTGTCCCAAAATATACTCAAATAACTAGAAAAATATATGATAATTTAGGCCCTATCACTAATCAACCAATACCTCCTATTTCTAGATAAACTCCCAGATTATGTGATATTTCCTTTCAATATGCTTGCCCTTCTTATGGTTTCTTGGTTCTTTATTTTATGACATAACTCTAGAATTGTCACAATATATGGTAATGGGCTTGTACATTTGTGGCACAATTCTAAGTTCTGTGAGGAACTTCTGGAGCCAAACTGCTTCTTTTAAACCTTTTAAAGCTACCACATACTTAGCTTCCATGGTGGAATAAGTAATATAAGATGGCTTAACACTACTCCATGAAGTAGCTCTTCTAGACAAAGTAAAAACATATCCACTAGTAGATTTTCTTTCATCTTTATTCGCCTAGAAATTTAGGTCAGTATAACCGATAGGAATCAATTCAGCAATTCTGTAAACAAGCATATAATCCTTCGTTCCCTTCAAGTACTTGAGTTTTTTCTTTTCAACTTACCAATATTCTTCTACTAGGTTTAACTAATACATGCTAACCATGCTTACTACAAAGCAAATATCTAGCCTTGTACAAAGCATAGAATACATAAGACTTCCCACTGTCGAGGTATAGGAAATTCTACTCATCCTTTCCTTTTCTTCTTGTTTCTTTAGACACTGCTTGGAAAATAAGGTTAATTCGTGTCTAAATGATATAATTGCCCATTTACACTGATCTATTCTAAACCTCCTTAATATCTTGTCAATGTAGTAGATTGAGATAAGCTTAACATTCTTTGCTTCCTATCTCTAAGAAGCTTTATACCAAGGATGTAGTTAGTTTTTCTCATATCTTTCATGCTAAATTAACTTGATAGACATACCATTATAGATGCCAATATCCTTACATCATTTCTAATGAGTAGAATGTCATCTACATAAAGAATCATAAAAGGCGCGTTGTTCCCATTTGCCTTCCTATATACGCATGATTATCTACGTTTTGTATGAAACCATAAGACTTTATAGTCTCATCAAAACGTATGTTCTATACACGTGATGCTTGCTTAAGTCCATAAATAGACTTCTTAAGTTTGTAGACCATATGTTCTTAGCCTTTCGCAATAAAGCCTTCAAGTTGGATCATATAGATGTCTTTGCTAAGATAGTTGTTAAGAAAGTGTTTTAACATCCATTTGCTATATCTCATAGTCATAATGACATGTGATGGCTAAGAGAATACGAATGGACTTCAGCATGGCAACAGGTGAAAATATATCCTTATAATCGATCCTTTCTTTCTAAATATAACATTTTGCAATCAACCTTGCTTTATAGCTTTCCACATATCCATTTACACCTCTCTTTCTCTTACCTACCTATTTACATCCTATGGGTTTAATCCCTTAAGGTACAGTAACAAGATCCCAAACTTAATTGAGATACATAGACTCAATCTCAACATCTATTACTACTTGCCATTTGTCTGCATTAACATCAGCAATGGCCTTATCATATCTAGTGGAATCTTATTTCTGATAGTCAGAGTATTAGTGTTGTGCCCTAGAAGCAATTACTTATACTTTGTATATGACACATTTATTTTAATAAAAGGCATTATTTATCTTTTAATTTATTTTGTTTACTTTTGTGTAAAATAACTGTTAGATAAAATCCCTAGTATAACAATGTGTTAAGAAAATCATGATAGAGATCATGATGTAAGATTCCTACTATATTGTATTGTGTTAGTACTTAAATAATTCCTAGTTGTAGTATTAATGAAATAGGACATCATTAATGCATTAAGACTAGTACGTGTTAGACTTCCTGATATGATCAAGCGGTGGTTCTCATATCCGTGAGTATTGTGATACTCAAAGTTAACCCATAGATGTTGGTTAATAAAAAAAGTACATTAGATGACCTAGTTATGAGATAATCACTTAGATAACTATTTAGTGCCAGTGAGAAAATCTCGCTATAGCAAACATGCAAATATCCGTAGACTTGAGATTTCTAAGGTACTTTATTTGCTGAGCATTGTACTTTGATTCCAATCTCTAGAATAGATTGAAGGTTGCCTATGGGATGGATATTGGTTACAATATGAGGTAAATGAAAGAAGTTGAGAGGGTCAATAAAGGATTAACCACTTTTAATAGTAGGGGTGAATATCTCACGATCACTTGTTGGAATTACTACTCATGAAATCCTTGGCCAAACTAATTGTGTAACACCCCATATTTCCATAATATAGTGGGCTATAACTTGTGGGATATCACCCCGTCTAATTGCTCAGATAAAGGGTCTTTATAATAACTTTACTCAATAGGCAGTGGAATTTTTTTTTTCAAAATAGAAAAGTACAAGGATTTGGCTTCTGATACATACACTCACGGGTACAATAGGTCTAAGATATATCATGTGCCTCTGGGAGTCCACGCGCATCCACTGCACCACTGGTCTTGAATTTTTCAAAAGCGTTAACACACGTGTGAGTGTAAAGCTCAGTGAGTCCCGTGTGTGCTAGTGTTTTATGAAAGAATCAAAGCACATAAAACCTTTGTGGAAAAGCATATCATTTTCGTACTACTTAAACTCTTTAAAGAAGAGTTTATTTAAACTCAATCATTTTTAGAAAATTGTATGTTAGTTTCAAATTATTACCTCAATTTCCAAATCATAAGCACATTTTCAAGAGAAAGTCGGCATGTATGCAAAGCTTGCAAGGCTTCGCCTTCAGCGCCACGTATCATTGTGCTTAGACTGCAGCCTACAACACTCAACTATGCATTGCCAGAAGATAAGTACACTGCAGCATACTATTTAAATCAAGTTGATGCTTACGCCAAGTATTCAAGTTAATGCATACGCCAAATATTTAAGTTAGTGCTTATGCCAAGTATTCAAGTTAGTGCTTATGACAAGTATTCAAGTTTGTGCTTACGCCAAGTATTAAAGTTTGTGCATATGCCAAGTATTCAAGTTAGTGCTTACGCCAAGTATTTAAGTTAGTGCATAGCCAAGTATTCAAGTTAGTGCTTACGCAAAGTATTCAAGAGTATTCGGGTCATTTTGTCTATACCCGATCTCAAAAGTCATTTCCAAGGACATTCAGGCCATTTTACCCATATCTGATTCCAAAAGATTTTTCGAGGGTATTCGGGCCATTTTACCTTTATCCAATTTGAAAAGTGTTCACAAAATTTTCAATGAGGATATTTCGGTCATTTATCGAATACCCGACTCCAAATGTTTACATAAAACATTTGAATAATGATATTTAGATCATTTTCCAAATACTCATTCCAAAAAGAACTCACTTTAAGAAATCTAGAATTCTAATTCGAAAAGAGGATTAAATTCAAAGCGTCTAAATATATTTCCATCAAATGTTCCAATAAGGGCATTCCAATCAATTCATGAATACCATTTCCCGAAAATCTCAAGTTTTTAATCCAAAAAGAACTAGATTCACAAATTTATGCTTAATCATCCATTAAGGTTTCCAAGCCAAATATGAAGTTCATTTGAGCCCAAAGTGGCATAAGAATAATTCTTGCTTGGATAAACCTTAAATATATTCAAGGATTTCCAAAATGGTATAAAATGTAGCATTTCATGAAAAAGTAAAGCACACTAACTTTCAAAAGGTTTTAGAAATCAAAAGGACTCACCTCGTGTCCTAATTAACTTTTCACATTCATGGTCGTTCGACCACCGTTTCTATAGTTTTCAATGTACCGTCGGTCGTTTACTGATAAATCTACACCAAACATCGTTTTTATGTTCAATCGTGTTTGGTTGAAAAATAGCCGACATCCAACCAATGCGCCCAACAAGTAGCCGACATCCAACCAATGTTTAGCTGACAATTAAGGAAAACGTTCAACTTTCCTTCACATTATTTTTTCGTCATTTGTTCAATTCTTTCGTTTTCCTTTTCCCATATCCTTCCTCCCTTCATGCACAAGGGATTCACTCTATATTTCTCATTCATTTCATCCAAAATCACACAATTATTCTTTGTTAAGTTCATTCACTTCCCAAGCAAAATCCAAAAATTTTCCTGCTTTGACACACGATTTTGTTTTGCACATAACTTTCAATCCACAACTCCAATTTGGCTCTATGATATACGAAAATGACCATAAGACTCTTAAATTTACTTTATGTAGCTCTTTTATAGATTCCTTGGTTCCCATGACACAATAAATGGCAAAAACAGCCCCAATAGTTTTGCTTCAATTCTACTATTTATGCTATCCTTTATTTTCCTTTACCTTAGGAACATTAATTCATGCAATTTTCCTTCAAATCATCTTTGATCCTGTAATTTTCAAATTCCAATAGCTCACAAGAGTCATGCTTATTCAACACAAATTCACTTCTTCTAATCAAAAGCTAGTATAATTCATTTTTCCAACCAAGTAACTTCTATTTTCATTCTACTTTGGTCATCATCTCATCAACCAAAAGCAATCCTTCAAACTACCATGCATATTCAGTTCTTCCTCACACAAAACATTATCCATAAACCTCCTAGGCAGCCAGCACACATAAGCATGCACAAGGTTCATACACAAAGTTCACAAACCCTAGCTTTTGATCTAAAATCATGACATGAAAATTATGTTTCATGTTAAAACTCACATCAAAATGATCATCATTCACCTAACAACAACTTTAATTCTAGCAAGGTGAGATTTTACCTTGTATATAAGGCTACTTGGTGTGATTTGCTCTAAGATTCTCTCAAGAACACACACCTCAGCAAGAACACACACTAGCACCCCTTTTTTTCTCTCTCTGGTTGATTTCTTTTCCTTTATTTTTCTTTCCTCAATGCTGTCAAAATTCAGGTTGTATTACAGCCTCTTCTTATCGCCATTCTTCATCAAATATTGGCCATTCATTTCTCATTTTTATTAATTGTATAGTGCTTACTATATAGGTGTGTTCCAATTGAAAAATTACACACCATTCACTTAATTTTCTTCCTCAAAATTTCCTCTTCTTTTCTCTTGTATGGCTGCTGATTTTCTGACTATTTTTCAGCCACTCAATCACTTCTTCATGGTCAAAATATTGACTAATCACATTGCACAAGACCTTAAGTAATTGGGCTCCACAAATGATGTGTTCCAATCACAAAAATACACATCATTCTTTATTTATTTTGTAATTCTTTAATTCCATGTATCTTGCATGAATTCCTCATACAACCTCCCATAAATTGACACATGTCTATGTCTACCAATCACGAAATGCCACATGTCCAATTTTTCAATCGCATTTTCTATTTTTTTCTCAGAAATGACCAAAATCGGGTCCAACATAGAAAAATATTTATTTTACCATTCCACTCCAAAAATTCCACTGAATTTATTGGTAATACTTAAAATTTTCAATTCTTTCTCAATTTGGTCAAATTCGCTGTCAAAGTCATGGGCACGATCAAAATGATAAAAATACCCCCAATAACCCGAATAACATAATTCACATCAAAACGTGCACCTCATCTCACTAATCAATTTCTCTTCTCAGCGTACCCTCAAATTCTTATTTTATTAACAATAGTAGCCTTCCAAAAATTTAGGGTACGCGTAGAACAAATCCAATAATTACATTCAAGTCCCGACAAAATATTATTATACCAAAATATTTGTTTTATTACACCGACCATCTTTTAGTCTGGCCATCGATAAAAATTCCCATCCTATTACATGCAGTAGCCAATTAAAGAGCAAAAGTGGGGGCTGTTACAAATTGTGTTTTGCAAACAGTTCCAATTGATACACATGTAGAGTAGTGGATTCTTGGTACAAGTGCTATTATATTCGGGCCATAATTAATTTATATTCTGGAGGAAGTTGGCACTAATTCCATACTCCAAACCGAATGAGATATTATATTTTGAAAGGAATTTATTGCACTATAATTTGTTATTGAAGGGTTCATGTCAAGCCACTTGACTTCCTGGACTCTTAGGTGATCATAATGTGTTGTTAGATACCGCTCATAATTTGCTGAATATGGGTTAATTAATAGATGAATTAATAAAGCAATCCCGATAAGAATTAATAAGTTAATTCTAAATTATTAAGGGTTATTAATCTCAAAGACGTTTGGATTAATTCATATTCGCTACTAATAGACTGGGAAACCTAATAGGTCATACACAATAGAGGATTAAGCACTCAAGATGTTATTTGATAACATTGTGGGGTTAATTGTGAGAAATAGAAATAATTGTAGTCAAATTATAATTAGTTATTATTTTGGGTCAAATTGTTATTGCTAAACTTTATGGTTTTCAATTGCAATTTGTGAATTCTAATTTGATTAGAATTCATAGAAATGTGTTTCTGCTCAATTTTAAGGATAACACCGGAGTTAAAGCTTTAGTCAATATATAAGCTGGACAACTCCATAATTTGAGATGATTTATACTCGGCTTGTATCCAGTCCATATCTCATAGGGTATCCTAAGCTCTGACTTGGAAGGCACCAAGTTCTAATATATGTTGTTGTTTTCAAACTATATCCCTAAAAAGATATAGGAAGAGTTGAATGACTCATCATACTTCTAACTATTTTCATCAATGTTCTATTTTTTCTCTCAACTATTTCATTCTACTGGAGAGTCCCAGATGTAATAAACTGAGATACAATTCTCTGATATGCCAAGTAGTCCTTGAATTCACCAAGGAGATGCTCTCTACCATGATTCGATCTAAGCTTCTTGATTAATTTACCTATTTGACGCTCTATTTCAACCTTAAACTCCTTGAATTTATCAAAAGAGTCAGACTTGTACCATATCAGATAAATGTAATAAAAACACGTATGATTATCTATGAAAATGATGAAGTATTCATACTCTCTTCTAGCTGCTGTAGACATAGGATCACAACCATCAATGTGAACTAACTCAAGTATTTCCTTAGCCTTTTCCATCTTTTAAGTAAAACACTTTTTGGTTATTTTTCTCATAAGACAAGATTCATACTGAGGTTATTCCTCCAATTTCAATGAGTCCAAAGACCCATTTTGGATTACTAATTAGGATTTATATGTCCTAATCTTCAGTGCTATAAATACGAGTTATTTGATGTGGTCTTTCTTTTCTTATTATTAGATTCCATTTGAGTATTATTTATTTGATGACTTATAGGATTAATATAAAAAAGATTGTCATACATGTTTCAAAAACATATAATTTTTCCATCTTTACTAATTGAAATACCGGAATGGAAAGAAACAGAATATCCTTGATTAATCAATCTTGAAATTGAAATAAAATTCTGCTTGAAACTAGAAACATATAAAATATCTTTTAAAACTAAAATCCTATTATAATCAAATAACAGTTCCAAGTCTCCTACTACTTCAGCCCACACTTATGCTCTATTTCCTACTCATAGTCCATGCTCTCCTCTATTGAATTTCCTTATCTTGTTGAACCCCTGTAAGAAGTTACAGATATGGTTAGTGGCTCCAGAATCAACAATCCAAGTGGATGATGATCCAACAGTCAAAATAAACTCTAAATAAAGAACAATACCAAAGAAGAACTAGCCAAGAAGCCCAGACAATCTTTCTTGAAGTGCCCTTTCTTGTCACACTTGAAAGACTTATTCTTGGGCTTGGCATTGGGGTTGGATGGACCAAGCTTGGATCCCTTAAGCTAGGCTACTATATTATTCTGGGTCTTCTTCCTTTTAAACATCTTAGGATGGCCCTAGTTCTAGAAGATGAATCAGAACAGGTAACCAAAACCTTTGACACATGCTTCATGATCTTCTCAGTAACTTGGAGTTCTTTCATTAACTTAGTCAAAGACATACTCAACTTGTTCATGTCATAATTTAACTTGAATTGAGAGTACGAATTTGGAAAAGTCTTGAAAACCATGTTAATTTGGTTCTCAGGATCTATTATTGCCCCTAGAACCTCAACCTCGTCAAAGTGAGCAATCATCTTGAGCATATGCTCATGAACTGATACCCCATCAGCCATCCTAGTGTTCACAATTGCTTTAAGAGCCTTCTACCTTACGAGTTGGTTCTTGTCACAAACATGGTGTGCAATGACATATTGACATCATATTGACATGGAAGCCAACATATAGCAACATGTCATCTCATTGGCTTTCTTCCACACCCTTTCAGTCTCATGATCCTAGTCCATGGAATCTGCTCTAATTTCAGGATAGGGGTCAGCCAGAACATACTTATACTCTTCCGCAATAAGTACTATGTTCAAATTCCTCTTCCAATCCACGTAATTAGGTCTAGTTAACTTATTCTCCTTGAGAATAATGGACAAAGGACTGAAACCAAACATTTCTATTAATTGGAAAAAAAAAATCATTCAGAAAAATGTTTGAAAAACATATAAAATGCACATTTAAACATTATATTATTTCCATGATATGGTTAATCTATTAAAACCATTATAAAAAATATATAAAAAATTGGCTCTTAGATAAATTGACAGAGCTTTGTAGGAAGGTTAACAATTTTCTAAGTTAACTGTATAACCATCACAAATTAAACTTCCTTAATATGTAATGATTCAGAAATAGTTCTATCGATAGGATTGCCACTACTCTCACCACTTATAGATAATCTAGTATTAATGCCTCCAACGATAGGCTCGCCTACTCTAATATATATCATAGGTATTATGATGCGTGTTTTTTAGTGTAGAAAATGTTACTAACAAATTACACAATTAATTAAGTTTTAATTAAAATTCCAACCACTAAAACCACACATATGAGCAAGTATACCCATCGTATACTATGAGGAATAGTAAATATTGAATCCACGAGAACTTAGGCTCCCATCTTACTTTACCCAAATCTTTATTGTTTAGCCAATAAAATAAGAAAAGAATAAAAAGGAAAATAAATAAAGATAAAAATAGATATAACTCAAGGATGCAAATTCATGTAACTAGATAATTATCTTGAAAATATAATATTAAATCACTTAGCATTTATCACAATCAATTGTCATCTTGGCATCATGAAGGAACTTAAGTAAAATCTAATCGTTTCCCAAGTCATGAACTTACATATGTAGATTCCACTTCTTTCCCAATCCATAGAATCACTATCTCTTGATTAAATTAGTATATTTTCCAATCAAACCAACATAACCAAAAAATGCACTAAACTCATACCTTATAAACATGAAATTAGCCAATGACCCTATGTTCTAGGTGAAACCAACCAATCTTTGATGACTTTAGTTCTTTAAGCTTAACTTCATTTCCCAAGTCCATTAAGTTCTAACAAATATGAAATCAATGCAATGAATTTCTGACATCATTTCCTACGTCAATTAGAAGAAAACGCATTAATAACCAATGATAACAAGTAATCAAATACCAAGGACAACAATAGATTGATCAAAATCCCCAATTAACTCAAAATCATAATTTCCAAAATATTATCCAATTACAATTAAAACATTACGTACATCATTGTTCTAGAAAAGTAAACAAAGGATTAAGGATAGAACTCATAGACAAGCCCTTCTTCTTCTCTTGAAAACCTCCTTTAAACAATACCCTTTGAGGGGTGATTTTGTCTTTGAATAATAAGTAGCTAGCTTGGGTCCTTCAAATCACACATTTGCCTTGTGTTTTTCTCGTTTAAATAGGCTACTAAAAGGCTAAAATTCGTTCCCTAAAAGTCCTGGGCCAATTAGAGATTGAAAAATACCAAAACTCTTGGGAAATTACCATATTTGCACACAATTGGAAAGCTCGCCGACATTGGGCAGATCAGGGCCGACGCCAGCTTAGAGGGTCACGGCCGGCGCCCACCATGCTCTGTCAGCCTAGTTATGCTCTATTTTTTTCCCAACTTTTTCCTCCCTTCCAGAATAGGGTTGCTGCTGATTGTGCTCTACATGGCCGCACTAACAACGACAGTTTGTTCATTTTTTTCGTCGTTTTCTATAATAAAAATACAAAACACCTTTCCAATGGTAAAATATCAAATATGAAGGAATATACCTAGTTATTACAACAAATGTATCACAAAACACCCTTAAATAACTAGAAAAATATAGATGAATTTTGCCACTATCACATTAATTATAATTCCTCCTTTAGTTCTAGATTCTTGTGAAAATCTATCCTATAGGGGGTTATGCTCAGAATGACACGAGGATAACCACAATCTCTAATAGGAATTCGTGATGGAAGCCGTAGGGTCACTAGAACCCCTCTTCCACTTAATCTTTAAAAAAAAAAAATAGGTTTTTGGGAAAAACATTTTCTTAAAATAAATATTAATTCTGGTGAAATCCAAAATATTCAACCATTATTCGCTATGTCAAAGATAAAACCCTTTAAGAGAATAAACTTTGAATTTTTATTTTCATTACTTAAGTTAAAACCATTTTCTAGGAACTAATTTTAAAATACTTAAATTCAAAATATTCTCCACGTCAATGATAAAACCCCTTGGAAGAATAAACCATGAATTTTATTTTTATAAATTCCTTAATTCTATTTTAAAACATTTTTTTTAATTGTTTTATCTAGAGAAAAAGTTAATTTCTCAAAAATTTTGTTCATTTAATCATAAAATTAAATAAAATAGACATGGCTCCAAAAATAAACTTTTTATGTGCTATTTCTATCATTTAATTCTTATGTGACCAAATAATGAATTAAACATCATAATAATAAAATTGAAATAATCTTATTTAATCCTAAAGTGTTTTACCTTTGCTAACCATTTTCATGCACAATTATTTATCACAATAAATAAACCATTGCAAGAAAATACCCTCGTGTGATATGGGACCCCAAAAAGAAAAGAAAATTACAAAAAAAATAGAAAAGTAGTGGCACTTCAAAGAAGACAGAACCGGAAACCAAGCGTGACCTGAACTGTCCAAAACTGAACAAAATTGAAACCTACTCTTCTATTGTTTCTTGTAGCCGGTCCATGGCTTTCTCTAAGCCATGGATCGCCTTGCTCTCTTGGAACCTCCAAAATAGTCGCATGCTATCCTCTAAGCCCTATGCTGCCTATAAAGTTTTTGTGAGATGAAGGCAGTGGCCGGCTTGCTCCAAGCTGGCTGTGCCTAGGCCACCAAGCTGGTGACCGGCTTGTTTGTTCCCTATACGCAACTCTCTTCACGGTTTTCCTCTATTATGATTTTTCTCCTCTTTTTCATGAGATTTTAGTGTTGTTCAGGCACCAATTTTTGTTACAAGAATTCATAGATTAAATTGAAATACAATATCAAATGCTTATGCCTTTCAAAACGAGGCATATACGAATTCTATAGGAAAGTGATTAACAATAAATTACAGGTACTTATACCCCCATGTGCGAGGCGTACAGAACATTTACCTATATAAACTAAAAAATGCAGCGAAAAAATAGCAATTTAAAATTTTTCATAAGCCAAAGTCTAAGAATACATACTTTTAGGGCATTTAACTTGAATAACCAAAGCCGAATTCAAAATCAACGAAGCTTTCTTGGTTGGGACAACGATTTGTTATGCGAGGATACTGGCTAGATGTACTCTTTCACATCAAACACTTACTATGTTTGCTAGTTTTTTACCTTTTAGAGTATTCTTCAAACCACTATAGACTTCTACCAGTGAAAGTAGAATTAGGGTGAATTAATTGGAAGTAAAATGGAAGAGCTAAACATTCAAAAGGAAAAACGAAGGAAAGGAAAAACGACAAGAAAATAGTGGCTTCATTTTCTTTTGAAAAACTGAAAAACTATGCACTATGTAATTCGGTCAACTTGCAAAAAAATAGACACTGACAAAGCCAATTCTTTTTTTAAAAGATTGCATATCTTTTCTTTTCCTTAACCAACAAGGCCACCGCACCTTTTCTTTTAATTTACTTTTTTTTGTTCGGTGGCGGTTTCCAAGTTTCTAAGAACCTTCAAGCCATCATAACAACCCTGGTAGGCCAGAGTTTTATTAATTAGTCCAAAACTAATTAAATAGCTCTTTTATTAATTAATTAATCTACTTGGACATAATATAAAATTATTCAATACAATTAATTAATAAATTAATTTAAATAAATTGACTCAATAAATTATTCTAGCCCAAATAATTAAATAATTAGACTCTTAGAATAATTCTTTCAATATTAAATTCACCCAATAAGCCCGTAGAGTGAATAAAGTTACTAAGGTTACTTGAGCTACCTTGGGGACCAAAAGGCATATTATCCTTGGCTACTAAAATAATCAAAATATCCCTACTAACAAATAGATATATTTTATCATTTTAAATATTCTATTTATCACCATATAGAAATATTGACCCCAAGAATAATATTTCAAATGCGGTGTTTTGGACCTACAGGTGTAATAATGAAAATACCTCTTTACGTAACACCGTCATAGTGATAGAAAAAAATACACTAATACATTTCTCAATGACATCTACCATCCTTTGATATCTAGTTTGATAATCTATGACTTCCCGTATGTATCCACTTATCCCAGGGAGCTACCCAAAAGCATGCATACTTAGTTACGTTTTCCAGGGCCCTGGATTATTTAGATTATTCTAGACAATCACGAGGGGTTAATATCTTCACGTAATGAAGTACAAAAACCCTATTGTATAAATTCATCTTAATTAACTAGAGTTATACACCCAACATACAATGTTATTGGCCTTGCATTAAGATATCACCGATCATACATCAAAATACACAAGTCTAGCTTCACCAAACCACCAACTTATACTCAAGTCTTGGGGTACTCGTCCACACAGTAGCAGCGATATACCAATCTTTATTTATTTTAGTACTTTTTTATAGATTATTATCACATCGTCTAATTCTATGTATTCCAAATACACTTACACTATTGGCATAAGTAGACTACTCACTAGTTAAAGATAAACCATTCCCCATTTAGAAACTATAGTGTAATTATCTAAACATTGATACAACGCCCAACTTCATAAATCGATCAAGAATATTTTTTGCTTATGTGTTAGTAGCCATAATCTACACCTTATTATGAAATTACTATCCAATCACGTAGATTACTTACTAATATACTTAGACCTTAATATGCACATATATATAAGTAAGCAAATATTAATGAATGAAATATTTTATTAATTTCCAAAATACAGAAATATATTATCCATTTTAGGCATACATTCTAACAAAAAAGGCATTGGAAAAAAGAGTGTCCAAATCTTTTTTCACTAAAAAAAAAACCCTACAAGTAATGCTTACTATCTAAAGTCTATATCTATGGTTAGATTAACTTTTACTTAGATTATTGATTCTGGAGCCACTAATTATATATGTAACTCCTTCTAGGGGTTTAGGAAGATAAAGAGACTCGAGAAGGACGAGCACAATCTCCATGTGGGGAATGGAGCACAAGTATGGGCTCAAGCAATGGGATAACTAGAACTCATTTCTTATTGTAATAGAACAATTTTATTGAGGGATATTTTATATGTATCTGATTTTGGACAGAATTTGATTTCAGTTGAAAATCTTATAAATCATGGTTATTCTGTTTTTTTCCATTCTGATATTACTATCAATAGAAATAGAGAAGTGGTATACATTAGGCACATGTATGGTAATTTTTTCTTCATAAATCATATTAACAATCAAGTAAATAACATTTAAAGTGAACCTATAAGTAAGAAGAGAAAGATCAATATCAATGACTCATATTTATGACATCTAAGATTAGGTCATATTAACTAAACTTGAATTTAGAGGCTAATCCACGATAGGTCGTTAGACTCATTGAGTTTGAAAAATTAGCCTCATTGTGAATTATGCCTTATGGGCAAGATGACCAAAAGGTCTCAAAGAGATATTGAATTTAGTTCAAACTAATATAAATGGTCTTTTATCCACACTATCAAGGGAAGATTTTGAGTACTTTATCACGTTCATAGATAATTGTACAAGGTATGGTTACTTTACCTGATGAGATACAAGTCTGACTCTTTGGATATGTTCAAAGAGTATAAGGTTGAACTGGAGCACCAAACAGGTAAATTGATCAAAACTCTTTGATCAGATGTGGTGGAGAGTACCTCCTAAGTAAATTTAAAGACTACATAGTACATCATGGGATAGTATCTCAACTTAGTATTTCTGGGACACCCCGATGGAATGGAGTAGCTGAGAGAAGGAATAGGACATTAAAGGAAATGGTCCAAAGCATGATGTCTCATGCAACTCTTCTAATTTCTTTTTAGGAATTTCCCTTAAAAATAGCAGCATATATTCTGAACTTAGTACCTTTCAAGTTAATACCTAAGATACCCTATGAGATGTAGAGTGGGTGAAAACTAAGTATAAACCTCTCAAGATATGGGGATGTCCGATTTATATACTGATCAAGGGAGACAAGTTAGAGTTAATATCAGAATTATGTTACTTTGTTAAGTATCCAAAGAGAACAAATGGTGGATATTTTTATCATCTATAGGAGTAGAAAGTGCTACTGAGACCAATACTAGATATTTAGATGATGATCAAAGTATGTCCACAAGAGGTTCAACTAAAATAGAGCTTATGAAGAAGTTGTTCTCTAAGTTAACTTCCAATACCCAATTGTGAAACAAGAAGAGGCACAACCTAAAGATCCAGTGCAAAAGGAGCCTTATTATAATGGAAGGATATCTAGGGTTCCAAAAAGGTAGATAGGAGATGTCTTTAACCTAGTTTCTGACCATCAAGAACAAGATACCAGTAGGTACATGGAGGCTATTGCTAATGACAATGCAAACATGTGCCATGAAGCAATAAAAGTCGAGATTGAGTCAATGTAATTCAATCATATTTAAGATCTTATAGCTTCACTAGAAGGGATAAAACTCATTAGGTATAAGTGGGTATACAAGAGAAATAAAGGAGCAGATGGAAAGGTAGAAACTTTCAAAGTCAGGCTAGTGACAAAAGGTTATACTCAGAAAAAGGGGAACAACTATGAGGAAACCTTTTTCCCGGTAACCATACTTAAGTCCACTCGCATCCTTCTTGCCATCGCATGTCATTATGACTTCGAGATATGGCAAATGGATATCAAGACGGAATTTCTTAATGGTCATCTTAATAAAAAACATCTATATGTACCGGTTAGAAGGTTTTATTACTAAAGGCCAAAAACACATGGTTTGCAAGTTTAAAAAAATCATTTATGGACTTAAGCTGACATCAAGAGCATAGAACATTTGTTTTAATGAGACCATAAAAATCTTATAGATTTATTCAAAATGAGGATGAACCATGCGTGATAGGGGCTAAATTGGTCATACTTTACTTAGTTATTTGAGGCTCTTTTGTAATATATTTTGTGCAATAACTAGTCATATGCTTTCATAGTTGAGATTATACTCTTGAAAAGGTATTTTGGTCATTATTTCAAATTTTTGGAGTAAAACGAAGCAAAACCGTCGCGAAACAAAGCAGAGGCGGCACCAGCTAAGGCCCTAGAACCGGCGCCGACTGTACACTGGTTGCACGAACTTCAAAGCAATGGAAAAATTGTAGAAACAAGTAGAACAGAACCTAAGCGGCGCCGGCTGTAAGGCTGGAACCGGCACCGGCTGCATTCTGGAACCTATGCGTACAATTCGGAGAAAAATTGGCGAACGAGTGGATAAGCAGAACATAGGCGGCGCCGGCTCCGAAGGACCAAGGCGGCGCCAGCTGTGGTCTGTCCTTGAGGCGGTGCTGCGATCTTTTTAAGCGTTTTTGGAAATCTAAAGAGTTTTAGCAGCTTCCAACTTCTACTCGGCCAAGAACTTTGTACTTACGAGTTTAGGCACCTCTTAAGCCTATAAATAGATGAAAAACACAAGGGGAAAATGGAATAATTCATTGATCATCATAGAAAATTGCTCAGTCCAAGGAGAAATTCTTTAAGTTCAAGGAGGGTTGTGCAAGAAGGTCTTCAAAGGAAGAATGAGGAGGCTTGTCTATGAGTTCTTTCTTTTACTTTGTTTTCTTTTTCTTGAACAATGATATGTTAATTGTTTTATTGTAATTCAACATTGTTTTAGATATTCATGATTTCTAGAGTTATTTGATCTTTTAATTAATTGGTTATTATTCTTGGTATTCAATTACTTGTGCTTATTACGAGATTAGTTAGTTGATTCTATCCATTAACTTGCTGGGCCAAATGGGGTTAATGGTTGTTTCGATTTATTAATTTCATATTCTGCTGGCAATTGACTTGTTGGACCAAAGGGGGTTGATTGTTTAAGAACTGGTAATTGAAGGTTAATTGATATCCTCCGAGACCAAGGGTTCATTGATTAATTTTATGCTCTAAATTCGCCGAGACCAAGGGAATTTAATTAAGGATTATGTTTAATGTATCTTTTGGATGAATTAGTTGAGACGGACCAAGTGATTCTAATTTATCTAGAAGATAGTGATTTCATGGATTGACCATCAAAGTGAGTCTACCTTCATCCTTCATGGTGCCAAGAGAATGATTGGTTACGATAATGGTTAAGTTCTTTAAGATCATGTTTGTCTACACAATGGCTTGAGTACATAATTCTACATCCTTGACATATACATATTTTTATTGTATTTCCTTTTAATTTTCTTTTTTATTTGTTTTTCACTTTGTTCAGTCAGTTAAACAATGAAAGAAGGATAATTAATGTCTACTTGTTCCTTGAGGATCGATACTCGTTTGAACCCTATGCTCAGTTAATGATGAGTACGCTTGCTCATATGTGTGATTTGAGTTTAACGTTTTAATTTAAACTTGATTGGGAATGTGCTTAGTTTTTGTACGATTTTTTTATACCCAAGTTTGGACACATCAATGCGTGAATAGGAAACTAGATAGTTTTAATGTGAATTTTCTTGTGTTATATGTAAATGGCAGTCTACTCATTGGCAATGATGTAGGGGCATTCTCATCGACAAAGATTTGGCTTTCTAGTCAATTTAGTATGAAGAACTTGAGAGAAGTTAGCTACATTCTCAAGATTAAGCTTCTTAAAAATAGGAAGTAGAGAATGTTAAGATTATCCCAAGCTATATACATTGATAAGATGTTGGCCAAATTCAGTATAAATGACTCATGTAAGGGGGCTCAGATCCCTTGTAGACATAAGTTATCTCTCTCTTCAATAGAGTGTTCAAAGACATAAGAAGAGAAAGATGGAATGAGTAAGATTCATTATACTTCGGCTGTGGGAAGTCTCATATATGTTATGTGCACTAGACTAGATATCTGCTTTGTTGTGAGCTTAGTTAGTAGGTATCAACTGAACCCAAGGGAAGTTGAGTGGCAAGTTGTAAAATATATACTCAAGTACTTTAAAAGAATAAGAGATTATATGTTGGTTTACAGAGTTGATGACTTGGTTTCAACAAGATACATAGACTTAGACTTTCAGGTAGATCAGGATAAAAGAAAATCCACTAGTGGATATATCTTTACCTTGTCTAGATGAGCTATTTCATCGAGGAGTATCAACAAATCTTGTATTGTTGACTCAACCATGAAGCTGAGTATGTAGCAGCTTGGGAGGCAACCAAGGAAGCTGTTTAGCTCCAGAAGTTCTTCTCAGAACTTTGAGTTATGCCACAAATAGACAAGCTAATAGCACTGTACTGTGACAACTTAAGAACTGTCTTACAGTCTAAAGAACTAAGAAACCACAAGAACAGAAAGTATATCGAGAGGAAGTATCACTTGATCTGAAAATTCATTCAGAGATAGAAAATCGTGGTAAAATAAATAGCCTCAAAAACCATCTAACACGATTTTCTATCTCTGAATGAATTTTCTATCCATTCACCAAGCCTTTGGTGTAAAGAGTCTTCAGAAGACACATAGATGCCATAGAAGTGGGCAACTATAGGCTTACATAATCTTAGAGTACAAGTGGGAGATTATTGGAATATATACCCTCCAATTCTATATATCTGATGTAAATTTGATTAAATAAATAAAAATATTATTCTTAAAATTGTTTGTGTTTCTTTATTTTAATTTATGAACAATTTTACTGAAAAAGACCCATTATATTTAAGTAAGTGATCCATATGAATCGAAGTCTTTCACAGTAATATATGAATCATTGGCTACTTAACACATAAACTTAGTCCTTAACTGGTTGATCAAAATAGAGATCGGATCAGGACAAAGCTTATTAAATGATGAATTCCAATTAGGGAATGGCATACCTATAGCCAGTGAGTCATCTTCTCACTTCATAGTATAAGCGTATTTAGAATACGTAAAACTGGACCTGTAGTAGTGGTTTCTTAAAGTACTAAAATAAGAGAAATCCAAACTACTGCTTCTACAATGTAGACTTATACCTTAAGGCTTGATTATGGATTGGTGGTCTGGCGAAGTTAGAAGCATGTATTTTGATATAATGTATGTGAGGTTCTACTGTAGAACAAATATATTTGTATGTTAAGTATATGTGACCAGTTAGTTAAAATAGATTTATATAAGATAGCTTCTATGCTCCTAAATGGAGAAATTACCCTCTTGTAATTGTCTAGGATAATCTATATAATTTAGAGTCCTAGGAACGTGACTTTGTATTGTACTCTTTTGGGTAGCTCCCAGAAATAAGCAGGTATATATTGGAAGTTATAGATTATCATACTAGATATCTAAAGATGGTAGAAATCAATAAGAGAGGTTTAGTACATTTCTCTTATCTCAATGATTGATGTTTTATAGAGGGGTATTTCAGTCATAACATCTATAGATCAAAGACTTTGCTACATACAACATTGTCCTTGGGATTAATATTTTATTATGGTGATAATAGAAAATATTTAAAATGTAAAATTTAGCTATTTTTCATAGTAGTGGTATTTTGGATATTTTAATAGTCGAGTGTGATGTGTCTTTTTGTCCTTAGAATAGCCTATAAGTCCTAATTAATTTTTAGGTTGAGGATACGGTCTCAAATAAAGAGGATTTTATTTTATTCAAATAGTCTAATTTATTATTGAGCTAGCTAAAATAAAATAAAAGATCCAGAGAGAGATTAAATTTATTATCTAGTTTAGCTGGTTAATTAATTATTCAGGGTTTGAGCTCAGATTCAATAATTGGAAATAACTTGAAAAATTATTTTTAGGTCACTTAATTATTTATTTATGATCTTTAATTAGTCTAGGATTAAATAAATAATTTTAAAGTCCTAGTCCAATAGTCTGGACCAACGGGTCCACAATTCAAACTTGAGCCCAGTTTAACCAGGGTAATTGTTACACTCTCTAGAAATAAGCTTTATCATAAGTAATTTTTAGAGTTCGAGTTTTTTCCTAATATCAAACTTCGTTAGCTCAGTTTTAGTTATCATAAAAAATATTAAGCCTTTGGGAAATACGTTCTCTCTTTTTCTTCGGTTTTATGTTCTTCTTAAAAGAAGTCAGGAGAGTTCTTCTTGATTTTGTTCTTTAGAAGTTGTTCAAGAAGTAAGACCAAATCTTAATCCACATAGCTACAGAATCTAATGGTTGCATCTAGTTCTTCTTCACATCCTAAACAAACAAAGTTCGCTCCGAAACATAAAGGTATAAATTTTTTTCAAAAGATTTTCTGCTGCTATAAATTTGATTACTTTTTCATTTTTCTCTTTTGTTTGTCCCGATCCAATTTTTAGTTCCAAATGACCAATCAGCGTATACTATAGCATAACAAGTAGGGAATCCTATAGTAGAAGGCTATGCATGACCAACTGTAGTTCCTTTGTCAACTTAGCAAAGAACATTGGCCAATCAATTCCCACAAGTTACCTCAACTTTGCAGGCCTACCAACCAAGGAGCATAGTCTAGCCACAGAATCCTAGTGTTCAACAATAAGTAGATTCAAATGCAATAGTCGATGTTATAAGGAAATAATTCAGCTTAACAATCACTAGTATGGAAAGAGTTGCCTACCGAAAGTCTTATCCCAAGTAAATAGACTCAATACTGACTTTCTCCAAAGGCTTCAAGATTCTAAACTTCACTCCTTTCTTGGAAGATGATAGCAAGACCACCATAAAGCATATCAGTAGATTCACTGTCTAATGTGGTGAGGTAGGCAGGAGTGAATAGCATAAATTACATCTTTTTTCCACTATTATTGACTGATCATGCTTTTACTTGGTATTTTAATCCATTACCTAACTCTGTTCAAAGCTGGCCTGAAATGGAAAGCATTTTTCATGAAAGGTTCTACCAACTGCAACCATACATCTCAAAATGGCTGATCTTTTAGCTATCAAACAAAAGGCTAGTAAGACTGTTGCAAAGTTAGACACTCTTACTAGAATCAAAACATACACGGGATTGCCGTAGACTAATACATCCTTAATTAATAGAGGCCCTAATTCTACAAGACATTGTTGATTTGTCACAGCTAGCTTTCATAAAACAAGAATTATCACAAGATATTTGATATTCATACTTTCATATATTTGAATGATGGCCTTCTCATCCCTAGCCCTAAACGTTAACTTTCCCTTATGGACATCAATTGTTACTTTTGTGGTTGCTTGGAAAGGCCTACCTCGAATTAATGAGACTTTGGCATCTTCCTCCATATCGAGAATTACAAAGTTTACAAGAAAAATGAACCTATCTAACTTTACTAGCACATCTTCCACAATTTTCCTAAAATATTTAATAAATATATCAGCCAATTGGACACTCATTCTATTAGGTTTTAGGTCTCCTAGGCCCAAATTTTTAAATTTTTTATATGGCAAAAAATTAATATTGGCACCTAAATATGCAAATACAATACTAAAAGTACAACTACCAATTAAACAAGGAATATAAAAGCTCTTTGGATCTTTTTTTTTTTTTTTTGTGGTAGGTTCTTCTGGCCTTGAAAGATGGATGAACATTGCTCATTTAAGATCATAGTAGATAGTTTGTCCAATCTTTTGATTTGAAAGAATGTCCTTGAGGAACTTATCATATTTCAGTATTTGCATTAATGCTTCAATAAGTGGAATGTTGATATGCAATTATTTGAATATTTTCATGAATTTAACAAATTGCACATCTATTTTAGCTTTCTACAGTCGATGGGAATAAAGTACTAGAGGTTTGAATGCTGATAGAATTTTTTTTTTCTCAACTTTAGTTCCCTTATGGTCGGCCAGCAATGGTTCCTCAGTTTTAGCTGGTATCAGGTCATCTCTGTCCACCGATATGTCATCCTCTATTGCTAACTAGTGTTGGCTACTTGGTTCTAGCTGACACTGGTAAATTTGTACTGAGTCAATCAATTCTTTTCCATTTCTTATTGTAATAGCTTCTGCATTCTCTTAGGAATTTGGTCCCATTGGGGCCAATAATGTCTCAACTTGTTTTTCCATTATCAAATCCATCAAGAACCATATTTGATTTTCTAAACTATGTATCAATGCTTCTTGACATCTCACAACTGCCTCCATCTCTTCGAATCGTGAGGCCATATCAATCACTAATTTTTCCAACATGGTTTTAAAAGTGCATAGATCAGAAGGCTATGATTGTAACATCATTCTCGGAGTGCCTAAGCACTACATAGGACTAGGTATTATGATAGGAATCCGTCTAAGAATAACGAAACAAATAAAGAATAGGGATAGAGAGCCAAGGCACTAATCAAGTATTCTTGGGGATCAACGAAATCCAAGAAGCATCAAGGAGATTTCCAAGATCACAAGCCATCGATCAAGAGGATTGTCAAGAGAGGATGCCAAAATAAGCTCATTGTGTTACATAATTCATATAGAGAGTTAAGAACATCCATGGTACCAAGAGGGAAATCAAGAAGATTAAGAAAGGAGTGCAAAAATAAGGACTGTATGGCTTAAGTACAAGGGTATGCACCAAGCCATGCAAATCACAAAACAAAATGCTCCCAGCAGTTGGGATACATAGCCAAAAGCACAGGCCAATTGAAGAAGCCCAACTCTGGCACGGTTGTGTAGCTCCCATGCATGGCCGTACAAATCTCCTAAATATTTATGTTGTTTTTTCAAGTTAGTTTCGGCCATTTTTATTTTGTTCAAGAAATGCAAGGTCTTTTAAGACCAAATTAAGTTATTTTTAAGCTTTCTTTTACCAAAGTTTATAATCTTAAGTAGTTTAAGGTTGGGATTCCCTATATATACCCCATTATAACACCTATTGTAATAGATTTGATATTTTGTTGCTTTGAAAACACTCATTGAGAGTTGTTCTTAGGTTTTCCCATGAATGTCAAGACTAGTTCATAGGATTTAGTTCTTGTCTTTGAATGAGTCTCTAAACATCATAAAGGATAGATCAAACTTGCTTATCTAAAAAATGTCTAAGGTTTATACTTCCTTAAGGTTCTTGAGTAGATGTTAGTTTGGTTTCTTAGATCTCTTTTCAATTTATTTTTGAATTCTTAGTTGATTCAGGGGTCATTGGGAGTGGTTCAGTAGACTTACTTCATATTTCTAGTATTCTAAGTTCTCCAATTGGCCTAGGGTATTAGTATTTAAATTAGGTATTTGTTTTTCACCAAAAATCACTATTTTGTTCTCCTACTAAGTCTTGCAATTTCTCCTAATTTTAGCCATGAAATTCACATAAAAATCATTCCCAAGGAACTCGTATCAAAATTAGTATTAGAGCAAGGAGAGCTTTGATTCTTATCAAAGCTTGAAGATTACATAGAAAGCTCCAACAATACCCAATTAGTCAAATTTGTGCTTCAAAAATGTCAAGTTTTCTTTGAGTTTTCATATGATTTATGTACTAAACATGTGCTTTGTTGTTTAGGATTCTTGTATTTTGTTAATTATTAGGGCTAGGTTTGCATAAAATTTCTGCAATATCTAGAACTCTAAAAATTACTTATAAAGTGTTTGATATAGTGCTTGAGTGAACTTTTGACTTGAAATTGTGCCTAAAACATTTATGAACACTTCCTATAGTTATTTATCTATTGGTTCAAAGTTTCTTAGAGACATTTCTTGTACAATTGAGATTATCTTAGTTTAGAAATTCTATAGTAGTCATGCCTTGATCTTAAATACTATGTTTTTTTAACTCCTAGTGCTTTATTAAATTAATCTTCTTAGTTTATGTTCTTTTACGTTAATTTATAACACACAATTTAAGTTGGAAATGACACATTGTGTTTAAATAAGTGATCCATGTAAATGGAGATCGTTGATAGTAAGGTATGGATCGTTGGTTACTTAACACATAAACAAAAGTTCTTAGCCAGCTGATGAGAATAGGAATCTCATCAGGACAAGATTATTATACTACAAATTCTAAATAGGAAATGGCTTACCTTTATCCAGTGAGTAGTCCTCTCATTTCATGATATAAGCATATTTAAAATACGTAGAACTGGATCCGTAGTAGTAGTTTTTTAAGGTACAAATATAGGACAAACCCAGACTACTACTTGTATAGTGTGGACTGGTACTATACGGCTTGAGTATAGGTTAGTGATCTAGCGAAGTTAGGAGCATATATTTTGATGTACTGTGCATGAAGTTCTATTGTAAGACTGGTATACTTGTATATTAGATATATGTGACTAGTTAGTTAAGACAAATTCATACAAGAGAGCTTCTATGCTCCTATTAGAGATATTGCCTCTTGTGATTATTCAAATAGTCTATAGATCCAGGGTCTTAGGAATATGACTTGAATACTTGCTTAAAGGTAGCTCTCTAGCAAAGCAGAAATATTCTAGGAAGTCATAGATTATTGGAGAAAAGGTCTAAGGATAGTAAATGTCATTCAGAAAGCTGCTAGTAAATATTTCCTCTCTTTATGATTAGCATTATATAGAGGGGTATTTTAGTCATAATACCTATAGGTCGAAGACATTGCTAAATGCAGCATTATCCTTAGAAAATACAACTACTTTCATATAATAATAATATAAAATATTTAAAATGTAAAATTCAACTATTTTTATAATAGAGTATTTTGGTTATTTTAGTAGCCAAGGACAATGCATCTTTTGGTCCTCAAAATAGCCCGTAATTCCTAATTAATATTAGGCATAGAAATGGTCTTAAATAGAAAAGGTTTTATTTTATTCAGGTAGTCTGATTTATTAGACTAGAATAGAATAAAATGCCCAAAAATAGAATAAATTAATTATGTAATTAAGTTAGTAAATTAATTATTCAGGACTTGAGTGCAAAATGAATAAATTGGATTAACTTGGTCTTAAGCTAGGTAAAGGCTTGAGGTATTATCTTAGTCCATTTGGGATAGTTAATTATTTATTTATGGGCTTTTATTAGTTTAGAATTAAATAAATAATTTTTAGGCTTGGACCAAGGGTCCACGAATCAGACTGGCTATTATAACCTAGTTGAACGTCTCTTGGTGATAAGGAATTAGAAAATCCGAAAATATACATGATTTTATGTGATATGTGGAAGTTTAGTTTTTTTTTTTTTTTTTCCTTTGTTAGAGTTTGTATCTCTCAGGTTTAGAAGATATCTCTAAAACATAGCCTTTGAAAAACATATATAGGATTTTCTCTTAGTATCTTTATTTTTTACTTCTCTCTGAGATTCAATCGAGAAGAAAGAAGACCAGTTTTCTTACCCTTTACATTCACCAAAGTGATTTAGGCAATGGTTATATTCCCAAAACCTAGAGGATTCGCATTAATACAAAGAAGAAGTCAAAGGTTAGCAGGATTTTCACTAGAAACTTCGACAAGGGATATTCCAGTGATTGAACAGATTATTTTAGTAAAACCTAAGCAGACTAAGATTCCTTCAAAGTGAAAAGGTATTGATTTTCAGTCTTCTGCTGCATTATTTACCATTTTATTTATGTCACAATCTACTTTCATGTGGCATCAAAGCATATGTTGATGGCAAACATAAGAGCATAGTAGGCTAATAAAAGCGGAATAATGTTGTTTGAGTGACTTTGTTTGTTTATAATATAAGATCCTTGTGTTTTTCTGGTATGGGTATAATGCTCTGTAAGCCTCGCGAGGGGAGGCATAGGTTGCTATAATCCAATGGCTTTCGTAGTTCTCATGTAAGCCTATAAATCTGGGCATATGCATTTGTATTTGTTTTGAGGTTCAATAGATTGAATTCTAGTAACAAGAGATGGCCTAAACAGTATCAGAATCCAGTAAAGAAAAAAGGATAGAAAAATTGCAGGACTTTGTTCAGTGATATGATGAAGAAGACGAAGGAAAACAACTTCAATAGGGAAAAGAAGGCCCAGGAAGATGCCCCAGGCAGCTTAGGCCAAATCTAGGCTGGCTAAGAGTGTTCCCAGGCGAGCTAACCAAGCCCCATGCTACCCAAGGAAGCCCCTGGCTTCGCAAGACACACCTAGGTAAACAAGGGGTGGTCTTAGGCAGCCCAGGGAAAGGACAAGAGCCGATTTGGCCCAGTTCAATGCAAGTCTTGTTGGGTATCTCTGACTCGTATCCTATATGGCGCAGCAGAAAATAAAACGAGATACCTTCCCAGAACCCGTATATATGTGGAAAACAAGACATAAAGAGATTAAAGGTAACAACTTTTTACCTTTAGGTGATCGTCCGAAAAACAAAATTTTCTTCTTCAAGTTGAGGCGCGATCCAGCAATCCTTGTGATCAACCTCTACGTGAGTTGAATGTCAAACCACTATAATCACAGTGTGTGACTATTTCTAACAGTAATCCACACAGAGGGATACTCAAGCACGAAGTTTTCTGTGCTAGCAGAAATTCTAAGTGGCGGCTAGGGTTCCTTTTCAAGATCAAATCGAGAGAGAAGAAGAAAAAGAAGAAGAAAAGGTTCATGTGGCTGCAGTTTTTCTCACGTGAATCATTCTTAGGGTTTTTAGTTATATCATCATAAAACCGAAAATTCACTGAAAATCTGGAATTCTAAAAAAATTAGAGTTACCTAATTGTAATTAGAAACATCAAGTTCTCACAATTACAACTTGTACCACAAATTATAACTAATTATAATTTGTCCACAACAACTTCTCTTTCTCTCAATTAACCCCACAATGTTATCAAATAACATCTTGAGTATATAATCATCTATTGTGTGTGACCTATTAGGTTTCCCAGTCAATTGGTAGAGAATATGAATTAATCCAAACGTCTTTGAGATTAATAATCCATAACTAATTAGAATTAATCCTATTAATTCTAATTATGATTGGTTTATTAATTCATCAATTAATAAACCCATATTCCCATATCATAAGCGGTATCTAGCAATACATCATGACCACCCAAGAGTCCAGGAAATCAAGTGACTTGACATGAACCCTTTAATAACAAACTTCAATGCAATTAACTCCTTTTACCATACAATATCTCATTCGGTTTGGAGTACGGAATTAACGCCAACTCCCTCAAGAAATAATTCTGGCCCGAATACAATAGTACTTGTACCAGGAACCCACTACTCTAAATGTGTATCAATTGGAACTATTTCTAATACACAATTTGCCTTAGCTAAGGACTTTCTGAGTAGTAATTCCTACAAGTGGTCGTAAGATATTCGCTCCTACTATTAGGAGTGGTGAATCCTATATTGACCCTCTCAACTACTTTCGCTTACCTCACAATGTACCCAATATCCATCCTATAGGCGGCCCTCAATCGAGCTCCCGAGATTGGAATCAAAGTACAAGGCTCAGCAAACAAAGTACTTTGGAGATCTCAAGTCTAAGAATACTTGCACGTTTGCTATATTGAGATTATATCATTGGCACTAAATAGTTATCCATGTGATTATCTCAAAGCTAGGTCATCCAATGAACTTGTTCCATTAACAAGCATCCATGTGTTAACTTTGAGTATCTCAATACTCACGGTTATGAGAACCACTGACTGATCAAATCAGGAAGCCTAACACATGCTAGTCTTAACGCATTAATGATGTCCTGTCTCATTAATACCATGACTAGGGACTATTTAAGTACCAACACCATCCAGTGTAGTAGGAATCTTATATCATGATCTCTATCATGATTTCCTTAACACAGTGTTGTACTAAGGACTTTATCGAATAGTTATATTACTTAAAGTAAACAAAAGAAACTGTAAGAGAAATAATACATTTTTATTAAAATAAAATGTGTCATATACAATGTACAAGTGATTGCCTCTAAGGCACAACACTAACAAACTCCCACTTGCACTAGAGCCAATTATTCATGTATCTAATACCGAATGACTCAACATGACAATCATGTTTCTTTTGAGATAGTGCTTTCGTAAACGGGTCAGCTAAGTTCTCATCCGTGGGAACTCTCTCTATCTTTATTTCCTTAGTTGCTTCAGAAGCGGATATGTACTCAGCTTCTGTCGTAAAGTCGGCAATAATCTCTTGTTTGGAACCTTTCCAACTTATTGTCCCTCCGCACAACGTAAACACGTGGCCAGATTGTGATTTGAAATCATCTCTGTCAGATTGAAAACTGACATCAGTATACCCATTTATTTTCAAATCACCTTCTCCATATACTAAGAACGTATCCTTAGTTCATCGTAAGTACTTAAGAATATTTTCTACAGCCACTCAATGACCCTCACCAGGGTCAAATTGGTATCTGCTCATCAAACTGAGAGCACAAGATACATCAGGCATAATACATATTATAACATACATGATAGATCCAATTGCCGAGGCATATGGAATCTTACTCATGTAATCCCCTTCAACTTGTGTCTTGGGAGGCATCGACTTTGAAAGGCTTACACCGTGTGATATGGGTAAGAATCCCTTTTAGATTGATCCATGCTAAACATCTTTAACACTTTATCTATGTATGTAAACTGTGAAAGACTTAGCAACCTTTTGGATCTATCTCTATAGATCCTTATTTCGAGAATATAGGTTGCTTCTCCAAGGTCTTTCATGGAGAATTGTTTGGACAACCAAATTCTAACTGTTTACAAGATAGGTATATCATATCATATTAGCAATATGTCATCTACATAAAGTAATAAGAAAATGATTGCACTCCCACTAACCTTCTTGTATACACAAAGCTCATCCATGTTTTGAATGAAACCAAACTCTTTGATTGTTTCATCAAAACGGATGTTCCAACTCCTAGAAGCCTGCTTAAGTCTATAAATGGACATTTGCAGCTTGCACACCTTTGTGCTATCATTGGATGTGAAACCCTCAGGTTGTGTCATATACACTTCCTCAGTCAGATTTCCACTTAAGAAAGCCGTTTTTACATCCATTTGCCAAATCTCATAATCATGATGAGCAGCAATGGCTAGGAGTATCCTGATGGATTTCAACATGGCTACTGGTGAGAAGGTTTCATCATAGTCAATACCATATTGTTGATGATAACCCTTCGCCACTAGTCGTGCTTTATTGGTAATTAAGTTACCATCCATGTCAGTTTTCTTCTTGAAAACCCACTTGCACCCAATAGGTTTAATTCCTTTGGGTAGATCAACCAAAGTCCATACTTAGTTGTCATACATGGAATCCATCTCTGACTTCATGGCCTCAAGCCATTTGCCAGATTCTGAACTATTCAGAACATCCTTGTAGGTAGTAGGCTCATCTTCATCTATGAGCAATACGTCATTGTGGTCACTAATGAGAAATCCATATCTCTCAGGTGCCACACATATCCTACTAGATCTACAAGGTTCATGTGTATCAGAATGTTCATCTATTCTCTTAATAGATGTGGGATTAGACGGTTGATCCTCGTTTGTTTGATCTTCATGAACTTCACTAAGTTCAATCTTACTCCTACTATCCCTTTTGAGCAAGTGTTCCTTCTCTAAGAAGATGGCATGCTTCGAAACAAACAATTTGTTTTCGGGGGGTAGGTAGAAGTAATATCCGAAAGATTCTTTCAGATATCCCACAAACAAACACTTGTCAGACTTACTATCAAGTTTGTCTAACTGTGGCCTTTTGACAAAGGCAGGACAACCCCATACTCGCAAGTGAAATAAATTTAGTCTCTTACCAAAGAACATTTCAAATGGGGTAGTATCAACAGATTTTATCGGAACTCTGTTTAGTATATAAACAGAAGTTTCTAGTGCATGCCCCCAAAACGATTTTGGTAGGTCTCCAGATGCCATCATGGTCCATACCATGTCTAGAAGGGTTCGATTCCTTCTCTCAGATACACCGTTATGTTGAGGTGTATGTGGTGGAGTCCATTGAGATAATATCTCATTATCTCTAAGATAACTCAGAAACTCTTGGCTCAAGTATTCTCCTCCTTAATCAGATCTTAGAATCTTAATACTTTTGTCAAGTTGTTTCTTTATTTCATTCTTGAAGTCTTTGAACCTTTCAAATGCCTCGGATTTGTATTTCATTAAATACAAATACCCGTATCGTGAGAAATCATCGATAAAAGTTATGAAATAGTTATAACCTCCTCTTGCTTATATTGACATTTGGCCACATACATTAGAATGTATAAGTTCTAATAACTCCTTAGCCCATTCTCTTTTTCCTGGAAAATGAGTTTTAGTCATTTTTCCTAGTAAACAAGACTCGCATGTGCCATATGATTCATAATCAAATTACCCTAAGTCACCAAGCTTGTGTAACTTAGAAATACAATTTTCGTTTACATGGCCCAAACGACAATGCCATAATTAAGAGGTGTTAGAGTTATCTATTTTAGGTTTCTTATTATTTATATTGAGAATTGGATTATTCAAGTCTAGAACATATAAACCATTAACTAAAGTTGCTGAACCATAGTGAATATCATTCAATGAAAAAGAACAACATTTATTCTTAAATATTAAATGAAATCCACAAAAGTCTAAACATGCAACTGAGATAATGTTTTTCATTAAAACTGGTATATAATAACATTTTTGCAATTCTAGAATTAATCCCGAAAATAGGTTCAACTCGTATGTCCCCACAGCAAGTGCAACAACCTTTGCCCCATTTGCAGTATGTAAGTCCACATCACTTTATCTAGCCTTCTACTACTCTTTAGTCCCTGCAAGTTATTACACAAATGAGATCCACATCCAGTATCTAATACCCATATCTCATTTCTAAAGGCAGTATTTATCTCAACCATAAACATACCTGGAGAAAAAGTAGAAGTGCTTATAAGCTTCTCCGTCTGCTTCTTGTCCTTGATGGTCTCCAAGTAGGCTTTGCAGTTGCGCCTCCAGTGGCCCATCTTCCCACAATGAGGGCATAGGCCCTTGGTAGCTGCATCCTTCTTGTTCACACCACCTTTGGGCTTCATGGGAGCCTTTTTCTTCTTCTTTTGAACTTTTTTCTTAGAAGAGGAAGATTCTACCATTAAAATCGCATTGGAATCCTTCTTCATAGAGGACTCCACAGTTTTGAGAAGATTGATCAATTCAGGAATGATGCACTCAATCTTGTTCATCTGATAGTTAATCACAAATTGTGAGAAACTATTAAGCAAAGATTGTAGAATTAAGTCAACACTTAAGTCATGAACCATTGCAAATCCGAGAGATCCAAGATTCTCGATCAAGCCCAGCATCTTCAGCCTATGAGTGGCCACAGAAGAACCCTCTGTCATTTTGCAACAAAATAGTTGCTTTGAGATCTCATATCTCTCAGTTTTGGCTTGGTCATCAAACAGCTCTCGAAGATGTAAAATGATCAATTGAGCATCCATATGCTCGTGCTGTTTTTGCAACTCAAGAGTCATGGATGCCAGCATAATATATAATGTTGTATCACTATCCTCCTTGTGCCTTCTATGGACAACATGCTTATCAGCATGAGCATCTTGGGCTGGTGGTGGTGGAATAGGAGCACCTAGCACATAGAGCAACTTTTCCGATTTGAGAACGATTCTCAAATTTCTATACCAGTCGAGATAGTTTGATTCGGTTAACTTGTTGGTTTCCAAGATGCTACGTAAGTTCAAGTTCGTTGACATGATGCAAGTGACCTAAATGTAAAGATAGAGAGTATTAGCTACTTGTATATGCACATGATATGCAAAAAATTAGGACTTTAATTAAATGTATTTTTACTCCACTATTTTACTCAAACAATAGCCCCCACTACTGATTCAGGAAAGCCCGTTAGAAGCTTTCCTAGGGGATCGGTATCCAAATTTCTCAAGAATAACCTTGGGTTTGCCCAACAAGCCACCCTTAAATTCATTGGTAGGTATCCACTACTAATTACATTGTATGTAATTACCGGATCATTGGGTGATTAACAGCTTTTAATCTTAAAGCCTTTTAAGCTACCCCAACTTTTCCTCTAAATTTCTTTATGCTTGAGTTTTCCCAATCGGGATAAAGAATTTAGTTAAACCTGACCCATTAATCAGGAATTTAATTCCATAGCTTGAACATGCCCGATGTCAAGTAGGCTTGGGTTTGCCCAACAACCTGGTCTTGAAAAATGACTCTCATTCTTACTATATTAACGGAAGGAATTAGGTTTAATATTAATTGAGGAATTTGTTCCTTTTAGTGATTTCGTTGATGACATGCATAAAAATAAATAAATCACATAATTGATAATCATGGTAATAAAGCGATTACGTGGAATGGTTATGGACTTTACCCTAAATTAATTTCTTTAGGCCACAAAAGAAATTAATATAGTTAACCTTATGTATTCATGCATGATTTAAGTAGAAGGTCTTACCCTCTCGCCTTGTTTTGGTTGCCATCTCCAGAATAAAATAATTCTACTCCTATCTAGCCTATGTGAACTAATTACATAATTTCTGAAGAGAGATAACCTCGAGTTACATTCGAGGGGAGTTCGATGAGAAGAGAATTACACAAGAATTCTAGAGAAGGTAGAACACGCAAGCCGTATTTCATAAAAACCAAAACTGTAAAATGCATGAACAGATATAATTGATTTTAGTCCATAACCATCGACCATGCCATCAACTATGCTTCAACAAAATAACATATACTTTTATCATTCCAAAATCACTATTTTGGAAAGACAAAATAAATTCTAAAATCGCCATTTTAGAAAGATACACTAATTTTAGATTTTCAAAATCATTATTTTGAAAAACAAAATTATTTGTCTCAAAACTAATTTTGAGAAAATACTTTTGGGTCCCGTTTCTCATCAAATGAGATTTTCCCTTCCAAATTCTGTTTCAAAAATATTTTTTTTTTAAATACCTGGAGATTGCAAACAGAGCAGAACTGGTGCCGGTTTGGAAGCCGAAGCCGACGCCGGCTCTGTTCTGGTTTTCAAAAAATTTTCTCTTCCAAAAACGATTTTCAGACATCGCGAACAGAATGGAACCGGAGCCGGCATCGCCTGTGTTCTGCAACAATGGCGGCAATTTTTCAAAAACTTCCAAAAATAATTTCTAGTGCTGTCTTCTTCTACAAATTCAGTGAGAACAATTCTCAGTTGTATTTTCTGTTTGGAAGCTATAAACAACAACCAATTTGTTAGTTTAAACAAAATCAAAAACGAAAAATTAAGATAAAATGGAGGACAACATCCATGTTGCAGAAAAACGTTTTTCCTGCAGAAATTTTCAGCACAAAAAAAAGCATCTTTTTGAAATACGCTGTGACTTTTACACAATCATATTATGCTACGGACCCAACCCATAAAGATTGAAACAATTTCGACTTCAGTGAAAAAGATTTTCACAACAAACAAAGACAAACATGAAAACAGTTTTTCATGCCTAAACAATGTCCGTAGACCCACATAGCATGGCTCTGATACCACTGTTGGGTATCTCTGGCTCGTATCTTTTACGGCGCAGCGGAAAATAAAATGAGATACCCTCCCAGGACCCATCTATGAGTGGAAAATAAGATATAAAAAGAGTAAAGGTAACTGCTTTTTACCTTTAGGTGATCGTCCGAAAAATAAAATTTTCTTCTTCAAGTTGAGGCGCGATCCAGCAATCCTTGTGATCAACCTCCACGTGAGTTGAACGTCTAACCACTATAATCACAGTGTATGATTATCTCTAATAGTAATCCACTCAGAAGAATACTCAAGCACGAAGTTTTCTGTGCTAGCAGAAATTCTAAGTGGCGGCTAGGGTTCCTTTTCAAGATCAAATCGAGAGAGAAGAAGAAGAAGAAGAAGAAGAAGAAAGAGGTTCATGTGGCTGCAGTTTTTCTCACATAAATCACCCTTAGGGTTTTTGATTATACTATTATAAAACCAAAAATTCACTGAAAATCTGGAATTCTAAAACAATTTTCCCTAATTGTAATTGGAAACATCAAATTCTCACAATTACAACTTGTACCACAAATTATAACTAATCATAATTTATCCACAACAACTTCTCTTTCTCTCAATTAACCCCATAATGTTATCAAATAACATCTTGATTATATAATACTCTATTGTGTGTGACCTATTAGGTTTCCCAGTCAATTGGTAGAGAACATGAATTAATCCAAACGTCTTTGAGATTAATAATCCATAACTAATTAGAATTAATCCTATTAATTCTAATTAGGATTAGTTTATTAATTCATCAATTAATGAACCCATATTCCCATATCATAAGCAGTATCTAGCAACACATCATGACCACCCAAGAGTCCAGGAAGTCAAATGGCTTGACATGAACCCTTCAATAACAAACTTCAGTGCAATTAACTCCTTTCACCATACAATATCTCATTCGGTTCGGAGTACGGAATTAGTGCCAACTCCCTCAAGAAATAATTCTGGCCTGAATACAATAGTACTTGTACCAGAAACCCACTACTCTAGATGGGTATCAATTGGAACTATTTCTAATACACAATTTGCCTTGGCTAAGGACTTTCTGAGTAGTAATTCCTATAAGTGGCCGTAAGATATTCGCCCCTACTATTAGGAGTGGTGAATCATTTATTGATCCTCTCAACTACTTTCGTTTACCTCATAATGTACCCAATATCCATCTCATAGCGGCCCTCGATCGAGCTCCGGAGATTGGAATCAAAATATAAGGCTCAGCAAACAAAGTACCTTAGAGATCTCAAGTCTAAGAATACTTGCACGTTTGCTATATTGAGATTATATCATTGGCACTAAATAGTTATCCATGTGATTATCTCAAAGCTAGGTCATCCAATGAACTTGTTCCATTAACAAGCATCCATGTGTTAACTTTGAGTATCTCAATACTCACGGTTATGACAACCACCGACTGATCAAATCAGGAAGTCTAACACATGCTAGTCTTAACGCATTAATGATGTCCCGTCTCATTAATACTATGACTAGGGACTATTTAAGTACCAACACCATCCAATATAGTAGGAATCTCATATCATGATCTCTATCATGATTTCCTTGACACAGTGTTGTACTAAGAACTTTATCGAACAGTTATATTACTTAAGGTAAACAAAAGAAACTGTAAGATAAATAATGACTTTTTATGAAAATAAAATGTGTCATATACAATGTACAAGTAATTGCCTCTAGGACACAACACTAACAAGTCTGGGTTCGGGTTTTGGACCTATTGGATTGTGGAGTTTCCTAAATAGCTATATAATTTTTTCCCCATGTAATTATTTCTTATTTTTCTTTATAGTCCTATATTACAGGAGGTTACTTTTATGCAATCACTATATTCTGGAATATTTCGCATATAAAAAGTAGTAAAGGGATTCGGATTAAACAAGACCATTAATTAAATTAAATTAATGTGTTTAATCCATTATTTGATTATTTAGTATTTAAAAGGATAGAAAGAGCATGGAAAACATCTATAGTTTTTTTAGCACATTTTTTCCTTTTTAGGCAAACCTAAGTGCATATTTTATCAAGACCAAAGTCTTGAGATATTTACAAGGAGAAACTGAAGGAGTCGTGGAAAACTATCAAAGAAAACACAGCAGAATATTTTCCAATTTTCAGAGCCACATCTTGGAAAGAGTACTTATTTTTCCTTATTGGTCGCAGATTAACCAATGTAGGGATAGGTTGCACTAGAACTTCTTGCAATGGAAGGGGAGAAGGAGACGCCTGCTGTTCAACTGGAACTCCTACCAATCTTCTACTTCTACGCATCAAGTATCTCCAAGCTTCTTCTTTTCGTCTTCCGAAGTATGACTCTACCTAACTCTTGGATTAACTTAGGGACAGCTCCTTTTTTGATAATCAAACACTCTTCGAGAGAAAAGAAGAGAAAAGATGAAAGCCAGAGAGAGAGACAGAGACGACATACTTGAGAAATATAAACTTTCCAAAAAATCACGTTCAGCTTTTTCTCCTCTTCTCCTCATATTTTTTTCCAGCCTTAGGGCTTCATTAAGCCCTAATGGCTAAAAATATTAAGCCCTAATAGGCTTGGAGCTATCCCCCAAAACCAATCTAAGACTGGCTCAATCTTCTTAATTAATTAATTATCTTTTCTGGGCTTCATTAAATATCCAAGACTAATTAATTAATTCTAATTGGACTCTTAATATATGTCAACATATATCAGCTCAATTAATTAATTTATTCCAACCCAATTCTCTTAATTAATTAATTATCTTTTCTGTGCCTTATTAAAACCCAAAACTAATTAATTAATTCTAATTAGACTCTTAGAATAAATTTTATTTCTCTTCTAAATAATTATCCAATAAGCCCAGATTGTGTCTAAACAACACCAAGGTAACTTGAGCTACTCCGAGAACCAGGAGACATAATATTCATGGTAACTAAAATGACCAAAATACCCTTACTATTAAATATTAGCATTCTATCATTTTAAATATCTCCATTTATCATCATATAGAAATATTGACCCCAAGAATAATATTGCTAAAGTAATATCTCTGATATACAAGTAAAATGACAGAAATACCCCTCTATGTAACATCTATCAATGAGACAGGATAAATATACTATCACCCATCTCAAAGATGTCTACCATCCTTAGATCTCTAATCTAAGAATCCATGACTCACTCGAAAGTACTTGCTCATCATTGGAAGCTACCCAAAAGCACACAATCTAGAGTCACGTTCACAAGGCCCTGGATTATTAGATTATCCTGGACAATCACAAGGGGGTGATTTAACCTCATTAAGTGAAGCATAGAAACTCTGTTACATGAGTCTATCTTAACTAACTAGAGTAATATACCCAACATACAAGGATATTGATCTCACAAAAAAAATCTCACCAAATATACATCAAAGTATAAAACCTTAGCTTCGCCAGACCACCAACTTATACTCAAGTATGAAGATATCCGTCTACACTGTAATAATAATAGTCTGGTGTCTATAGTTACAGTATTTTAAGATAGACCACTATTACAGGTCCAGTTTTACATATTCAAAATACGCTTATGCCTATAATTTGAGTGAATACTCACTGATTCAAGGTAAACCATTCCTCATTAGAAATCATAGCATAATAGTCTTATCTTCATGAAATGTCCAGTTCCATCAAACGAGTAAGAACTTAATTTTACTTGTACGACAAGTACCCATGGTCTATACTGTACCATGAAGAACGATCCAACACATAGACCATTACTTATCATACTTAGACCTTTTAATGTACAATAATATAAGAAACAAACTAAATTAAATGAATAAATATTTTATTGCAATATATTTACACAGAATACATAGTCTTTGAGGCATACTTTCCAACTATCTCCCACTTGCACTACAAAGACTAAGAAAGTCCTTAAGTGCCTACTCCTATAGCATCTAAGTGTCTGTGAAACACTTTTTTTGTCAAAGGCTTGGTAAAGAGATCCGTCAGATTGTTTACAGAGGAAATTTGATCAATCACAATCTCCCGTTTCTGGATGAACTCTCGAACGAGGTGATACTTTCTCTTTATTTACTTGCCCTTTCTATGGTTTCGAGGTTCTTTGCATTGTGACACCGCTCCAGAGTTGTCACAATAAATGGTGACAAGCCTATCCATATGTTGTGAAACCCCACCTAAAGCCAACCCTAGAGTAAGGGGGTCGGGATGCATATCATGTTATTTTTCATGAATATATATATTTTTGAATGATTTTATGTGCTTTAGAATTGTGGTTTATAGGTTAAAATGCTTAGTTATGCTTATTGAGTAGGAAGGGTAAAATGGTAATTTTGCTTGAGGTCAAAATAGGAAGATAGTTTCAGGATTAAATAAGAGGAATATGTGGGTGAGAAAATAAGAGCAAGAGTTAGTGTGGTTTAGTAGTTAGAGCTTTGTGGTTTAATTGCTAAGATCACGAGTTCAAATCCCACCATTTAAGTTTTTATCATGATTATCTTGATTAAGTTTGAATTTTGTTTTCTTGCATTCCATAAAAATAGGAATGTTATCTTAGGGGAGACATGAAGAGAATGTCCTAATCTTATCATTGTGTCCTAAAAAGAATTCTAGAGGAATTCTTGTTCTTTTATTACCTCTAGCTTTGTCCTAGCACCTTCATAATTTAAATAAACCAAAATTCATTAAATCTCTCCTTTTAAATTCCAAAAATTCTATGATGATTCTTCAGCTTTGAATTTCGAAAAAACAGTCTTGGAGGATAGAGGATTGGCCGAAAATAGGAGAGTAGTTAGGTTGGATTCCCAAGAGAAATAAATCACCATGGTAGAACCTTCAATCTTACCTTCATGTTGTTCATAGTTTTAATGAAGGAAAATCTGGAAATTTTCTAGAATTTTTGCAGACCAGCTTTTCGAAAAATTCATCCAGTAAACCTACTCATTTTCTGCCAGAAAAATGGTCATTTCATGTGGTTTGAAGGCTGAAAATTCTGTGCAATTTTCGAACTACACAAACTGCACAAAACCAGGAAAAAATTCCTGCACAATTCGCTGCATTCTAAGCTGGAATTGGAGTTGTCTTTTTGTTAGCAATTCAGCTGAAACACCCTCTGTTTTTCTCCAGAAAGAAGGCTGGAAAACCACCCTTGTAAGACCTTCGAACACCCCAGAAAACTAGCTGTAAATCGAGCCAAGTAAATGCAAAATTTCTGCACCAAAAGTCTTCATCATTCAAAACTCTTGAGCATTGAAACTAGAAAATTTTCCAGCTTTGTCTCTCAAAGCCAAGGCTGAAGAACACCCTTCAAATCTCTGGAAATTGAACCTTGTTCAGCCATGGACTGACCACCATTAACCTCCACACTTACCTTGAGTTCTTGGACTCCACAATCATACCTCAAAAATCTCCTAAGATTACTCTAACCAAAACTCATTTGAACTTCAAAAAAAAAATTCCAGAATTTTACTCTATTAAACCACTCTTGTAACAAGCTAATAAACCAGAATTTTCTCTGCCATCATAGACTGAATTTCGGCCAGCTATATACCTGAACAACCTTCATTCATTTCAACAAAATCATCTTGTTCAGCCGGCACCATTGAAGAGCAAAGAAACCTTCCTTGATCAAGCACCATTAGCTAACCTCCTACCTTAAACAACTCCACAATTTCTTCCATTTGAATTTCAAAAAAATCTGATCACTCTCTCTTCCACTAGCTGAAAACCGACACTCCTATCTACCTCAATCCATTCAGCCAACAACACTCTAGAAAATTGTAAGCTTTTCTCTAAAATTCTCTCCATTTTCACCAAGAACACCAAGAACACACACTATACTTCTTCAAGCCTAAACCTACTCTAAACACCTCCAATCACTCTCAAATACTCCAGATCACTTCTACTTAATCCCTAGGCTTCATTTCTGGTATTTATAACACAAAAACATGTAAACAAGAATTTTCAATCGGATCAAAATCAGCTTTTTCTTGAAGGTCTCAAGAACATCAATAAGGTAAACCAAGAACAACCTTCTTGTTCATCCTCTTCCATTCAATTCTCAATAAACCTTTCTAATGCTCTCTCTCTCTCTCTCTCTCTCTCTCTCTCTCTCTCTCTCTCTCTCTCTGTCTGTGTCAAAATGGTTGACAACCATCAACTATGGCTGTTTTTCCGTTGGATCACTCAAGACTCTCCATCGCGCGTGGACCTTCTTTTGTCTTCATCAAAGCAATCGACAATCAAGTACCCATTCTTAAATCCTTTCTTTTAAATTCTGAAATCATGTCTCCTATATGTTGATAGGGAGATAGAGTATGAATGGAGATTGAGTATATGCATGTGGATTAAGGGGATGGAGTTAAGACATGATGATTGTTGTATATGGCTAAATTGTATGTGTTTTCTTTTTGAATCATTGTATGTTCTTCGTGCTTAATGAATTTTATGGATGTTTGAAGCATGTTAGAGATCATGACACCAAGGGTGATTATGCTCTTATGTTTCTATTTTCCATTGAAGCCATTAATGATTATTATGCCTAGCAGGAAATTAGCCTTGTGATAGTATGAGATAATTCAAGCGTATGTTCGTGAATGGATTGGTTTATTATTTGATGTTGGAAAATGTGTTTATGAATCTTTTCTAACAATAGGAAAATCATGGTGAAAAATTATTTTCTTGTTAAGTCTAAGTTATTTTTATTAACAAATTTTATTACTTTAGTTAGAATTACTACTATATTTTTCTCTATAAAATTCGAAACTCTAGGAAGATTTGGATTGGATTATTAATTAAAATATTAATCTTTTAATTATCAAAGAAATAAAATCTTTTATTAAAAATAATATATATAATAATAAATAAATCTTTTATATAAATAATATTAATAAATAAAATATTAGAATTAAATAATGGCCTTGTAGGCCCTAGTTAAAACTTTTACCTATATTCCTAAATATTATTTATATTAAAATCTATTTGTTATTTATCAATTAAAAATTTAATATAATTCATTTATTATTAATTTTAATTATTACTAATTATTTATTATCTATTAAAAATTTAATTAAAAATTATTTGTAATTTATTATTTATTTACAATAAAGCTATTTTTTTTAAATTACCATTTATTAATATTATCTAGGGCTTGGTATTATTCAATATTCAAACCTTAGTATATTTATTAATAATAACACTCAAGAATTATTATTTGAGTCTATAATTTATTAGCAATTATTTTAGAAACTCTAGTTATTTTAACTTATCAAATTAGACTTATTTTATAAAATTCTTTATCATCTAGCCTTAAAGCTTAGAACATTAGGGTCATGATTGTAATAAGTTGAACTAGGATTATTTGTATAAGTGAATATAACTTGAGTGTAACCTTATGTCTTGTGTTTACCCCAGGCGGGGTTAGGTCAGCCTTGGAAGACTTTTGAATTTGAGCAAGCAAAGGATCAGGTAAGCTCCTGCATAAAACTTGTTTGTTGTAAAAGGTTACTATGGCAAGCTAACCTCAAAGTATGTGAACACTGATTTGGTAAAGGCAATTAAGGATTGTTTTCCTACTTGTTTCAGTCAAACCAATTATTTGAAATCAACAGGCAGTTTTACTCAAAACACTAAACTGTTTCTAAAACCAATTTTGACAAGGACTTTGGAAACCCTTAATTGTCATTTTCAAGTAAAGCTATGTTTTATCAGTTTTCTCCCAAGTGGGACAATTATCGTTGAGTACTCAATAAGGGTAGGCTAATAGTACTAGTTTTGAAGAGCAAGAGTGAGTCTTCTGGCAGGAGGCCACCTCCGGAAGGTAAAACTCAACTTAAAGAAACGTCAGTACTACTTAGTCATGCCGGTCCGATCTAGCAATTTTTATTTCAGTCAAGTGACTATGTTTTGCCAGAATGGACGCCCGGTTGTTGTTTGGGTATAGAGAAGGAGGAGTATCTTGCCCGGTAGGCCGATCACCTATCTTTTGTAAGTCTGCACAAAGTGTCGACATTTTGTCAGTCTGCACAAAGTGTCGACATTCTGACCGGCAGTATGTACAAAGTGTGGCATACTGACCATCCGGTTATGGGGCCCAACGTGTGGTAACCCATAATCCTTTCTTTTGAGTGGTTGATCTTATAAATTATGTATGGCTGGAAAAGTCGAAAACACCACTCTTGTTTTTTACTAATGTTTATTACTTGCCAATATTTCTCTTATAAAGTTTTCACATTTTGCATCCACGAACTGTTTTCACTGAACACCCAAAGCACACACGGACTTACTGAGATTTTTATCTCATCACCTTTTATGCCATGTTTTCAGGTCGATCCTGCTGTGGAGATGAATAGCTAGATTTATTGCCTATGCTTTGAAGACTTTATGTTATTTTTCTTATGTGTTGTTTTGAGAGATAGTAGCGAACAATTTATTTTGGATTTGTTCATGTATTTTGGGTTGTAATAAGTTCAATTTTAAAGTATTACTTTTATTTTCTTTTGTGTGACCTAGTTATAAAGACTCATTGTCCTTTGGACGGGGCGACATCCCCAGCCCTGTCGGGCCTAAATAGTTGGGTGTTACATATGTGGTACTGCTCCATGTTCTATGAGGAACTTCTGGAGCCACACAGCTTCTTTAGAAGCTTCTGAAGCAGTAACATACTCAGCTTTCATTGTATAATTAACAATACAAGATTGCTTAATACTTCTTCATAAAATAGCTTTTCTAGATAAAGCGAAGACATATCCACTAGTGGATTTTCTTTCATCTTTATCTGCTTAGAAGTCTGAGTCAGTGTAACTAATAGGAACCAAATCATCAGTACGATATACAAGCATATAATCTCTTATTTTCTTAAAATATTTGAGTATATGCTTTATGGCTTACCAGTGAGCTTCCCCTAGATTTGACTGATATCTACTAACCATGCCTGCTGCAAAGCAGATATCTTGCCCAGTACAATGCATAGCATACATGAGACTTTCCACAGGCGAAGCATAAGGGATCCTACTCATTTTCTCCTTGTCTTTCAGTGTCTGAGGACATTGCTTGGAAGAAAAGGATAATCCATGTCTAAAGGGTATAATAGCCCATTTACATTGGTCTATGTACTTGACCAATATCTTGTCAACGTAAGCAAACTAGGATAAGTCTAACATTCTTTTCTTCTTATCTCTAAGAAGCTTAATGCCTAGAATGTAGCTAGCTTCTCCCATGTCTTTCATGCTAAATTGACTAGATAGCCAAATTTTAACGGATGACAATGTCCCTATATTATCGCTAATGAGTATAATGTCATCCACATAAAGTACCAAGAAAATCACTTTGCCAGTATCTGATTTCCTATACACACATGGTTCATCCATATTTTGAATGAAACCATAAGCTTTCACGGTTTTATCAAAACGTATGTTTCATACTCATGACGCTTGCTTAAGTCTATAGATGGACTTCTTAAGCTTACAGACCATTTTTTTCTTGACCTCTAGCAATAAAACCTTTTGGCTGGGACATATAGATGTCTTCGCTACAATAGCCATTTAAGAAGGCTATCTTGACACCCATCTATCATATCTCGTAGTCATAATAGCATGCGATGGCTAAAAGAATTTGGATAGATTTAAGCATGGCTACTGGTGAAAGAGTTTTCTCATAATTAATCCCTTCTTTTTTAGTATAACTTTTAGCAACCAACATCGCTTTATAGGTTTCAACCTTTCCATTCACACCTCTCTTCATCTTGTATACCTACTTATACCTAATGGATTTTTTCCCATCAGGAGTAATGACAAGATCCCAGACTTGATTGAAGTACATAGACTCAATCTCGGCATTCATGGTTAGCTGCCATTTGTCTGTATTAGCATCATCAATGGCCTCCTTGTATCTAGTGGGATCTTATCCCGATGATCAGAAACTAGATCATAGATCTCTCTGGTCCACCTTTTTGGAACTTTTGTGATCCGCCCACTATGACGAGGCTCAGTTTGTATTGGAATGTGTGGTAGTGTTTCTCTTAGTTCCTCGATCAAGGTGTTAGAAGTACCTAAAGTTAAATCAATGACCAACTTCTCTTCTAACTGTTTTCTGCTTGAACCCGTGGTGGATGTAACTTGTTCATTCTCTAAGTATCTAGTATTAGTATTAACAAGTACTTTATGGTCTTGAGGATGACAGAAATATCCACTTCTTGTTCCTTTTGGATATCCAATGAAGTAGCATAACTTTGATCTTAGTTCTAGCTTATTTCCTTTGTCATCACATAAGTTGGACAACCCCATATCTTCAGATGGTTCTGACTGGGCTTTCATCCAGTTCATATCTCATAGGGTGCCCTAGGTATTGATTTGGAAGGTACCAAGTTCAAAATATATGCCGTTATTTCTAAGATATACCCCCAAAAATAAATTAGAAGAGATCCATGACTCATTATGCTTCTGACCATTTCCATCAAAGTTCTATTTCTTCTCTCAGCTACTCCATTCTGCTGGGGAGTCCCAAACGCAGTTAACTAAGATACTATGTCGTGATGTACCAAGTAGTCCTTAAACTCACCGAGTAGATACTCTCCACCATGATCTGATCTCAAAGTTTTAATTAATTTACCTGTTCGATGCTCCACTTCAGCCTTAAACTTCTTAAATCTATCAAAAGAGTTAGACTTGTGCCTTATCAGATAAATATAACCAAAATGAGTGTGATCATCTGTGAAAGTGATGAAGTATTCGTAGCCTCCTCTAGCTGGTATAGTCATCAGACTTCAATCATCCATATGAACTAGTGCTAGTACTTCCATGGCTCTATATGCCTTTTTAGTAAATGATCTTTTGGTCATTTTACCTTTAAGGCAAGATTCACACTGAGGCCATTCTTCTGATTTCAATGCACCTAAAGGCCCATCATGGATTAGCCTCTGAATTCAATTGGGAATTATTTGTCTCAATCTTAGATGCCACAAATACGAGTCATTTGATATGGCCTTTCTCTTTTTATTATCAAATTCAGTTTGAATATTTTTTACTTGATTTTAAATAAGATGTATATAAAAAAGATTTCCATGCATGTTTCCTGTACAAATTAAATTACCATCTCTACTAATGGAAACACCAAAATGGAAAGAAATAGAATATCCTTGATTCATCAATTTGGAAATTGAAATCAAATTGTGTTTAAAACAAGAAACATATAAAATATCTTTTAAAACAAACTTCCTATTACAATTTAAAAAAAAAAATAAGCTTAAGATCTCCTACTCCTTCAGCCCATATTCTTGCTTCATTTCCTACTTGAAGTTCATGCTCACTCTTATTGAGTCTCCTTATCCTTCAAACCCCTACAAAGAGTTACAGACATGGTCAGTGGCTCCAAAATCAACTAGCCGGGAAGATGTTGATCCAACCATCAAAATAGACTCTAGGTATAAAGCAATACTTGAAGTAGACTTGGCTAAGAAGTCCGAACAATCTTTTTTTCAATGCCCCTTCTTACCACACTTGAAGTATTTGCCTTTGGGCTTCCCGCTGGACTTGGCATGACCAAATGCTTTGGGCTGGGCCCTTGCATTATTTTGGACCTTTCTCTTCTTGAATCTCTTGGGCTTTGCCTTAATTCCAAAAGAAGAAGCAAAACAAGAGACCAAAACCTTTGATACGGGCTTCATGATCTTGTCTGCCACCTGGAGCTCTTTTATAAGCTCCGTGAGATTCATATCCAACTTATTCATGTTGTAGTTTAACTTAAACTGAGAATATGAATTAGGCAGAGCTTCAAGAACTATGTTAATTTAGCTCTCAAGATCTATTGTCGCGCCTATGACCTCGGGCTTCTCGAAGTAAGCAATCATCTTGAGAAAATATTCTCAAACCGATGCTCCCTCAACTAACGTAGTATTCATGATTGCCCTAAGAGCTTCCTACCTTGCGGGCCGGCTCTTATCAGCAAATATGGTATGCAATGACAAATTCATGCCATATGCAGTGGCCATGTGCTCATGCTTAGATTAGAACACACTAGACATGAAAGCTAACATGTAGCATTTAGCCATCTCATCAGCTTTCTTCCATACCTTCTCAGCCTCTCGATCTTGATCAGTGGATTCTTCCCCAATCTTAGGATAGGGATCCGTAAGAATATACTTGTACACCTTAGCAGTGAGTACTATATTCAGGTTCCTTTTCCAATCCACATAATTTGTGCCTGTCAACTTATTCTCCTTAAGAATGATTGACAATGGACTGAAACCAAACATTTTTAAAATATTGTGAAAAAAATATTCTTTTAGTTTGCAAGAAATAAAATGCACATTCTTTATATTATTTCTTTGATAATAGATAACTCTTAAAACCATTATCAATAATATAAATAGTTTGGCTCTTAGAAAAGCTAACAGAGCTTTGTAAGAAGATTAATAGCATCCTAAGTTAGGTGTATAACTATCACGAATCAAAACTTCCTAAAATAAGTAATGGTCTAGAAAAAGCTCCATTGATAGAATGTCCACTAATTCACACTACTTATAGGCAATGTAGTGCTAAAAACCTCTAACGTAGGTTTGTCAATCTTAGCAAATACCCTAGACTTTTAATTTTACTCTTCTATTAGTACTAGATACTTGTGGAAATCCATCCTATAGGGGGTCTTGCTCAAAATGACACGAGAAAATCCACTATTTCTAATGAGAGTTGTGATGGAAGCCATAGAGTCGTTGGAATCCTTCTCCTACTTAATCTTTTATTGAAAATAGAGCTTTCAACCCAAAAATATTTTCTATAATCTTATAGTTTCATTAACTTTAGTAAAAATCTAAAATTCAATAGTATTCTCTATGTCAAGGATTAAATCTTTTGAGAGAATAAACTATGAATTTATTTTATTATTCTAAGTTAATAACCAAGCAAAACTTTAATAAATAACCTTAAGTTTAACATTATTCTCTATGTCAAGTATTAGACCTTTTAAGAGAATAAACCATGAACTCTTTTATTTTTAAAGTTTCTTAGATTAAAATGTTTTATCAAAAACCGTCATATCTAGTGAAACTTTAGTCTCACAAGAACTCACGCATTTGATCACAAAAACGAAATAAGCATGATAACAAAAGTAAACTTTTTTCATGCTCAAACTATTCATTTATTCTTAAGTGACCACATAATGGATTAAACATCATGAATTAAAAATTAATAATCTTATTTAATCCTAAGGTAGTTCCATCCTTTACTATTTATTTTCATGCAAATTATTCGTCTATAGATAAATAAAACTAATCTAGAAAATTAACCTCATACAATGGTTTTAAAACATGATTACATAAAGGAAAACTAAGGAACAAAACGTCAGCAGTGCTTTCCTATTTCTTAGACAATTTGTGCACAACTACCTTTGGACAGAGTGGACCTGGTGCCTAGTCCATTGGGCCCACCTGGCACCGGGCCCAATCAGTTTTTCCCAAAAAATCCCAGCTAGGCAAAGTGAACCTGGTGCCTGGTCTGATCGGCACACCTGGCGCCATGTCAACTCTGGAGTTCGCCGATTTCTGGAAAAAAAATCAGCTTTTTAGCCACTTTTTGCTCCTCAACAATTTTAGCAATCATGTTCTTTCAATCTCCAAAATTTACAGATTAAAAGAATACAATAAAATGCAAAACCAAGCATTAAAAACATGCCTTTACAAGTGCCTATGCCTCTAACCACAAGGCGTACATCAAATCTACATAAAATCATAAAAATAATTGGAAAACTATTAGAACACATGATCCTATACCTCTAACGCGAGGCATACATGAACTCTAGAAATGAATGTACGAAGGATCACATGAAATCATAAAAGATTCATTTTTTTAATAGTAAAAGAACCAACTTTTCCAGTTTTAACCTAGTACATGCTCCTAGTTGAAAACCTGACTCTGATACCAGTTAAAGGAATCGCGGAAAACTATCAAAGAAAATGCAGCGGAAAATTTTTCAGTTTTCTAAGCCCCATCTAGGAGAAAGTTCTTACTATTCCTTATTGGTCGCAAATTAACCAACATAGGGGCGGATTGCACTAGAACTTCTTGCATTGGAAAGGGAGAAGGAGGCACCTGCAATAACTGGAACTCCCGCTAATCTTCTACCCCTTCACATCAAGCATCTCCAAGCTTCTTCTCTTCATCTTTCGGAGTATGACTATACCTAGCTCTTGGGTTAACTTGGGGATAGCTCCTTTTTAGATAATCAAACACTCTTCTAGAAAGAAGGAAGAGAAAAGATGAAAGCCAGAGAGAAAGACAGAGACGGCACACTTGAGAAATATAAACTTTCCAAAAAATCACGTTCAGTTTTTTCTCCTCTTCTCCTCATATTTTCGTCCAGCCTTAGAGCTTCATTAAACCCTAATGGCTGAAAATATTAAGCCATAATAGGCTTGGTGATGTCCCCCAAAACCAATCCAAGACTAGCACAATCCTCTTAATTAATTAATTATCTTTTCTGGACTTCATTAAATACCCAGGACTAATTAATTAATTCTAACTGAACTCTTAATTTATGTCAACACATATCGACCCAATTAATTAATTTATTCCAGCTCAATTCTCTTAATTAATTAATTATCTTTTCTGGGTATGATTAAAACTCAAGACTAATTAATTAATTCCAATTGGACTCTTAGAATAAATTTTATTTCTCTTCCAAATAATTATCCATTAAACCCAGATTGTGTCTAAACAACACCAAGGTAACTTCAGCTATTCTGGGGACCAAAAGACATATTATTCACGGCAACTAAAATGATCAAAATGCTCTTACTCTTAAATAGTCAAATTTTATCATTTTAAATATCTCTAATTATCACCATATAAAAATATTGACCCCAAGAATACTATTGCTAAAGCAATGTCTCCAACCTACAGGTGAAATAACGAAAATACCCCTCTATGTAACACCTGCCAATAAGACAGGATAAATGCACTAACACCCATCTCAAAGATATCTACCATCCTTAGATCTTTAGTCTGATAATCCATAACTTACTCGAATGTCCTTGCTTATCATTGGAAGCTACCCAAAAGCACACATTCTACAGTTACGTTCCCAGGGTTCTAGATCATTAAATTATCCTAGACAATCATAAGGGGGTTATTTAACCTTACTAAGTGAAGCATAGAAACCATGTTGTATGAGTTCATCTTAACTAACTAGAATATACATCCAACAGACAAGGATATTGATCTCACAAAAAATCTCACCCAACATACATCAAAGTATAAAACTCTAACTTCGCCAAACCACCAACTCATACTCAAGTATAAAGGTATCCGTCCACACTGTAGCAGTAATAGTCTGGTCTCTATAATTATAGTACTTTAAGAGAGACCACTACTACAGGTCCAGTTCTACGAATTCGAAATATGCTTATGCCTATGATGTGAGTGAACTACTCACTGATTCAAGGTAAACCATTCCTCATTGGAAAACATGCCACAATAGTCTTACCTTAATAAAATGCCCAGTTCTATCAAACGACTAAGAACTCAATTTTACTTGTATGATAAGTACCCATAGTCTATACCTTACTGTGAAGAACGACCCAACACGTAAACCATTACTTATCATATTTGGACCTTTAAATGTGCAATAATATAAGAAACAAACTAAATTGAATGAATAAATATTTTATTGCAATATGGTTACACAGAATGCATAGCTTTTAAGGGCATACTTTCCAACAAAAACATTAATATTTTCTAATTAATTGAAAGGTTTATTAACTTGGAACAAAATTATTCCTTGATTATTCTCTCAAAGGATATCAACCTTGATATAGAGAATATTTAGATTTCAATATTTTGTAAGTTAATGGCAAACCAATTTAACTAGTTTTTATCTTTTTTTTTTTTTTTTTGTCGTAAAACAAGAGACCAAAGTCTCTAGAAAGTTTTATAGAAAAAGTTTTTGAAATCATTAAGTTCTTAGCTTAAGTAAAATTAATCCATAGTAAATCTCTCAAAGGATGTCAAGCTTAACATAGAGATTTTATAGGTCTAGATATTTTATGCGAGTTAAGGAAATATTTAATGAAGTTTTTCAAAAGGATTTTTTTTTTTTTCTAGATAAACTCTTATTTTAAAAGCTTAAGTAGGAGAGGGATTCTAACAATCCGATAGCTTTTATCACAATCTATGTTAAAGATCGTGGATCTACTCGCATCACCCTAAGAATAAACACGTATAGGATGGAGATTCTACAATGATCTAGAAATAACGGATAGATATAGTTGATGTCTGGGATACGTCCTATGATTGGCCAACCTACATTATAGGTCATAATGCAAAACTCATCCATTGAAAATGAGAAAAAAATGATGAGACTCCACTTCATCATGGAAGTTAAGATCAAGAAGGGGGAGGCGTGACCATTCAAGAACAAGGAATGATGAAAAGATCCGGGTCCAAGAAGCTTCAAGTTGATTTTCAATTGCTCATAAAACCATGCTTGAGGAAGCTAGCCAAGAGCTCATTTTTTATGAGAAAAAGAAGGACCCCAACAAGAACTCAAGCCGGCAACAAATACAGACAAAATTCGACCAAAATGAGGCCTTACAGTAGATAGCCGACGCCGGCCCAAGCATCCAAACCGGCGCCGGCCTCAATTTGCAACACGACCGACTCGAAGGCAGTGCACAACTGGCGCCGGCTTCAAAGGCCCTAGCCAGCACCGACTCCGGCCTGGGCAGCCGACGCCCAGCATTTTTTATATTTTCTCCAATTTTAAAGTGTTTGTAAAGACTTATTAAGACCCTAAACTGTAATAGAACCTCAAGGATTACTTAGCTAGGGTTAAGATAGTATAAATAGAATATTTAGTGATTTGACAAGATAATTCACACACTTTATTCAAAATTTGAGAGAGAATTTTGAGAGGCCCTAGCCTCCTTATTCATCTTGTTCAAGACCATGCTTAAGGGTTAGTCCTCCTTATGAATGAGTCTATAAATCTTTTGGATAATCCAATGTGGTTTCTTTGAATGGGTCTTAGTTGCTTTGCTCTTTTAAGGTTTGTTTGAATTCCATTACTTGGGTGCCTATTTTCTCTATTCTATTTGTTCTTGTTTGCCTTTGTTGCTTCAAGGATATTAGGGTGATATTATAATAGAACTTTCTACTATTCTTGAGGGTCTTTGAAGCTTACTTCTTCAAGGGTTTGATAGAGGGTAGGTTGTTATTTCATTTTCTCCTTTTGTCTCAAGAAGAATCTCTGTTTTTGGTCCCGTTGGTTGAGCGGAACTCCTTACCAATTAAACCACCCATGACACCAAGAAAAAGTCCACTCAAGATCATATCAAGAAAGGGTCATCCCATTACTAGAGTTATCTCCTAGAGCATTACTTAGAAAAGTAATCAATTAGTGGGGATCAAAATACTTAGCTTAGAAAACTATAAATCTTTCCAAAAAACTATGTCAGTTTTTCTAAGAGCCATATCGATCATACGGTGGATAATAGTGATAGGGTTAACTATTATCTGGATATAACATGAGAATAAAGTGCACAAGTTATTTGTTTATTTTTCACAAACTAAGAATTTTTTATTTTTTTGAATTTTAGAAACGATTGGTGGTGGTTCTTTAAGTCCTCTAGCTGTTATTCTCCGAGAGAAAAAACTAATGGTCCAAACTACATGGATTAGAAAAGGAACTTGGACATAATACTCACTACTGAAGAGCATAAGTATGTCTTGTACAATTTTTGTCCTGTGGCTGGGGAAAGTTCTACTAATGAGAAGCGTGAGGATACAATGCACAAGTTATTTGTTTATTTCTCACAAACTAAGAATTTTTTATTTTTTCGAATTTAAAAAATGGTCGGTGGTATTTCTTTTAGTCCTTTGGTCATTATTTTCTGAGAGAATAAGCTAATTGGTCTAAATTACGTGGATTGAAACATGGATATAATACTCACTGCTAAAGAGTATAAATATGTCCTATATGATTCTTGTCCTGTGATTGGGGAAAGCTCCACTGATGAGAAGCGTAAGGCAGAAAAGATATAGAAAAAGGCTGATGAGATGGCCCGTTGCTACATGTTGGCCTCCATGTTAAATTTGTTCTAATCCAAACATGAGCATATGGCCACTGCTTATGACATTAGTACATCATTGGCCACCATGTTCGCTGACAAGAGCTAGCCTATGAGATAGGAGGCTCTTAATTAAGGTGATAATGAATACCAAGATAGCTGAGAGAACGTCAAACAGAGAGTATAGGCTCAAAATGATTGCTACTTTCAAAGAATCAGAAATCTTGGGGGTTACTATTGACCTTAAAAGCCAGGTAGATATGGTCCTCGAGACTTTGTCAGACTCCTTCTTGCAGTTCCAATTAAATTACAACATGAACAATTTAGAGATGACTTTGACAAATCTGAGGAAGGAACTTTAGGTGGCAGAGAAAGTCATGAAGCCATAGTCTACGGCCTTGGTCACTAAGTCATCTTCTTCAAGGACTGGGCTCAAACCCAGAAAGTTCAAGAAGAAGAAAAGAAAGCTTGTGGCCCAACCTACGTCCTAACCTAATGATAAGCCCAAAGGGAGGTGCTTCAAATGCAGTAAGAAGGGACACTGGAAAAAGGGTGTCCAGATCTTTTAGCCAAGAAGAATTCTACAGGTAATGCTTACTATCTTAAGTCTATAATAATGGTTGGATTATCATCCACTTGCATTATTAATTTTGGAGCTACTAACTATATTTGTAACTCCTTATAAGGGTTTAGGAAGATAAGATGACTCAGAAAAAGCGAGCATAGTCTCTGAGTAGAAAATGGAGTACGAGTATGGGCACGAGCAGTAGGAGATTTGGAACCTAGTTTTAATTTTAATACAATAATTTTATTAAGGGATATCTTATATATACTTGGTTTTAAATATAATTTAGTTTCTATTGTAAAACCTATTAATCATGGATATTATGTTCCATGATTATGTTTTATTCCATTATGGTATTTCTATCAGTAGAGATAGAAATATTTTATGTACTGGGCACACGTAAGAAAATTTATTCTTCATTAATCCTATTAACAATCAAGTAAACAATGCTTAAAGTGAACATATAAATAAGAAAATGATGGGCAATATCAATGACTCATATTTATAGCATCTGAGGTTGAGTCACATTAACTTAACTAGGATTCCAAAGTTAATCCCTAATGGGCCTTTAAGCTCATTATGACTAGAAAGCTGGCCTCAATATGAATCATCCTTTATGGACAAGATAACCAAAAGGTCTTTTACCAAAAAGGTAAATAGAGGCAAAGAAATATTGAGTTTAGTTCACACTGATCTGTGTAATCTTTTATCCATACTAGCAAAAAGAGGTTTTGAGTACTTCATCACATTTACAGATAATTGTATAAGGTATAGTTATTTTACCTGATGAGACGCAAGTCTGACTCTTTTGACAAATTTAAGAGTACAAGGCTAAAGTGGAAAGTTGAATAGGTAAACTGATTAAAACTCTTCGATCAGATCATGGTGAAAATACCTCCTATGTGAGTTTAAGGATTATATGGCACATCATAGGATAGTATCTCAATTTAATGCTCTTGGGACACTCCAGTAGAATGGAGTACCTCTAAGAAAAAATGAGACATTGATAGAAATGGTCCGAACTATGATATGTCATGTGACTCTTCCAATTTCTTTTTGGAGATATGCCCTAGAAATAGTAATATATATTCTTCACTTGGTACCTTCCAAGTTGGTACCTAAAATACCCTATGAGATATAGACTGGGTAAAAGCCAAGTCTAAATCATCTCAGGGTATGGGGTTGTCCCATTTATGTACTGATTAAGGGAGATAAATTAGAGCCAAGATTAGAACTGTGCTACTTCGTTAGGTATCTAAAGGGAATAAAAAGTTGATACTTTTATCATCCAAAAAAGCAGAAAGTACTAGTAAGTACAAATACTAGATACTTAAAAGATGAACAAAGTACATCTACTAAAAGTTCAACTAGGATGGAACTGATGGAGAAGTTATTTTCTAAGTCAACTTCCAGTAACCTAGTTGTGGACCAAAAAGAGACACAGCCTAAGGATCCTATGCAAAAAAAACCTCGTCATAATGAGAAGGTATCTAGTATTTCAAAAAAGTGGATTGGAGAGGTTTTTAACCCAGTCTTTGACCATCAAAAATAAGATTCCACTAGATACGAAGAGGTCATTACTGATGCTAATACAAACATATGGCATGAAGTAATAAAAGTTGAGATTAAGTTTATATACTTCAATAAAATTTGAAATCTTGAGGCTTCACCTAAAAAGATAAAACCCATTGAGTGTAAGTGAGAATACAAGAGAACAAGATGAGTAGATAGGAAGATGGAAACCTTCAAAGCTAGACTTGTGGCAAAAGGTTATATTCAGAAAGAGGGAATCGATTATGAGCGAACCTTTTCCCTTGTAGCCATGCTAAAATCTATTCATACCCTCCTTATAGTGCTTTTTATTATAACTATAAGATTTGGCAAATGGATGTTAAGATAGCCTTTTTTTAATGGTTATCTTAGTGAAGATATTTGTATGTTTCAACCAAAAGGTTTTGTTGCAAAAGGTTAACAGCATATAGTTTGTAAGCTTAAGAAATCTATTTATGGACTTAAATAAGTATGAATAGCATAGAATATTTATTTTGATGAGACAATAAAGTCTTACAGTTTTATTCAAAACGAGAATAAATTGTATGTATACAGAAATTTGGAAGGCATTAATGTTGTCTTTTTTGTGTTATACGTTGATGAAATTCTACTCATTAGTAATGACGTGGGACATTGTCATCCACAAAGATTATACTTTCTAGTCAATTCAGTATGAAGGACTTGGGAGAAGCTAGTTATATTCTCAGGATTAAAATTATTAGGAATAGAAAGTAGAAAATGTTAAGATTATCCCAAACTATATTCATTGACTAAATGTTAGCCAAGTTCAGCATGGACTCATGTAAAGGGGCATAAATCCCTTGCAGACATAGGTTATCTCTTTCTTCAAAATAGTATCTAAGACACATGAAAAAAAAAAGATAGGATGATAGGAATCCAACCAAGCATCATGCTAAAACTAAATAAGGAGGATGGAGATTTAAACCACGTTCCATGATGCCACGGGAGAGGCTAAATTATGAAGGTTTTCAATAGAGGATTCAAACAACACAAGCCGCTAAGATAATGATTATGAAGATTGTAAAGAAGTGGTTGCTAAAGTTAAGCTTGAAAGACCTTCAAGAAGACAAATCAAGGATTAAGAAAGTTATCAAGCGATAGAGAGTTAAAGAAGAGCCAAGAAGATCAAAACTTAGACAACAATTGGTATGGAGGGCCAAAGGAGCATAAAAGGAGGCTAAAAAGACTAGAAAAGTAAGGTGTGAGGAGAGCAGAACACGCCTGACACCAGGTCCATACTGGAACAATTTTGTTCCATTTCCATATTACACCTAGCGCCAGGTCCATTCGGGCAATACCCTGTTTTACTGAAGTTTCTTGTTTTGTTTTGTTTTCTGTCCTAATTAAATTTTTATGACTTTTATTATATTTTAACCTACTTTTAAGACATATAATGGGGCCTCAAAGCTTGTATTAAGTCCATTTAATAGTTAGAATTAGTTTGCTAATTAGTTTAGGGCAAGACATCTATATATATGCCATTATAACTCTTGTAAACACAATTTTTATATTTTAAATTGAGAAATATTTTTTTCTCTCTAGAGAGAGTTCTTGAGGGTGTTCCTTTTGAGTGATTCTCAAATCAATCAAGACTACTCTTAGGTTTTAGTCCAACCTAAGAATCTAGTCTCTAATCTTCTTAGAATAGATCATTGTTCGTTCTAAAGAGAGTCTTAGATTCCTAACTAATCTAGGATTCTTTTAATAGTTTAATTAGTTATCTAAATCTTCCCATCCTATTTTTCTTGATCCTTCTTGGGTTAAGGGTGTTTAAGTATTAATTTAGTTGGCTTAGTTCATTAGATTTTGGGTTCTAGGAAGCTAGTTTACCTAGGGTTCTAATCTTGAATTAGATCTTTTGAATTTGAGCTTCAAATCCCAAATTAGTGCTTCTCAAGATCATATCAAAGAGTTTGGTATCAGAACAAACTTGTGTTGATTCTAATTAACACAACTTTCTTTGGACAAAGGTACAATCTCTTCAAGCATTTGTAAAATTTTTCAGATTTTCGTCATTTTATTGGGTGCTATTTTTGAATGCTTGAAACTCAAAATTATGTCATGAACTTGATGTTAAATTGATCTTATATGTTGGTATGATGTGTGAGGAATCATTTGGCATGAATATTTGTTATTGTTGAGCACAAACAAGGTGAAAATCTCATCAAAACCATTGCTGCGAATTCAAATTTCGTAACTACTTTTCTGCAATTTTTGAGAGTTAAATACTTCAAATTATACCGTGGGTTTGTTGTGAAATTGAGCCTTCATGTTTGATCAATGATTAGGAAGTTATTTGAGTTTTAAATTTGCAAAAATTTTGAGGTTCCTTAGGTGTTTTTGCAACAAAATTATACAAAGTGTTTGATATATTGCTTCTATGATTTGTGATTGTTCAAACATGACTACCAAATACTTCCTATGATGAATTCCTATGATTTTCTTGCTTAGTAACTTGTTTTGAGTAAGAATTATCCCTTGTTACTAGTAGAAAATTGTTGGTCAATATGTTTATGCTATAGTTTGGGAGAATTATTGGTGCATACATAGTCATATCACTTGTCTTTGAAAGTCTTGAACTCTTTGTGCTATTATTACCTTGAGTGAGTTAATTGTGCTTCAAAACTATATCTTTGGGATTGTAATAGCATCCTAATATTTTAAAATCTTTCATTTGAGTGGTTGCCTACCAAGTGTTTAATGAAATGGCTAGGTGGCTTTACAATTCATTGTATGAGTTCTTAGCTTGTATCTTCCACTTCTAATTGCCTTCATTGATTTATTTCTTATTATTGATGGGTTAAATACTTGGTTTTAAATCTTATTAAGATATTTGAAAGTGATTTGAACTTGTCTATCTTTGGATCCTTGTTGTTTTTGCTTAGTGAATACCTTCATAAATCACTCTTGAAATCTTGAGTTTGTTGAGCCTTAATTGTTTGAAATTCTTGCTTGAACTTGCCATGTTCCTTGATAGTCATCAAGTTTTGAATTGAATTTCCCTAAGACCCCTAGTTGATTGTCCTTAAAGGGTTAGCTTGACTTGTCTAGTTGGACTAATTCCTAAGCAATTACAGAGGTTGTATTGGGAAGAAATCCTTGAGAAATTGAGAGTTTGAAAAAGGCAAGAGGGTGAGCTTATTGTGATAAAAGCCAAGAATAGTGCAAACACAAGTGAAAAGTGACCACTAAAAATTAAGTGTAAACACGTGAGGGAGTGAAGTAAGGAATTTTTCTTGTGTTTTCTACTTAAATTTTGTGGGAACTTCTCTTGAAAGAAAAATTCACAATAGCTAGTTAGAGTAATAGTAAAGGGTATGACTATGATAAGGCCCCTATTCCATTGGAAATAATTATGGGAGATATAAAGAACATAAATATCACTATGAAGAAGATTATTGGGGAAATGAAGATGATCATGAGAATTTCCTTGATTGTGGAGATGAGGCTTCTAGGGATAGCTATGATAAAGGGCCAAGCACAAGTGCAAAAGGATATGGTGGGTTTGATGGAAAAGAAAATTGGAAATATGTGGGGGTTGAATATGTGGATATAAATTATATGGGAATGATGGGGTTTGTGTTGGAGGACCACAAAAATATTCAAAGAGCGATATGCCAAAAGAAAGGAAGTAGAGGTTCTTGTATGAAAGTCCAAAAGTATCTAGACTAAGAGAAAAGTATGCATCACAAAATTCTTTCAATAATGGTTTGAGAAGAAAGGAGGATGTGGAGAATAGGGAGTTAAAGTATAATGAGAAATTAACACCTTCGTTCCTTCGGAAAAGAGATTTGAGAGAGTACTATGAATGGGAAAGAAGAATGAAAATATTGTTCAAAAGCTTTGAGTGCAGTGAAACAAACAAAGTGAGCTGTGCCTTAATGGATTTCTCCAAAAATGATTTTGAATGGTGGGAGCAAATGAATGCACAAAGAAGGTGAAGTAGGTATCAAACGGTAGTTTCTTGGGAAAAGATGAAAGATTTGATGCAAAAACAGTTTGTACCCAATGAGTGCCAAATATATGGAAGTTTTGCTCACATATCCCATAATTGTCCAAGAATTTCTAAGTATGGTGAAGAAAGTCCAATGCAAAATTTTTCAAAATGAGGGATGAGGAGAAAACATGATTATATTTGCTCTACTTGTTGGGACTATGGTTATAGTATATATAATTGCCTAAGATTGAATGATCAAGAAAGAAGTTTTGATTTGTAAAAGGATAGTGCAATTCCTTGTGAGCATTGTAGTGGCTATGGGCGCAAATCATTTGATTATCATTGGAAGTCTTCTAAGAAGTAAAATGAGATTCATAACTTTGAGAAGCAAAAGGCTAGACTTGAGACCAAAGTGGACAAGAAAAATGTTGTAGATGTTGAGGAGCTAAGAATGGCAAGAAATGAAGAAAAAGTTGAGGGGGTTGAGCAAAATGAATTGCATGACTTTGAGAACGAGGAAAAGCTAAAAAAATAAGGCTAAGTGCCAAAGAATTCTCAAACAAAATGATGAAGTAGTGCATGAAGAAGTTGATAAAATGTTGATGAGATTGATAAGGAGCTTAGTAATGATGAAGGAGATGAAGTGGATCAATTGAGTCCAACAAATGGGGTGACTAAAGAGTTCTAGAAGTTGAGCAAAAGAGTATGAAATTTGTTAAAGAGCCAAAGAATTTAAAAATTAAGATGGAGAATGAGCAAGTGCATGCTATGGATAAAGGTCCTAAAGGTGCTTCAAGTACCTATGAAGTGGGAGAAAGCTCAAATCTACAAGTAGAGAAAAAGAAGAGTTGGCTAGAAGTTGTGCAAGAGCAAATGAGAACATGTGAAGTTAAAAAGAATAAAGCATCTAGTTCAACTTCACCAAGTGACACTAAACCCAGTAGAGGAGATAGAGTGGATGGAAAAAATGGGGATACACTTAAGAAACTATGTGCATTGATTAGTGTTATGAGAGAAGTTGTTGAAGCTTGTGTGGTTGACGAAAAAGAGGATTTACAAAGGGAAAATATTTTTTATTCAAAATGTCAAATCAAAGAAAAAACTTGTAGCTTGATTATTAATGGAGGGATTTGTAAAAATGTTATTAGTGCTACATTGATGGAGGAATTGGAAATAGAGACCTTGAAACATCCTAAACCTTATAAGCATCAATGGTTGAATAATTATGGTAAATCAAAGGTGAACAAACAAGTCAATGTTACAATTATCATGGGGGGATATAAAGATAAGGTGATGTGTGATGCGTTTCTCATGCATGTTGGACATAAATTGTTGGGAAGACCTTAGCTATATGATAGAGAAGTAGTTCACTACGGGAAGAAAAAAACTTACTCTTTGTATAAGGATTGAAGGAAATTTACACTTTGTCCAATGCCCCCAAATGAGAATGTAAAAAATCAAAATATTTTAAGGGAGGAAGATAAAAAAGAAAAGAGAACAAAAAGAGAGGGGAAAACAAGAGAAGGGAAAACAAGAGCAAGAAAGAAGAGAAGATGAAAAGAAAGAGAGAGAGCTAAAAGAGAATAGACAAGAGACAAGAGAGCATAGAGATAAAACAAGAGTGCCAACTTGGGTTTGAAGAGGTAAAAACAACAAGGAGGAAAAAGAGCGAAGTAAGGTAAGAATAAAAATTTTGGGTTGAGAAGAGAGAAAATAAGAGAGTTGGTGAGGATAAAAAACTAAAAGTTTTACCTTCACACAAAATATCTTTTTTGAATTGTAATACAAGTATTGATTCAAAGACGAATCATCTTTAAAAAGGGAAAAATGATAGAAATCCACCAAGCATCATGCTAAAACTAAAGAAGGGGGATGGAGATTCAAACCACATTCCATGGTACCATGAGAGACGCTAAATTATGAAGTTTTTCAATGGAGGATTCAAGCAACACAAGCCACCAAGCCAATGGTTATGAAGATTGTAAAAAAGTGGGTGCCAAAGTTAAGCTTGAAAGACCTTAAGAAGACAAATCAAGAATCAAGAATATTGTCAAGCAATAAAGGATTAAAGAAGAGCCAAGATCAAAACTTGGACAACAATTGGTATAGAGGACCAAAGGAGCGCAAGAAGAGGCTAAAAGACCAGAAAAGTAAGGTGTGAGGAGAGCAGTGTTGGGTATCTCAAGCTCGTATCGTATACGGCGCAGTGAAAAATAAAACAAGATACCATCCCAGGATCCGTATATGTGTGGAAAACAAGACATAAAGAGAGTAAAGGTAACAGCTTTTACCTTTGGGTGATCGTCTAAAGAACAAAATTGATCTTCTTCAAGTCGATGCACGATCCAGCAATCCTCTAGATCCAACATCACGAGAATGGAACGTTTAACCACTATAATCATAGTGTGTGATTATCTCTAATAGTAATTTACACATAGGAATACTCAAGCACCAAAATTCCCTGTGCTAGCAGAAAAATATGGCGGCTAGGGCTGTTTTTGTTTTCAGCAGAACGAGAGAGAAAGAGAGAGAAGACGATTGTGGCTGTGTTTTTTGTGTGTTAATTTTCAATTAGAGTTTCGAGCATATCCAATATATGTACCAAAATCCACTGAAATTCTAAAACAATTAGAATTTTCTAATTGTAATTGGAAACATCAAGTTCTCACAATTACAACTTGAATCACAAATTATAACCAATTATAATTTGTCCACAACAACTTCTCTTTCTCTCAATTAACCCCACTATGTTATCAAATAACATCTTGAGTAAATAATCATCTATAGTGTGTGACCTATTAGGTTTCTCAGTTAATTGGTAGCGAACATGAATTAATCCAAACGTCTTTGAGATAAATAATCCATAATTAATTAGAATTAATCCTATTAATTCTAATCAGGATTGGTTTATTAATTCATCAATTAATAAACCCATATTTCCAGATCATGAGCGGTATCTAGCAACATATCATGACCACCCAAGAGTCTAGGAAGTCAAGTGGCTTGACATGAACACTTCAATAATAAACTTCAGTGCAATTAACTCCTTTCACCATACAATATCTCATTCGGTTTGAAGTACGAAATTAGTGCCAACTCCCTCCAGAATTAATTCTGGCCCAAATACAATAGTACTTGTACCAGGAACCCACTACTCTATATGTGTATCAATTGAAACTATTTCCAATACACAATCGCCTTGGCCAAGGACTTTCCGAGTAGTATTTCCTACAAGTGGCCGTGAGATATTCGCCCCTCCTATTAGGAGTGGCGAATCCTTTATTAACCCTCACAACTACTTTTGTTTACCTCACAATGTACCCAATATCCATCCCATAGGTGGCCCTCAATCGAGCTCCGGAGATTGGAATCAAAGTACAAAGCTCAACAAATAAAGTACCTTGGAGATCTCAAGTCTAAGGATACTTGCACGTTTGCTATATTGAGATTATATCACTGGCACTAAATAGTTATCCATGTGATTATCTCAAAGCTAGGTCATCCAATGAACTTATTCCATTAACAAGCATCCATGTGTTAACTTTGAGTATCTCAATACTCACGGTTATGAGAACCACCGCCTGATCAAATCAGGAAGTCTAACACATGCTAGTCTTAACGCATTAATGATGTCCTGTCTCATTAATACTATGACTAAGGACTATTTAAGTACTAACACCATCTAATGTAGTAGGAATCTCATATCATGATCTCTATCATGATTTCCTTAGCACAGTGTTGTACTATGGACTTTATCGAACAGTTATATTACTTAAAGTAAATAAAAGAAACTGCAAGATAAATAATTCCTTTTATTAAAATAAAATGTGTCATATACAATGTATAAGTGATTGCCTCTAGGGCACAACATTAACAAGCAGAACACACCTAACGCTAGGTACACTAGTACACCTGGCGCTAGGTTTACACTGGAACAATTTTGTTCCGTTTCCATATCACACCTGGCGCTAGGTCTATTCGAGCCATACTCTATTTTATTGAATTTTCTTGTTTTGTTTTGTTTTGTTCCTAATTAAATTTTCATAACTTTTATTATATTTTAACCTATTTTTAAAACATGTAATAAGGCCTCAAAGCTTGTATTAAGGCCATTTAATAGTTATGATCACTTTGCTAATTATTTTAGGGCAAGGCATCTATATATATATATATATATATATATATATATATATATATATATCCTATTATAACTCTTGTAAACACAACTTCTGATATTTTAAATTGAGAAATCTTTTGTTCTCTCTAGAAAGAGTTCTTGAGGGTATTCCTCTTAGGTGATTCCCAAATTAATCAAGACTACTCTTAGGTTTTAGTCCAACCTAAGAATCCAGTCTCTAATCTTTTTAGGATAAATCATTGTTCTTTCTAAAGAGGGTCTTAGATTCCTAACTAATTTAAAGTTCTTTTAGGAGTTCAATTGGTTGCCTAAATCTTCCCATCTCATTTGTTCTTGATCCTTCTTAGGTTAGAGGTGTTTGGGTGTTGATTTAGTTGGCTTAGTTCATTAAATTTTAGATTCTAAGAAACTAGTATACTTAGAGTTCTAGTCTTAAATTAGGTCTCTTAAATTTGAGCTTCAAATCCCAAATCGGTTCTTCTCAAAAGTATATCACAAGATGAGTAGGATTCACTATACTTCAGTTATTGGAAGTCTTATGTATGTCATGCTATGCACTAGGCCAAATACCTGCTTTGTTGTAAGCTTAGTTAACAGACATCAGTCACACCCAGGGATACTCAAGTACCTCAAGGAAACGAGGGATTATGCTAATTTATAGAGTTGATAACTTGGTTCCAACAGGATACGCAACTCAGACTTCCAGGTGGATAAGGATGAAAGAAAATCTACTAATGGATATGTTTTTATCTTGTCTAGAAGAGTATCAAGCAATCTTGTATTGCTAACTCAACTATGGAAGCTAAGCATGTGGCAATTTCGGAGGTATCTAAGGAAGTAGTCTGGCTCCAGAAATTTCTATCAGAACTTAGAATTATGCCACAACTAGATAATCTAATTACATTGTATTGTGACAATTTAAGAGTAGTCTCGCAATTTAAAGAACCAAAAAACTACAAGAAAAAGACAGCATATTGAGAGGAAGTACCACCTAATCTGGGAATTTATTCAGAGACAAGAAATCGTGGTGGAATAGATAGCCTTAGAAAATAATCTAGCAGATCTACTCACAAAGCCTTTGATAGAAAGAGTCTTTAAAAGACACTTAGATGCCATAGGGGTGGGCACCTATAAGCTTACATAATCTTAAAGTGCAAGTGGGAGATTGTTAGAATGTATGCCCTCAAAACGACGTATATGATGAAAATTCAATAAAATAAATAAAAGTATCATTCTCAATAATATTTGTGTTCTTTAAATTTAATTTATAATGGACTATTTAAATTATAAAGGACCTATTGTGTTTAAGTAATGATCCATATAAATGGAGGTCGTTGACAGTAAGGTATGGATCATAAGTTACTTAACATATAAATAGAAGTTCTTAGCAGACATATGAGAATGAGAATCTCATCAAGGCAATGTTATTATAATATGAATTCTGAATGAGAAATGACTTACCTTTAGCCACTAAGTAGTCCTCTCACTTCATGATATAAGCATATTTAGAATACTTAAAATTGGACCTGTAGTAGTGATTTTTTAAAGTACTAAAATAGGAGAAACACAGAATATTACTGTTACAGTGTAGACTGATAGTTTATAGCTTAAGTATGAGTTAGTGATCTAGTGAAGTTGGGAGCATTTACTTTGATGTACTGTGGGTGAGATTCTATCGTATGACAGATATACTTCTATATTGATATATATGACCAATTAGTTAAAATAGATTCATACAAGAGACCTTTTATGTTCCTATTAGAGATACTGCCCCTTGTAACTATCCGAATGATCTATAGATTTAGGACCCTAGGAATATGACTTGAATGTTTACTTAAGGGTAGCTCCCTGGCAAAGATAAAATATTATAGGTAGTCGTGAATTATTGGACTAGAGGTCTAAGGGTGCTAGATATTATTCATAGAGGTGTTGGTACATTTTTCCTCTCTTTATGATCAGCACTACTTAAAGGGGTATTTCAGTCATAAAATCTATAAGTCAAAGACATTGCTAAATGGAGTATTGTCCTTGGAGTTAACATTTTCTTATGATAATAATAAAAAATATTTAAAATGGAAAATATAACTATTTTTATAACAGGAGAATTTTTATCATTTTAGTAGTCAAGGACGATACGTCTTTTAATCCTCAGAATAGTTCATAAGTCTTAATTAATTTTAGGCTAAGGAAATGGTCTTAAATAAAGAGACACTTATTTTATTTAAATAGTCTGATTTATTCGACTAGAACAAAATAAACGGCTCAAAGAGAGAATAAATTAATTACCTAGTCTAGTTAATTAATTAATTATTCAGTGCTTGAACCCAGATTGAATAATTAGAATTAACTTGCGTCTGAGCTAGGTAAAGGCTTAAGATATTCTCCTGGTCCATTTGGGATATTTAATTATTTATTTATGGGCTTTTATTAGTCCATAAATAAATAAATAATTTTTAAGCTTGGCCCAAAAGCTTAGACCAAAGGTCCACAAATCAGACTTGTTGTTATACCCTAGTTAAATATTTCCTGGTGATAAGGAATTAAAAAATCCGAAGATATGCATGATTTTATGTGATATCTGGAAGTTTAGTGTTTTTCCTTTATCAAAGTTCTTTTCTTTTGGATGTAGATGATGTCGCTAAAACATAGCCTTTGAAAAACATACACAAGATTCTCTCTCGGTATCTTTATTTTTTACTTCTCTCAAATATTTAATCGAGAAGATGTGAGACCAATTTTTCTTGCTCTTCTGCTTCTACTAGAGTAAGTTAAGCAGTGGTTATATTCTGAAAGCCCAAAGGATTCACATTGATGCAAAGAAGAATTCGAAGGCTAGTGGGATTTTCACTAAAAACTTCAACAAGGGATACACCGGTGGTTGAACAGATTACTTCAATACAATCTAAGTAGACTAAGGTTCCTACAAAGCGAAAATGTATAGTTTTTCAGTCTTCCGTTGCATTATTGACCTTTGTGTTTTTTTCCCAATCCACTTTTATCTTCCATATCTACTTCTTTTTAGTGTAGCCATTTCATAGTAGTCATTCCTTTCAATATGGGATTGATTCCAACTGAATTTAAGAGTTTTGATGTCCTTTTTCAAGGCTCCTATACTCCTTCTAAGGTCCTTTCCTTGTTCTATCATAATTTTTTGAAAGGATCTAATGGGTTTTTGCATGCAAATAGGTCTCCATAAGGCATGAAAATGTCTTTAGAAAAGAGATTATCATGCAAAAACTTATTAGAAGCAATAGAAATGATCATCACTTCACTCCCTTACATGTTTAGCACTCATTTGAGTGACACTCTTCTCTCGTCTATTAATACGGATCTTTTAGTGTACGAAATATTACCAACAAACTGCATAATTAACCAAGTTTAAATTAAAATGATAAACACTCGACCACACATATAGGCAAATATACCCATCAAAAAGTATAGAAAATAGCAAGTATCGAATCTACAAGAATATAGGCTCCTACCTTAATTTACCCAAATCTTTATTGTTTAGCTTATAAAATAAAAGAAATAGAAGTAAATAACCTACTAACCTAATATACTAAGGAATACAACAAGTTCACACAAAAAAGTCACAATGATAATTAAGGAGTGAGAATAAGGAGTAAAGACATGTAAGTAGATAGAAATCTTTGAAGCCATGATAATGATTAATCAGCAATTATTACAATTAATAATCATCTTAGCATCATGAAAGAATAAAATAGATTTCACTTCTTTCCCAAGTCATGGATTCACTATTCTAGCCAATTTAGTAGATTTCTCAATCTTACTAAAACAACCAAAAAGATACATAAAGAATAATTCCTTAGAAAATATCCCTATCTCTAGATGATATTAAAGTATGAAATTAATCAATATCCATATACTCTAGGTGACATTAATCAACCTTTGATTACTCAAGTTTAATTCTTAACCTCTTTTCCCAAGTTAGCCAAGAAAACAAATATAGAATTAATTAAATTGAATCATCTTCTAATCTTCTTTCCCAAGTCAATTAGAAGGAAGAAACAATCAATCAATTTACCAAATAAATTAAGTAACCACATACCAAGAATAATAATCAATTGATCAAATAACTAAAATCAATACAAAATTATGAATCCAAAAACATTCTCTAAATACAATTAAAATAATTAAACCTCAAATTTCCAATAAATTACAAAGAAGAGAAAAGGAAACCACTCATAGACAAATAAACTTTCTTCTTCTTCCTTGAAACCTTCTTGATCAACCTTTTTTCCTCCTCCAAAAGTCTCCTTAATCCTGCTAAATCTTGGTGTTTCTCTAGGAGTTTCCTATGGATTTACAAGTCCCAGAGGTGAAAACTAGTTTAGAGATTGTTATTTTCTTGTATTTGTAGGGGTTTAGATTGCTAAAATGTGTATACAAGAACCTTAATTCGTTCCCAAATTAGTTTCTAAAAAAATCCTGATTGCAATTGCCAAAATATGCATCACAAGAAAAATCCACCGCCATATGAATAGTACCAACAATGTCAGGTCAAAGGTATAACCAGCACCATTTATCCTCTATTTTGTCTAATTTTCGGTTCTAGTAATGAGCCGGCACCAGTGCAGGCATATAAGCCGGCATCAGTTCAACTATTTTCCATTCCAAATTTCTCTATTTTTCTATAATTGAGCAAAGGTTGGCTCAGTCTCCTTCGGCCAGTGCCCGGTCAGGTCTGGAATCACACAATTAAGCTTCAAATTCTTCAATTTCTGCATAAAATCAAAGGAAAATCTTTCTACTAGCACAATATCAAATTGTAAGGGAATTGACTAGTTGTTGCATCAAAAATATCACAAAATCACCACAAATAATTAGGAAAATATAAGTACATTTAGCCCTTGTTTGGTTTGCGGAAGGAGAGAGAGAGAAGAAGGGGGAAGGGGAGAGGCACCTTTTACTTTTGCTAAGGGAAGTGATGTAGTGATATTGCATTGAATATGTTGGATGATTTTTGGATAAATCATGTTATAATTTAATGCAATATGAGGTTTATTTAGACAACTTACTCTCTTTTGTGGTTATTTAATTTTTTTAGGGACTTGAACGAAGAAACATACAAGTTGCGGGATTGAAGAAGCAAATTTCGAAAGATGACACTAGGAGAGTTCAATCATGGGCTGGATTCATCAATTAGGGGTCGAATTGAACTCTTCAATGAATTCCAGCTAGGATAAAAGCCGAAGGGAGTGAATTTTAGAGGGTTAAGCAATTAGCGATGACTTTTATTCAATTTCTTTTACATTAGACTTAGGTATTATCTTCCTGGGATATTTTGGTTGTAATTTTGAGAGGGTTTTTTAGTGTTGGACGCATATTAGAGGCTACTCATGAACAAACTTGAAATTTGTATTAGGATACTATGATATTTTCTCATACCTTCTGTTTTAATTTGTTCTTGAATTTCTCTTCAATTATGCATTAATTTATTATTCTAAGGCCGTGATGTAGCTAGTATTGATTATTATTTTATCTTGTGATTTCATTATTTGAAGGATGTTACTAAGTCTTTGCCTGATTATTGTACTCAAAGCAATTAAATGCCTGATCACCATTCAGATTGATTTATTATTAATTAGAAAAATTCGAGAAAAGACTTAGTTAATTAAGACAGGTAATCAGACCACAAATTACATGTAAAATAGAAATATATTTACATAGTTTGTGTGATATTCTGGAATGCGCTTCTTTGAATTGAATTCAACATAGAAATATAGTTGGGTTATTTAAAGGAATAGAATTAATATACCTTGAAAAATGATATTAGTTAATTTTGGACATTGATTGACTGACAAAGTACACTCTAGAATAGCAAGTCGCTTTGATAATATTATAGTTAATCTAGTGAATTCATGTGCCTTAGATCATCCCATTACAATCTTTATCCGAAAAAAAGTGCTAGTTTAATTATTTCAATTTAGTTCTCAAAAACAACAATCAGTGGAATCTTTATTTTCTTTTAATTCAAGTTAGAATTGATTTTATTGGAAGGAATTTTAATTTCTAATCTCTATCGGATGACCTTGTTACTATAACGAGATCTAGTACACTTGTTAGTGCTCCGAATTGGTTATCAAGTTTTTGGCGCCATTACCGAGGATTAGTAAATTGAAAATTTCTTCTTTTGAGTTTGACTTTGATTTGATTTCTGTTTTTGTTTTTATTCTCTCAAGTGTGCATAGTGTGGAGAAATTTTTAGTGGTGCATGTCTAGAAACCGTACTGTAGATTTAATACCCTTTGATCCAAAAATTAAGCGTACTTGCAGGCAAAATTGAGCTAACCGGAGGGCTAAAGCAATGGCCAATAATGGAGGAAATCAAACACATGATGATGGGCCAGAAAATCAGTTACAACCATTGGCTCCCTTGGGAGTCAATAACCAAGCCCATCCTCGATTAAGAGATTTACAAACGCCCACCATTGCTACCAATCCGTCATATATTAGGCTAGGCAATGATACAAGAAACTATGAGTTGAAAAACTTCCATCTTCATCAACTTCCAACTTTCAATGGATTGGGAGCTGAGGATGCATTGGGATTTCTACGAGAGTTCTACAGTACAGTACAAATATTCCCCTTGAACAACCTGTTCGAAGAGGAATTAAGGCTCAAATGTTTCCTATATTGTTTAAAAGGGGTGCTAGACAATAGCTACTAGGTTTTACCTGAAAGATCCATGAGCACTTAGGATGAGGTCTATGAAACCTTCATGTTCAAATATTATCCGTTTCAGAAGACTATGGATTATAGAAGCAGGATTAGTTCCTTCACACAAAGAGAATGAGAGGCATTTCATGAAGTATAGGACAGGTTTAAATTGTTATTGACCCAGTGTCCTCACCATGGTTTCTCTCTCTTGTTGATTACTCAGTTTTTCTATAAAGGACTATCTCCTAAGTGTCAGATGTTAGTGGATACTACTGCAGGTGGATATCCAAGAGATAAAAATGCTCAAGAGCTACAAAGTATCTATGAGAATTTAGCAAGAAATTCTCAACAAAAAGCAGTGAGAGGTAGAAGAGCTGCAATGCATGAAATCCATACTCAACCTGACATTGCTTCAAAGCTAGCAGAGCTAACTAACCAAGTTAGCCTGTTGATGACTCAAGAAGGGAGTAGAACTAGTGAGGTATGTGCACTTTGTGGAATGCACTGGCACACTACTAATTTCTGTATAAATACAGGTAGCCACCCTTCTATGCTGGAGGAAGCAAATTATATGGGAGCTCAGCGACAAGGACCATCCCAAAGGAATGACCCATTCTCAAACATATATAATCTGGGATGGAAGAACCACCCAAATTTTGCCTGGAGAGATTAGAATACGCAAAGGCAATGAGTACCTCCAGGATTTCAATAGAATAGAGCACCATTCCAGCAGGCACAAACTAACCTTCCGCAACAACCACCTCTTACTCCAAAAAAGAAGCCACAGTTTGAGGAGGCTATCATGCAATATCTGTCCAAGTTAGAGGCAAAGATTGATCAAGTGGCTAAGACCAATCAAGCTTCCATTTATAATTTGGAAGTTCAAATGGGTCAATTTGCATATGCAATGAAAGAGAAAGCTCAAGGAAAACTGTCTAGTGACACAAAGCAAAATCCTAAAGAGCAACTCTATGTCATGACTCTTCATAGTGGAAAACGACTTCAAGAAGTGGAGAAGAAGAAAGAAGAGGCAAAGGAAAGTAAGGCAGGGGAATCAGTGATCATATCAAAGGAGGATGATTCTAAAGAGGGAGACTCTAAACCTTATACACCTCCTAAACCTTATGTTCCTCCAAATCCATTTCCTCAAAGACTCAAAAACTAAAATGTAGAAAAACAATTCTCTAAGTTTCTTGAAGTTTTTAAAAAAATTTCATATTGACATTCCTTTTGCAGAAGCATTAGAATAGATGCCAAGTTACGCAAAGTTCTTGGAGGACATCCTAACTCACAAGCACAAGCTCGAAAATCATGGAACGGTGATGCTAACTGAAGAATGTTCTACTATTCTATATAGGAAGTTGCCCCAGAAGATGAAAGATCCAGAGAATTTTACTATTCCTTGTAATATTAGGCAATTGCAATTTAATAAGGCAGTGTGATTTAGGTGCAAGTATATTTAATGTCTTTATCTCTCTTCAAGAAACTAGTTCTTTGATGAGGTCAAACCAGCTAATATGGTTTTGCAACTAGCAGATAGGAATATAATTTATCTGTGGGGTATAATTGAAGATATACTGGTGAAACTAGATAAATTTATATTTCCTACTGACTTTGTTGTTGTGGATATGGAAAAAGATAGAGAGATACCTCTTATCTTAGGAAGACCTTTCGTAGCTATTGGTCGAACTTTGATAGATGTTCAACAAAGTAATGTCATCCTTAGAGTTCATGAGGAAGAGGTCACTTTTGATGTTTATAAGGCTATGAAATATCCTACAGAAAGTGATTCTTCTTATTCTATTGATTCTATTTCTCCTACTATTCATGAAAGTGTAACGGAAACCATCTCTAATAATCTTTTGGAGTTATGTTTGAAGGAAAGTAGTAAGGAAGTAGAGGCGAATGAAGCGATGAAAAAATGTATCATGTACCTAGATGCAAGACCTCCTGAGCCTTCCTTCAAAGGGTATAACCCACCAATAATAAGTAATATAGCATGGAGGTCTAAAAGAAGTGATAGATGTGTACTAAAGAACTCATATAAGGAATTTAGAGACAATTAGCATTGAAATAATCATATAGGCAATTAAGAGAGTTAATTAAATCAGAAAATCCAATTATTATGATGCTATCACAACTCCAAGGAAACAATTTTATCAATTAATACTTCACTTAAGGCAATGATAACTCAAGGAATTCAAAGTTACAAGACAAAATAGTATAATTCCAAAATAAACCAGTTATTCCCAAACTCTAGATCAGAACACAAAAAATTAATTTTTTTGCCGTAACAAGAAATATGTATCCTACTAAGAACTAGTTACTAAGTAAGGAAAATATAGGATTTCAGTGCTGGAAGCATTGGAAGACTCATATGTGCATTCTCAAGGCATAAGACATCATATCAAACACTTGATGTGCAAATTTTGTAGCCCAGTATAGCTCAGCAAATTCAACCTTATTTTAGCTCAAATTCATAAAATTCTTTTGCCAAATGATTTTTCAAACATCAACCCAACCTGTAAACTCAACATCATAACAAGTACATTGCAAAATTTGAATTCTATTAATCTCAAAAATAGGAAGAAAAAAAGTACCAAATTTTCAAAATTTTTGTTAGAAATGTTCTTGAGGAAATTTGATCTTCTTCTCAAGGAAAGTTGCCTTGATTGGAATCAAGACATAACCAACTCTGATACCATCTGATGCGAGCATGGAGATGCCTCAAATTCGACTCTCAAACAAAGAGAAAAATACAAGAAAGTTGGATTGGAAAGCAAGCCCAAAACAGAGAAATTTTAACACTTCAATGATTAAAAATTGTTTGCACAATTGTGTTTGAGGATTTTTCTAACATGCCAAATAAGGGTATAAAATGCAGTCATCATGCATCAACAAATTTAACCCTACATCCTTAATATATAGTACTTGGACAAGTAAGGTATTGATCCCACAAGAAATTCAAAAGAAGCATACTTTTATAATCTCTTCTCTTACTTCAATCTTATGAACAAACTCTTGAATAATTAACTTAAATAAATTCTTATAAGGTCATCAATACAAAACAAATGGGGGGAGGGGAGACAAATAAGAAACTACCTAATCTGAAACATACAAAAACTATGAAAGTACCAAAAATAATAATAATAATAAATAAGAATACACATCCAAAACAATTAGGAAACTAACAAGTTTTTAGGCATTTATCGTAAGATCATATTAGGAAACTAATCATAGATGTGATTATCTTGGAGTATTTGCTTTTAGGATTCTACTAAGCTCTATAAATCTCTATCCTTACCAAATTAGATTAATTCTATTGAGCGCTACAAATTAATTCCTAATTCAATTCTTAATCTAATCCAACTTGATTAACTAATGATTAAGCGTACAATTAGATTAATCATGTATTAGACCAAAAACCAAATTAATAAACATCTCAAGGCATCACCAATATTAAATAACATAGCAATGAGCTTCAACTACATGTAAGTTCAATCATACAATTCCCTATTAACTTACCTAACCATAAGCTGCAATTTAATTAAATCAATACATACTACTTAAAAAATCAATCAAAAGATCAACAATCTTAGCTATTTAATCATGTGAATCAAGTATGTAGGCTTTAATATATGAGAATTCAACAAAATTGATAAAGAAGAATATGAAATTACACAAATACTTAAGAGATATTTTTAATAAGGTAAAAAATAAAATCTTCAATTGAACAATTTCAAAGTCTCAAAATTCAATAATCAAAACAAGACATAATAATAAGATAGAATCTAATTGTCTTGAACATAAAATAAAATAATACAAACATTTGGAAACAAGAAAGAAACGAGACAAAATTTGAAAGATAAAACTTGATTCACCCACAATCTCGAGTTCTTCTTGCCTCCAGTTTTCCTTGCCTTGGCTCCTTCCTTTAGTGCAAATGTATGAAAGAATTATGTTGTGTTCTATTGCATCTTGTTGAATTGTGAAGAATGTCGCCCCATAACCCTTTTTATAGCTACTTAACCATTTTAGGGTTGATTTCCAGCAACTTCCTAAAATTCTAGCGAATGGCATGGCTTCATGCACAGGTATGCATGATGTCGTGCACTTTGTAGATTTGCACAATTCAACATGGTAGGACTTGCCGCATGGCCATGCTATTTGGCACAATTTGTGGCATGGCCATGCCACAAGCCATACATTCATTATGGAAGCTCTATGTTGGTTGTGTTTAGCATAGTTTGATACATGGTCGTGTATCATCCAATGCATATGCACTGAACTACTTTCAACATAGCTCCCAGTCATATTCTAAGTCGTTCCTAATCATCCGACAAACATCTTTCATTACAAATTGATCATTTGAGCTCTTGTTTCACTCATTCGTTTTACCAAAATGACCTATAAACACACAAACTGAGTAAAGGCCATCCATAATCATACAAAAGGTCATATAAAAGCCAATGGACATAAAAATATGGCATTTTTTACGCTTGACAAATTAATCCACAACTTAACCCACAATTTTAGCATCTAATTAACTCACAATTAGATGAAGAATTATCCCAATTCATTGTCAAACAAAGCTCAAATTAATGGCCTTAACACCCTCAAACAAATTTCTCATAAACAAAGAACTAAGGATTGAAATTGGACAAAATAAAACACCTCCTTCCACAAAAGAACCTTACTAGAACAAACTATCTAGGATCCCAATACCAATAGAGATTGGCCTACTACAATAACACTTAAGAACTTAAAACCTAGTAAAGGGAATTGAGTCAATGGGATCAGGAATTGTAGGCACCCTTCTATGTAACCTAACAAGAATCCTAGGACAACAAAGATACCTAGTACCCAAATTCAAGGGACAACATGTATTATCCCTTAGAATTTAGAGACTCCACACGAAGGTGGGACTAATCCCTTCGCAATGTCTTAAATTGTAAGAAGAACAATCAGGGATAACCCTCCCATGAGTTTAGATCCTCACACTTTATGTAGGAATGAATATCACACAAGCACAGTGAAAAATTTAAAATTTATCCAAGTTTAAGATTGCATGATTTTTTTTTTTTTAATTTGAAGAAAATATGGTAGTAACTGGATTTGGTTGATTAGTAGGTTGTCTAGGACTTGTCTAAATCTTGAACCCTGGGAATGTACCTACTGGAAAACCTGCCAAACATCTACTCCTCTGCATGAAATGTGTGTAAAAGCAGAAGTTTTTTACCTTCCAAAGTATTCTCTCAACCTCACAAACCAAGCTACAGGTGAAAGTAGACTAAGATTCTTTTTCTAAGGAATAAAACTGAGAGAGAAAAAAAGAGAGAAGAAACTGATAGCTAGGGCTATTCTTTTTCCTTATGGTCGGCCCCTAGAGGTTTTAAAATAAACCTTCATGGCCAACTAATCCTAGTCCAAGACTACCTAGGGTATTGTCCACCAGCTAGACCTGTTATTTTTTGTCTTGGATGTTTTTTTATTAAAACCTAAAATAACAAAATCTTAACCCACTTTATTTATTATTTTATCTGAGTTTTTAATTTAACTAAAATTCAAAATAATAAATACATAACCTAATATAATTATTAGGTCAATCCTTATTTATTTTATTCAAGCCCATATTTTAACTTGACTTTCTAAAATTAATTAATTAATCTAGCACATGAATTACTCTTGGACTTAAATTAATTACTCCAGTCAAAAAAACTTTCTAGAATAAAATAGTTTCTTTCATTCGTCATACAATCTAAATAATTTGTGCAATGAGTAAAATAGCCATTTAAGTTTCTAGAACTACCTTAGAAACCCAAAGACATATTATCTTTGGCTACTAAAATAACTAAAATGCCCCTATTAATTTAATAGTTATATTTACATTCTAAATATCTTCATTCATCACCATATTAAGATATTGACCCTAAGGAAAATATTACAATGGTGTTGTGTTCAGCCTATAAGTGTAATGATGAAAATATTTCTCTATGTAACACCCATAATTGAGATATGATTGATTGGTAATATCACCTTTCTCATGACTTCTACCATCATTTGACCTCCAAGCTATAATTTATGATATCCAAGAATGTAATGTTTATCTAAATGGAGTAACCCTTAAAGCAATACATTCTTAGTTATTTCTTAAGGCCGAAGATTTTCACAGATTATCTTAAACTGTCATAACAGAGTGATTACTTCTTCCATGAAGAAAAGCATAGAAGTACTATTGTCCAAGTCTGTCTTGGTTAACTAAAAATACTTGCCCAACATACAAGGATATTAATCTCATAAGGGAAGTCTCACATATAGAATATCAAAGTCTATACGTCCAATTTTATCAGACTGCCAATTCATACTCAAACCATAGAGTATCCATCTATGCAATAGCAGTAATAGTCCAATCTTTATTTATTTTAATACTTTCATAAAAACTATTATTATGTGATCCAATTATACATATTCCAAATAAGCTTACACTATTGGTATAAGAGGACTACTCACTAGTTAAGGGTAAACCATTCCCCACCTGAAAATCATAGTATAATGATCTAAACATTGATGAAATATCTAGTTTCATCAATCAATCAAGAATTCTTTTAACTATATCTTAAGTAACCATGATCTATACCTTATTGTGAAGTACGACCCAACGTATAGATTATTTACTAATATATTTGGACCTTTATGTATAAAAAATGTGAATATAAACTTACTAAATAGAATACTATTATTATTGCAAACTAAATGTCTTTATAAAATTTCTTAGTCTTTGAAGGCATATTTCCAACAGGTTGATCTCAAAGATCTCTTAATTCATCATAACTTATTGTTTGTGACCAAACAAGATATATTTAAATATTAAATTAACCCTAATCTATTACAATCAGGCCTATGGGCTTTAGATGGCCTATAGCATGCTTATAAAGGCCTTACAAATGATTACAAATCGTGTCAATTGAAAAAACTTCAAAACAAATTGAAATAAAATGAAACAAAAGCATGGCAAATAATTTTGTAATGTGCACGTGTGTCTCCTTGAACGGCCGTGCTGGCTTCAACTTGCTAAAAAATCACAACATGTATGGCTTCTTGCACAAGCGTGCAAGAAGTCATATAGAATTACTAAACCTGCACGGTTTTGTTCCATTTGCACGGTTTATGACATGGTTATACAACAAGTCATGCACCCCTTGCACTCTTGATACCAAAACATTTTTTTGACATCTCCATGGCCTTCACTTGCAATCTTTTAAATCTTCTCATGAATGGTGAACATTTGAAGCTCCTTTTGGCCTTTATTCATCCTCCCAAAAGCTTCATTTTCCAGGCTTCTTCCATGTAAGTTTAAAATCTCTTCATCTTGGTTCTCAACCAAGTCACCCTAAAACAGATTTAAATCTTTATTCTCTTTCTTGAAAATATTCTTCTTACATAGGTGGATTCCTATCAGTACTTAAGAGTGTAACAAGTGATACAGTTACTTAATGTTTGTGAAGGGAATATGCATTCTGGAATATATATTGTTATGAAAATATATTTTTAAGCTTAACATGTGGTAATATTGTTTCGAAGGTACTAAGGATTTAAAGTGAATTTAGGAGCTTTGTGCTTAGAAATCATGTTTTACTTATAAGATTGCATTTTAAATAATTTAGAATAATTATTAGAAGATATTTATATAAGTAATTTGTTTATGTTATGTTCTTTCATTATAAACACCTAAGGAATTTGTTTGTATTTTGTTTCTTTCATTATAAACACCATTATACGTAAAGTGCTTGGAATGGTTTCATGGAAAAATTTACATATAAACACCATTATATGAAGGATTTTAAGCTTGTAAGGCTTGGGTATTGATAATTTTAATAAAAATCCTATAAACCTACCTAGAACTTATTAAAGGGCAATTTAGTCTTTTACTTGATATCTATAATTGAACCCCGATTTGAAAATTATATACTTATTTGCATATATTACAACCTTCAGGAACTTTGTTTTAACTATTACCTTTGATTTTCATGCTCATGGTTCTATGTTGTCTATGTGAAAATTATGTGTTTTAGGTTTGTTTTTTGCTAATAGAGTTTTGGTTAATTACGACTTATGTTGATTATAATTTGGTGTTTGGTTTAGGTGGAGATCTTGTAGAGGAGGATTGCGAACTAACATTTAGTTAAGAATTTTGTTGTTGTGCTTTCTTGGGAGGTGAGTCCATAGAAATCTAAACTTGTGTGTGTATGTATGGCTTGATAAAGTGTTACTAATTTGCTAAAATGTATTTTAGAAAGCTTTTGACGAACTCATAGCATGTTTATCAACTCATTAGTTTTGATTATGATTATGAAATTCCATTATATATTATACTTGCATAAAGTAGAATATGATTTTACTAGAAATTATGCTAGTTTTATGTAATTTTGTAATACATTTCGACTATGGTTTTGAGGACATATGAGAATCTTGAAAACTTATGGAAATTGTTTTGGAAAATGGAAAGTGTTTTGAGCCATTATATAATTAATGAAAAAATGTCTCTCTCTCTCTTATAATATGTTCAAAAAGGAACAAATATTGCTTTGAATTTGAGAGAAATAGTTACCTACTGAATATGCAGTTGTGATCAACATTTAAAATTACTATTACTACAAATGTTAGTTTTCAAGCTATGGTTCTCTATAAATTTTCAATTAAGTTTGTTTTGATAAATTTATATACTACCTCTATTTCATTATTTGGGACTCGAAATTTTTTTTCACAATATTGGTCATTTTATAAAATTCTATAAACATTTATTACTTTTGTTTTCTATTTCTATCTCTCCCTACAATCTCTCTCTTTCCACTAATTATGATCCAACTCTCCTCAATTATCAAAATAGATAAAAATTTAATTATAAGTGTTTTTAAAATTTTAATTTTAAATTATGTAAAATTTAAGACCCTTAATTCTTGTGTATAAATCTAAAATGACTTGTATTATAAAACAGAAGTAGTATCATGAAATGTTTCTTAAATGTTATGTACACATGAAACTCACTGAGACTCTATTTCGTATAAATTTCTCATGATTTGAGGACTTTATATTTTATTTCAAGATTTCCCGATATGCAAGTATCAACATTTGTATCTGTTTATATTTTTCAATAATTTGTTATATTCTATTGCTGTTGTTATTTAAATATTATGTTTAGATTAATGGATTTGTTCTCAGATATCTATTCCGGATTTATGTAATATTGATCAAGAAGACCATATTTGTACATTAAAATTGAATTTATGATTGAAAGTTCATTTTTCATAATTCTTGTACCAAAATTTATAACTAATTTTAATTTTAGACTCATTTGTTAAAACTGAAATTTAAATATCTAAGTATTAAATTCTTAAAATTAAAATCCAAAAATTAATTTTTGAAATCTAAAATATGAATCTAAAATCTAAATAAATGATAGTCTATTGTTATATTATATTTTATTATAATTTAAAATAAATATAAAAAATTATATTAATATATCATATATTCAGATTTCACACTTAAGTCACTTTTATTTAACTTAAAATTTATAAAAAAAATTAACACGTCATAATCAAGTAAATAATATAAAAATATATTATCAAATACACTAATTAATTAAATACATAATATTATTTATTATTAAAAACACTTAATTAAATAAATAGTTAATTGATCAAATAGACTACTGGTATTATAAAAATCCCTGGTTAAGAGGCAGAACATTCTTACTATATTGGAAGTGAGTAATGGTCGTCACCATAACACTACCATGGTAAGGCAGAACATTCTTACTATATTGGAAGTGAGTAATGGTCGTCACCATAACACTACCATGGTACTTATTTAGCAGCGCCTCCCCCTCCCCAAACAACAACACAGATAATAATGATAATAATAATAATAATAATAATAATAATAATAATAATAATAATAATAATAATAATAATAATAATAATAATAATAATAATAATAATCTTAATCTTAATCTTAATCTTAATCTTAATCTTAACCTTTTTCAAACCATCAATAAACTTCAACACAACCATATCTTAAAATTTACATTGGGCACCTCTTGTGCACCATGGGTTGAGTACATATACGAATTATCTTTCCAAATTTAAACTATTAAATATCATAGTCTTAAGAACTTTGTTTTAGCTGGTCAAATGATATGCGTTTAATGGCTTTCTTTTGAATGTACTTTACTTCGTTACGTTTTGTAGAATTATTTAATTTAATGATTTTGATTTGCACGTGTATTTTTTTAGATTGAGGAAAAAATATTTTTATACTAGTACTCTACTGGCTTTTCATTTTTATAAGTAATTTGTCTCAAAAGAAATTAAAAATTAATTAAATAATATTTTAATGCTAATCGGTTCTCTTCCATCAACCCCGTTAATCACAAGAATTCTTAACTTATCAATAAGGCAAATGGTTAGTTAATCGGTTTTTATTTCCATTTTTGATAGGTAACCGTTACTTCAGGTGATGTAGTCTGAATCAACATAGATTTTTAAAACGAAAATTCTAACATACACGGGATGCGTTAAAGATTTTACTTCATACAACCGTACGACTTTTCAATACATATATAACAACATATAATCTAACGGTCCATACAAAACTTTAAAAATGGTATCAATTGGAATTAGAATTCCAACCGGATCGGTTCACCCACTTCTAAATTTTCTATAATAATCTTATCAAGTTTTTGTTATACTTTAAAAGGTATTCACTTTTCATAGACACAAACTCCAATGTAATTATTTCCATTTATATGAGCATTTTATGAAATTTAAAATTATTTTTATAAGTTTTTAAAAGAATATTAGTTTACTTTCAGTGACAAGATTTGTAGAATTATATATCTATTGTAATGAACTCTCTCGGTTTGACTACCGGTGTCAATCCTAAGTATGGCGAAAGGTACCTCCAATGTACCAACCTCATATTTTCTAAAAATAAATGTCTAAGTATTTCACATGAAACTCTTATCCTAGACTTCACTTACGATTAGAGGCCTACTTCTAACGCAACAAAAAAGCTGTACCAAAAAAATTAAAAAAAAAAAAGGGTAAACCATACCTTCACCTCCAGGTCATGCTTTTTTCAGATAACGGTTTGAGCTGCCGGTAATGCTTTGGGGAGGCAATGACTTTGCAAAGCACCAACTAAAAGTAGGTTTGAGTCTAATTCTATTCAGTGATATTATTCAATGGCACACCCCAGAAAGTACACATTTGGTAAGCATTTTTCAGAAGAAATACAACCTTTGACTTCAGACAATAGTTCCTGTTCTCACATATTCTCATCATACTATATTTTACGCGTGGGTGAGTTTCACATAAAGAGGTCAGCATTATCTGTGAGAAGGCGGCACAGTGCAATAGCCTGGTCTGGATGTAGATTTTTTTTCCTTAAAACGATAATTTTTAATTTTTGGAGGCAACGGTAACTTATATTTCTGTACACTATATAATAAGCATTAAATTAACAAAATTTTGATGCAGGGTGAATAAAAGCCGAAGTTCCATCTCAAATTCCTAATCTCTTCGTACCACATTCTGAGCAAAACTTGGAAGTCTCCCTTAAATATGGAGCTCCACATTCATCACAAAACTTTGCAGGGCTTGTTGGCTGAAGTTATAAAACCCACAAAAAAAAAAGGGAAAAGCACCTTCAGTATGTTATGGCAAATTGGGGAAATAAGAAGAAAGAAGTAGCAACATCAAAGACAACACAGAATCTCGATGTAAACAGAAATGCAAAAAACTTAAATTGGCAAAGCTAGTCACCAGGCTAAATGATTTTTCACAAATGAAATCAAATAATCTATTTTACCAGTAAGTCCAAAAAATGAAAAATTTTCATTCCAGTTTAAGCTAATGCAAAAATAGATTAGATATTCAGACACACTGACAGGACTTTGTGCAAAAGCAGGTGTTTATTCAAACTGAAATCTGAATGCTAAATCTAAATTCTATTACTCCTTTGTCTGAGATTAAATGTCTATATTTGACTTATTAGAAAATTTTAAGAGCGCTTTTTTGCGATATATAAATTACCCCAGTACTGTCAAAGCAGTTAGTACCGGGACATATGTGTAAGTAATGAGTTGGTAGTTGAAGTTTAGATAAATCACGCTTTTTTTTTTTTTTTTTTTTGGGTCAGAGCTTAAAGTAAATCATGCAAGATAGGTTGATACCATAAAATATGCATTTGTATTCTTTTCTTCATTTATCATAAATGACAAACCAATGATTGTATAAACCATATTCATAGAATTCAGCAAATTACCTATAAGGTATTCCTAAAGTACAATATGATTCTTATAGGTCCAAGCAGACAAGAGTTTTTACAAGCAAATAGGGAAGGTTTGCTAGTCAGTATAGATTCTAGTAGAATTAGGAGAGCAAACGGAATCACTCTTCAAGGTCAAGATTCTCCACACATTCAGCAGAGATGCCCTACGAGGAAAGAAGATAGATGTGGGATATGATCCAATAAATCAATCACTATGGGCTTATTGCCCATTACAAATAGAACCCTAGAGAAGGCACAAAGCCATTGATGAGAACATTTTGAAGTGGACAGACTCTGGAGAAATGCGAACGCAAATCCTATTTGAAGCCAGAAGGCAATTTCTTCTAAAGCAGTATCCAAAGGTCACATGATGTGAAGAATATAAAAAAAAAAAGCGTCCCTCATACATACCGTCACAAGTCTCCACATACCATGGAATGAGCCCATCACAAATAGAACCCCAGAGAAGGCACAAAGCCATTGATGAGAACATTTTGAAGTGGACAGACTTTAGAGAAATGCGAACACAAATACCATTTGAAGCTAGAAGGCAATTTCTTTTAAAACAGTATCCAAAGGTCAACTCCGCCTGTGAGCTCTACTGCGGTGTTCATTGCCGGTCTCAAGCCTGGATAAAGAAAGAGAGTTGCGATAAAACTTGTGACGGCCAGCGTAAAATATAGTCACATCCATGACATGAATCAATCGATTAACTTCGTGGAGGCATTCCCTACTCAACGATGCGCTGCACTTCCTAGACCCGAGTGTGGTGATAAATATGAAAGGGTTGCTAGGTCGTTGCCCGGAAGCAACACGCCATGTCGGTCCCCGGATACGGTGTCAAATATGCAAGGGTGTAAAGTAAAAAAAACAGTCTATAGTGATAGGATACGTCTAGCTACATGGAATATAGAATCTTTGACCGGTAGATTGACAGAACTAGTTGAGGTAATGCAGAGGAGAAAGATTAGCTTTTTGTGTCTTTAGGAAACCAAGTGAGTAGATGAGAATGCGAGAGTAGTAGCTCCGTAAGGTTATATGCTTTGGTATTCAAGTAGAGTTAGGAATAGAAATGGAGTCGGGATTATTATTGACTGCAAATTTATTGATGATATGGTTGAAGTACGGAGGAAGAGTGATAGAATTTTGAGCATCAAGATCATGATTGGCGGCGAGATTACTACTGTTATTAGTGTGTATGCACCTCAAGTGGGATTCGATTCGGTTAGGCAACAGTTTTGGAATAATTTAGATGAGATTATTCGAAGTGTACTATGTGCGGAAAAGCTTTTCATTGGTGATGATCTAAATGGACATGTAGGTACTGATCAGAGCAGGTTTGAGAGTGTTCGTGGAGGTCAGGGTTTCGGAGCTAGGAACAAAGCAAGAACTGCTATTCTCGACATTACCTTGGCCTATGATTTGACCATAGCAAACACTTGGTTTAAGAAGAGAGATTCTCATTTAGTGACCTTTAAAAGCGAGTTAAATGCCAGTCAGATACACTTCTTTATTATGAGGCGTAGGTTTCGTAGTAGTTGTACGGATTGTAAAGTTATTCCAAGCAGAGTTGTTGGTCCTCGATTTTAATTTTAAGAAAAAGAGTAAACAGCGGAATCTTCGGGTTGACCCTAGAATGGAAGCATCAGGGGATGAAAGAATAGCCTTTGTCAATAAGGTAGTTGAGGTGAATGACTGGTCTTCTGATATAGATTCGAATCCAGATACTATGTGGAGAAAGATGGCTCAATGTATTAGGATAGTAGCTAAGGAAGTGCTTAGGGAATCTAAAGGAAAAGTACTTCTAAACAAGGACGTGTCGTGGTGGAACAACGAAGTGAAAGAAGCCGTAAAGAGTAAAAGAAAGTGCTATAGAAACTTAGGGAAGTGTAGGAGTAATGAAAATTTTGAGAAATACAAGGTCGCGCGAAGAAAAGTTAAAGAAGCTGTTAGAAAAGCAAGATCCATAGTTTACAAGGATTTATATGAAAAGTTAGATACCAAAGACGGGGAGAAGAATATATATAGACTGGCACGTTACAAGAAGAAGAAGACAAGAGATATAGGTGTGGTGAAATGTGTAAAAGACAACAACCACAAAATTTTAGTTAAGAACGAAGAAATAAAGGAAAGATGGAGATCGTATTTTAATAAGTTATTTTACGGGAGTCAAGTCCAAGCTCCGAGTGTAGGTAGCCTGGCGGCCTGGCGATTTTGAACGAACAGGTTAACCATGCTTGGATTCGTCGTATTCAGAAGCATGAAGTCCGAGATGCCCTTAAAAGGATGAGTCCAAAAAAAAATAGTAGGACCGGATGGTATACCTATCGAGGTTTGGAAGTGTTTAGGAGAGATAGGTATTACATGGCTGACAAGTCTGTTCAACAAGATATATAGAATTAATAAGATGCTTACAGAGTGGAGGAAGAGTACTCTAATTCATCTGTACAAGAATAAAGCAGATGTTCAAAATTGTGCCAATTACCGTGGAATTAAACTCATGAGTCATACTATGAAGCTTTGGGAGGGAGTGAGTGAACAGATCTTACAAGGCATTATACAAATTTCAGATAATCAATTTGGATTTATGCCTAGACGTTCCACTACAGAGGCAATTCATTTATTACGGTAGATGATTGAATATTATAGGGAAGGAAAGAAAGCCTATAACAAGGTGCCTAGAGAAGTAGTTTGGTGGGTGCTGGCCAAGAAAGGTGTATCAATAAAATATATTACTTTAATTAAAAATATGTATAAGGGAGCATGTACAAGTGTAAGGACTTGCGCCGGAGTGACTGCAGAGTTCCCTATTACTATCAGAGTGCATCAAGGATTAGCGCTTAGCCTTTTCCTCTTTGCAACCGTTATGGATGAGTTGACCTACACTATACAAGAGGCTATGCCATAATGTATGTTGTTTGCGAATGATATTGTGTTAATTGATGAGACTAGAGTCGGTGTAAATGCAAAATTGGAGTTGTAGCGGTAGACATTGGAATCCAAGGGCCTCAGAATTAGTAGGAGTAAAACAGAGTATATGGAATGCAAGTTCAATGGTAGCAGAAATATAGCCCAGAGTGTAACTTCAGAAGGTAGAGATAAACCGATAGCTAATTAATTCCAATATCTAGGATCTATTATTCAGAAAGACAGAGAGCTCGATGGCGACATTGCACACCATGTTAAGCCGGATTGGTTGAAATGGAGGAGTGCGACTAGTATTCTATGTGATCGTAATGTACCAGTGAATCTAAAGGGAAAGTTCTACAGGACAACCGTAAGACCTGCTTTGTTATATGGTACGGAATGTTGGGCAGCTAAAAAGTGTCATATTTAAAAAATGAAAGTAGCTCAGATGCGCAAGTTACGGTGAATGTGTGGATATATTAGAAATGATAGAGTTAGAAATGAAATCATTAGGGAAAATGTGAGCATGGCATCTATTGAGAAAAAGATGAGAGAAAGTCGTCTGCGTTGATTTGGACATATTCAGAGAAGACCGAGAGATGCTCCTGTTAGGACGATGGAGAGAGTGAGGCAGGATAGGTTAGACAGAGGTAAAGGTAGGCCTAAAACGACATAGATAGAGGTGATTAAGAGAAATATGTCTTTGTTAGATTTAGATTAGAGTATGACGTTCGATAAAAGGAAGTGGTGAAAGAGGATTCATGTGGATGACCACACGTTGCCTGACGTTGGTTCATGTAGCCGACTCCAAGTTACTTGGGATTAAGGCTTAATTTTTTTTTTTTTTTGTTTGTTGTATCCAAAGGTCACACGATGTGAAGAATATATAAAAGAAGCGTCCATCCTACATACCATCACAAGTCTCCACATACCATGGAATCTGCCACTGTAGTCCCCAACCTCCTACTGAGCATCAGTCACTCACTCCCTATAATGATCATGCTAACGGTGGCTAAATAAAAATGTATTCTTCCTATTTGGTGAGGTTTTTTGTCCATTGATAATTGAGGTTGACAGTTCACTTGATGTCAAAGATGTCAGCTTGGCGTGTGCGTTGGAATTTTGTCAATCAAATGTGAAACAGGGAGAAGACAGAATAAAATACTCTCCTCTCAAATTTGAACATCCACACTTCTATTTTGGAATGTCCAAGAATAAATGTTCACTTTCTCAAAATAAATATATTCTCCCTCTAAACTTCTACATTTAACCTTTTTCACTTAAAACATACATTTTCCATTAATCTATGAATCCTACCACTAACCCCTCTAATTAAAAAGGATAAAAGTGGTAACTTAGCTAAAGCGAAATGCTCTTCTAAATCTTTGCACCGAGTGAAAATGAAACATTCAAATCCTAACAGAGTAAGTAGGAAACAAGGCGGAAGCAGTGGGGATTATTTACATGTTCTAACTTATGATGCAGCGACAGCAAGTTTTGGAAATAAATAAGGGTACATGTACACATCATATTAATAATATATGCACATCTCTTTCCCCTTTGACAGAGTAATATCATATACACATTATAAATTAAATAATTTAAACATCACCTTAAGCAAGCCATAAGAAAAGTATTAGTGGACCCATGAAACAAATTACACATCAAAAAGAAGTGGGGAAAAAGAAGAATTGAATCCTACTTAAAATCAACTCTATTTGTCCTTTCATACTACACAGTTTTGTTCTTTTTGAAATTTTCTGAAAAACCTGACAGAAACTTTGAAGGGCATGGAAATACATTACTTCTGTGGCTATGTTATTCACCACAGAGAACAACTAGGCTTCTAAAATATTGTGTGGCTAAAGGATTCACATACGCATACTATTTTCTTCTTGAAAGAGTGAAACATACAAGGACTATGAATTAAACTAATCTTAGCATTATCTTATTATATATACAGCAAGCCAAAAGAATAACAGTTTCCAGTGCACTCGTGAATTCAATGAAAGACCAAAAGAGATAAATAAAAAATCAAATCCTCCTCAAATATCAGATCTAGTGTCCTTCATACAACAACAGTTTTGTTCTTTTAGTCAACAACCAAAAATAATAAAAAATTCGAAGTACATTTCAATATAGACTTCAATGGGCTTCTAAAATGTGCTCTGAAGTATATAATTACACTAGAGGATCACTCAACACCAAAAGAATACCTTGTCTTTTGATTATATACCAACAGATCCCTTTTTCTCAATTCTTTTGATTATATCTTTTCCTTTAATTATTCCTTTTCAGGGGAAATAATATATTCTTTATTAGAAAAAAATGTCAAATCATTGAGAACCTTGGAAGGAAATAGTTCTTCTAAAAGGCAAGTATTTATCATGTAGTCTGCCAGTAGTTCAAGAAACTAAATTTCTTTTATAAGGAAGAACTACAGATCATATCAGCAATGGTGGTAAACAAGTGAAGAAAAAGCTGCTAAACATGTTTCATGCTTCAAGGTCTCATCTATTCCCTAATAATATCTTCAGGCCATTCAGTTATAGAGTAGAAGAATCTGTAAGATGTTCTTGAAACATCCCAGGGAGAGACGGGGAGCGGGGGGCAACAAAAAAAAGTGCAGCAAAATAGAAAGAAATCATAAAGTAGTCCTTAAAAGAGAAAAGCAGATCACATTTATTGTTTCAAGATAGCAAGGCAAGATATTTCACTCAAAGCTTCGGACTATTCCTAAGTGGAACTAAAAAAATTAATCAACAACTTTCCACATTCATTTTATCACCGAAATAACTGATCAAACAGCACCAAAAAAGGATGAGAAAGGTAAAAGAAAATGCAAGATGGTTAGTCTCACCAGTACATGGAGGCGCCCTCCAACATGACCTAATGTTGGTAAGCAAGCCATATGCTGGGTCATGGTTGAAGACTGCGGGGCATGTGAAAGTTCCGGCAACTGCGGTGGAGGCCCACATTGTTGGTTGTGAGAAAAATGGGCTGCATGTTGACTTTGGTCAATATGATGTTGATGGCTTTGGTGTAGGGGATCAAACTGAGCCTGATGTGACAGTGCCTGAATTTGTTGTTTTATTGGAGTTTGCTGAGTGCTCTGTGTCTGTGGCATTAGATTGTTAAAACCAATAACAGAAAACTGGATACACAAATATTCTTCTTTTAATACTGTAAAACATAGCCATACAAGCATCCTGAAAACTTAATCAAGTTAAAAAGACTCCTATTAATCACTTGCCCATAGATGCAATGGGATTTATAATATCTAAGACATCAGCACAGAAGTGGGATAGAGACTATAAGATACTTGACTTTGGTCTATGAAATTGTTAGAATTGGAGCCAAGGATAAAATGGGTTGAGATTTCACACATGGGAAGGTCATACCATGAGAAACATGGGTATGTTTCACCGCTGATGATACTACTGGTAAGGGCGATAGTGCTTTGAAGAAGATGATGAGTAATCATCTTCATCCACGAAATCTGTTGAAGCATTCTTCTTCTTCTTCATGGTGGTACTGGTTTTGTCTAAAAGATGTAGAGCTGCTTCAGAGCTGCAAGCTGAAGTACTGATGAGATTGGAGGCTGACTAGTTGAAACAGCGACCCTCACAAAAAACAAACCTCTGAATGGCTCTGTTGGGGTTTCAAACACAATGGAAATGGTGAATTCATAAAGTGTAGAACATGAATGAGAGGACCACCTTCAAGTCGGAATTTAGATATTAGCCTTCTTGAATATAAACATAATTAATTGTAGAGGAAATTCAGTTGGGATAAAAACGCTCTAGGCAGATTTGGGTTTGTTATATTGAATTAGGGCTTTTAGTTGCTTATTAAGAACCCCCCCCCCCACCCCCCACCTCCCCCCTTTTAGAGGGAAAGCTAATGATCTTCCATTTTTGTGCCTGGCAGAAGAGGAACGTACATCATGCATGGTTCTTTTCGCTGGAAAACACTGCAGAGGCGGCCAAAAGAACCTTAAAAGCTGCACAAAAAAACATTGGGCATTTATAGTGTTTAAAAAATCCTTAGGTACCATGATGACAAAAGGAAAATACTTCAGGTACCAAATAGGCAATGTACCCTAGCTTTTTGTAACATTATGGGAATAATAACGAAGTGATAATTAATGAAAATTCGCTAGTAAAATCTAAGGACTAAGAAGTTAACAAGTGTCAAGTGCCACCTATTTTGTACCTGTAAATCCTAAATCACGAAGTCTAATAAGTCTAACAGACTAACACTGTGTTTGGTTTGCAAGGGGAGAGGGAAGGGGAAATTTACTTCCCCTAACTTGTTTGATTAAGGTGGAAGGGAGGTAAATGGTAAATACTTTCCCTTGTTTGGCTGCGCCGAAAAGTGGGAGGGAGAAGTTCTCCATCAGATCAAATTTACTGTTATGCCCATTTCTAGTTGGAGGAGCTTCCCTTAAGATTTGTCACTGGAATCTATACTACTGTAGTTTATTCTAGCTCCAGATTGTCAGTTTATGGCAGTATGTTTTAGGAATGTTGTGCTAACTTCAATTTGTACATCTTTCCACACCAGCCAGAGTTCACTGACATCATCAACTCTGCAACTGTGAAGAAGAGTGCTTGAAGTCTTAACAAACAGGGTTTTACAGCCGTCAAGCTTGTTCCTGAAATGAGTTGCTAACTTCCTGGTGGATCTATTTTCGTGTTGAAAACAAGGTTCAAGGGCTTAATGAATAATAAGCTGCAGATTCTTTAATTTGCTTCATATTTTCATGTTACAAAATGGTTTTGTAATGTAGAGAGATGATTTTCATTTTGGGACCTTTTTCAAGTTATGTGTAAAATCCACTAAAGAAGGGAGATAGCCGTGAAGAACCTTCAAAAAAACAAAACCACAAAGGCAAAAAAATAAAAGGACTGAGAAGAAGCAAAGGGACATCAGATGAAAGTCTGCTAGGGACAATCTTGTAATAAGGTAAAAATGACCAGGGCACATTTGCCTTTTACTTCCCTTCCACATTTACCTCCTACCAAACCTAGGGTTTTCCACATTAACTTCTACATTTACTTCCCCTCCCCAAACACCTCCGCTTTTCACTCCAACCAAACAGAGAGTAAGGCAACAATTACAAAATGCCAACAAACAGGATCGGTATGAAATTCCACCAAGTTTCCTCATGTCATAATTAAAGTACACAAATTAAACAAAAACTGAAAGTTCAAACTCCAAAATTACAAGCATCCAGTACAAGTAGAAATTGTCTTAGAAAAATAGTAAGCTAACCAACCTCAAAGGCTAAAGTTATTAATTCATATGGTAGATAACTTGGTCACTTCTTGCAGGTCTGCAAGTTCATAAACCAGATGTTGCATATTTTTTCCCTTTAATTTAAAATAATAAAATTAAATATTATTTTAAATTTTGGTACAAAGGGAGAAAGAAGAGAACTTCTATATATATTCTTATTCATAATTCGTCACCAATTTCTACAGAATTATATGTTCTATATTAGGAAGACATGCCATAATAGCTATGACTGCTATTCTATGATTATGCTAATTAGAATCCTAACTAGCTGTACCTACCAGCTGTACATTCCATAACATCTTGTGATTATACTAGCTGTGCAATCCTACCAGTTGTACATTCCATAACACTCTCCTTCAAGCTAGAGCATAGATGTTAATCATGCCCAGCTTACTACAAAGATAGTCAACTCAAGTCCCATTTAAAGCCTTTGTGAATAGATCTCCTAACTGTTCTCCAGTCTTCACATATTCTATAGCGATTAGATTCTGTTGCAACTTCACGAATGAAGGGACAGTCAATTTCAATGTGCATGGTTCGTTCATGAAACACTGGATTAGAGGCAATAGGAAGTGCAGCTTGGTTATCACACCATAGTCTTGATGGCAGAGAAGTTTTAATACCAACCTCAGTCAAAAGCTGATATATTCATATTATTTCACACGTAGACTGTGTCATAGTCCTACATTCTGATTCTGCACTTGATCGGGATAAAACATTCTGCTTCTTACTTTTCCATGAAATCAAATTCCTTCCAACAAAGACACAATAATCTGTGGTGGATTTCCCATCCATTTTAGACCCTGCCCAGTGCATCTGAAAAACACTTAATTTCAGTATTTCCATGATTTTTATACAATATTCCACATCCAGGGGCTCCCTTCAAGTAGCTAAATATCTGTTCTATGGCTGCCCAATAATGGACTATTGGAGATGCCATGAATTAACTCGCAACGCTCACTGAGTAAGCAATATTAGGCCAAGTCACTATAAGATAATTCAACTTCCCAGCTAGTCCTCTAAATTGCTCAGGATTTTCAAACACCTCACCACGTCCATGTTCTGTGAATTTGAGATTAGGAAGCATCGGCAAGCTGATTGGTTTAGCTCCTAATTTTCCAGTCTCTATCAATAAATCAAGCACATATTTTAGCTGAGATAAGAAAATACCCTTCTTGCACCTTGTTACCTCAGCTCCCCGGAAATATTTTAATACCCTAGATCCTTTGTATGGAACTGAGTATGAAGAAAAGCCTTAAGGGATGAAATTCCCATGGAGTCATTACCAGTAGTCATAATGTCATCAACATATACCACAAGAAGAATCATGCCATAATCACAGTGCTTATAAAAAATTGAGTGATCAAACTTACTCTTCTTCATTCCAAATGCCTCAATAGCCTCACTAAATTTTTCAAATCAAGCACGTGGACTCCGTTTCAGACAATACAAGGACTTCCAGAGATGACATACCTTCTCATACTCCCCCTGAGCAACAAACCCAGGTGGTTGCTACATGTACAGTTCTTCCCAAGGATCAACATGTAGAAAGGCATTTTTTATGTCCAGTTGATATAGAGGTCAACCATAGGTGGCAGCCAAAGATAAAGAGGCAAATAGATGTCAATTTAGCAACAGTAGAAAAAAATATCAGAATAGTCCACTCCATAGGTTTGAGCATAGCCCTAGGCCACAAGACAAGCTTTGAAAAGAGCCACGGAACCATCCACATTAACCTTTACTGTAAAGACCCATTTACACCCAATGGCCTTTTTATCTACAAGCAAATGTGCCAAATTCCAAGTACCATTGGCATCCAATGCAGTCGTCTCCTCTACAATGCCAGCTTGCCAACCAAGATGAGACAAAGCCTCATAGATGGACTTTGGAATAGGAATAGTATCAATGGAAGCAACAAACGAAGAAGAGGAATGGGACAAATGAGCATAAGAGACAAAAGAAGAAATGGGATAAGTACACTGATGTTTACCTTTTTGAAGGGCAATGGGAAGCCCAAGGGTAGGATCTGATGACGAAGTAGAAACTAGTACAGGACATGAAGCAGGGGGAGCTTGACGTCTGGAATACACATGGTGAATATGTGGTTGTGGTGGTGGTGGGGATGGGATAGTGACATCAGGGATTGTTCGGGTAGCAACGTAGAACAAGCACTCATCATCCATACCCGCACCCAGATTTGCAGAAGAGGTTATGGGAAAGAACTTGATATTTTCAAAAAAAGGTAACATCAGAAGACACAACGTACTTGTTAAGATCAGGACTGTAACATCGATATCCCATTTGAATACAAGAGTAACCAAGAAAGACACATTTAAGGGATTTGCGATCTAATTTGGTGATATGAGGACGAACATCACGAACAAAACAAGTACTAGAGATTCGGGGTCGACGGGGAACAAAGGTCTGGCAGGGAAAAGGATATAGTGTAAGGAATTTGACCCTGAAGGACAGAGGTGGTCTAAGAACCTACATATGGAACAAAAGAACTCTTGTTGTTTCAAGGAGATGTCTATTTTTTCTTTCAATGACCCCATTCTGAGAATATGTGTCAACACAAAAGGTTTGATGAAGAATACCATTCTAGGTCACGTAATGTTGAAAGGAATGAGATAAGTATTCTTATGCATTAGCACTTCTTAATGTCCGCACAGAAACATCAAATTGTGTTTCGACTTCAGCAACAAAAACAGTAAAATGAGAAAACTTAGAATGTTTTTTCAACACATGAAGCCAAGTAACTCGAGAATAATCATCAATAAATGTGATAAAATATCGAAACCTAGATTTAGACACTACAGGACATGGACACCAAACATCAAAATGAACTACCTCAAAGGGGCGACTGGCTATTTTATTAACTCTAGGAATGGTAGACAGACAATGACGTTTAGCATACTGACATGACTCACAATTGAAGGTGGACACACTAGAAAACTAAGGACATAATTGTTTAAGGAGGGGTAGAGAGGGATGTCCCAATTGGCAACGAGCTTCAAATGGTGCAAGAGTGCTAGAACAAGTAACATGTTTGGGCACTTAAGTATCCAGAATGTAGAGTCCTCATAATATATATCCTCTACCAATTGTCTTCTTCGTCATAAGATCCTAAAACATCCAATGGCTAGAAAAAAATGAGATACAACAATTCAAAGCACGAGTGAGTTTGCAGATAAATAGTAAATTGAAAGAAAATTGCGGAAGACTAAGAACAGATGAAAAAGAAAGATATGGGGTTGGATTAACAATTCCAATCCCAAGGACGCATGAAGTAGACCCATCTGCTAAAGCCTAAAATGACACTAGATGAAGTGGTATTGGGCTAAAAACTAGAAAAGAGAGTAGGATTTCTTGTCATACAATCTGTGGCACCAAAATCAATGACCCACTTAGTTGAGGAGGAAAGAAGACATTAAGTGGGATTACCTGATTCAGCACTTGCAGTGATAGATGGAGATAAAGACTCCAATGCTTCTTGATACTAAGAAAATTTAGCAAATTCATTTGCAGAGACTACGATGGTTTTGTCAGATGGAAGTGTGGTGGCTGCAACATGAGCAGATTGATTCATCTAAGATTTCTTCTGTAACTTCTTAAAAAAAAAAAACATTTGGTATGTCTTGATTCATTACAATAGTAGCATACAACTTCCCCTGACTCCTAAACCCGATTATTTCTACTGTTTGAATCCCCTCCTCTGTAACTACTCCCATTAGAAGGACGTCCATAATCACCAGTGCGATTTATAAAAGCATTGGTAGGTTGAGATGAAGGGATTGCCAGACTAGTCTTAGTCTAAAGAATCCTAGAGAAGGTTTCTTGTAGTGATGAGATTTTAGGACTGGAGAGAATCTGGAATTTCATAGTGTCAAATTCAGGACGAAGACCAACTAAAAAACTCATTACAGCCATCTACTCTCACTGAGTTTGCTGGACTTTCATGTCAAGATTAAAAGGCAATAAAACATTAAGTTCTTCAAAAGTCCTTTTGAAGTTGATAAGATAGGCTGTAAAAGATTGAACTTGTTGCTTGGTGAGGTAAAAATTCTTACAAACATCATAAATATATGGGATATTTCCTTTGCCAGAATATAAAAATTCTAGAAATCCGTCATTTGACATATTCACAGCAATCAATAAGAGAAATTATCTCACTATCAATGGAATTCCTCAGCTACAACAATATAAGGGAATCATTTCTCAACCACATTTGCCTCTTATCATCCGTAAGAGGGTTATCAGTAAGGTGGCTGTCCTCCTCAATGCTTCACAAGTAAACCCGAACCATCTTACTCAAGCTATAAAATTAGTCCCATTAAGTTTGTGGTCCGTAATTTTAGAAATTACAGGAATCACATTTGTAACAGTAGCCAACTTAGAACTTGCCATGTCTACGAACTCAAACGCTAACCAGAAACCAAACCCAACTAGATGTGGGCAGAACGTGAGAACAAAACAAAGGATTAGAAACTCCAACACCAGAGACCAACACATGAGAACTAGCATGCTATGATTACTATCCTATGATTATGCTAATTAGAATCTTATCTATCTATACAATCCTACCAGCTATAGATTCCATAACATCCTGTGATTATGCTAGTTGAACAATCCTATTAGCTTTTACATTCCGTAACAAATTTAAACATTATTACAAAATTAAAAATAAAAAGTAAAATAATAATAATAATATAACACACACACACACATACACAAAAACTACTTAGTGTAATACAAGATCACAAGGCACATCTTGTACGAAGGCCTCTATGCTATATCATACCTTAATTTGTACAAGATAGAGAATTTGTACCTTTACCATGTCCCACCATTAAAATACTCTATCACATAGATGAAAGCTAGGTTTAGAGTAACCGGTAATCTTGCCTTTGCTCACCCCTGTAAGCTTTATAGGAAACAAAGTAGTCTCCTAATTGGGTGACCAAGTAAGATTCTAAGTATAACCCCACCTGCAATTATGCAAAAAAAGTGGAGCACTTTCATGTGCTTCTTTATCATCTACCTTTAAGTCAAGTGATTTTCAGCATCTAAAAGATTGGCTAACAAAAGCATAGATCTACATTTTTCCATGTCTACGTAGCCACTAATGAACATGTTCTTGAAATGATTCCCTACATATCGCCAAGCTGGTTCTACTGAGGACCTATGTGGATAATCTCCCAATCAATTTACAAAGAAGATTTAACAAATAAATTGAACTTGTGCTAGTTCCCTAAAACAGAAGATAGAACAGGTCAATAAGAAGTCTTACTTCATTGACAGAACGATAGCCCTGGGCGGTGACCATTGGGGAGCTATCCGAGCTGGGGAATGTCTGGAAAATGAGTTGGAAGAGACTAAACAACTTGAAAGTGAAAAAAGCTAAACAATCAGTATTCTAGAGTGGCAGATGTATCAAAACTTACTGGCAGACCAGGAATAATAGAAATTGAATTGGATGAAACACGTCGGTACTTATGTCTTGGAGCATAAAACTTATAGTCTCTGGCACAAACAGCAGCTTCATTCCGGCCTGTCAATCTTTTAAACCTGTTGATAGGCATAAATGTCATACAAATGACCTTCCAAACATAAACCCAAATGTTAAGCTTCCAATTTGTTCCAGAGAATTAACAGCACCAACAACTTTTGGCATAATCAAAAAGTTAGAAGACCATGAGCAAGTTTCTTTGCCAAGAATGTATAATAGCCACAACAAGATAGACAGGATTAATGTTTAGGAGTTCGCAATAATTTCTCCAAGTCTGAAGTGTCTCACAGTCACCTTCTGAAGCTCAATTCTGGTACAATGAAGCAAAACTATCACCAGTCCAACATTATCAGTAGCAAAACTGGCAAAAATACAGAGAAAGCATCTGGAAGCCAAAAAAGAATTCCTCTCCAACTTAAAATATAGAGAAGAAAAGAAAAATGAAATGAAATTCTGCATTATTCACTTTTAGGAGAACCAACAGAATTACTACTTGGTTGACACAACAAAATAATATAATATATGTAACAGATTATTTCTGCTTGTGAATATAAGCTGTAAGACGTAGCCAAAAAGACCAGTAACAAATGAAATAATATTTCTATACTTAACATTCAAAAAGATCTAGCCTAACTGTGAATATTCCATTAGGAATGTGTGATAAGATTCAGCTAAACATAAGACTAATATAAAATCACTTTGAAAAATTAATTAACAACCGTATTTTAAATTTTAATTTTAAGACAAATGAATCTAGTATTTTAAGCAAACTTTCTTCCCTTCAGGATCGGATACCCAACGGCTTCATGAATCAGCTTATCATGGTTCTGGTCTTGAGAGAAAAGAGAAAGCACAAGACAATACTCTAAGACTATACCAGGAAGTGAGAAAGAGAAGGCAAATAAAAGAAAAGAAGACATACACAAAACAATGCTTGGGTAAATCAAACCAAAGTACGATTCTTATGATTGTTCAACCACCCAGGAAAAGCCTCTTCATATAGGCACAACAATCCTCAGAATCCCTAGTGATACAATGGATATGAAATACTTCATATAAACCCCATGGACTGAGGTCCAAACTTTTTTCAAACTGTGAAAGTTTCTAACATAACTTTAACAGGTAGAACTTCCTGAATTAGGAACAAAACTGCTACTTTGACTTGATCCTTTTCTAGGTCATGATGCTGATACTGCATAATAAGCACATTTGCTCATGTAGCAACAGAAGGGAATGCCAGAAAAAAGGTATTCAAACTTACCACTCAGTATCATCAATCCGCATATCTGATGGCTTCTCAACAATAGACAGTCCATTTACTACGACAAAACGAACTCGCTTCTCCTCTTGTATCACTAACTCGGGAAATCTTGATCGTGTCTCAAAGGATGTTGCCAGTTCTCGTCTTTTAAATATGCAAGTTCCTGTTTGTCAAATTTGAACAAATAAACAAAATAAGCTCTCCCTATTTCAAAATGAATGTCTTCATACAACATGGCAAAATTTCTAGGAGAACCTTAAATTGTAATAAAATATAGTGTAAAAATAAATTATCAAATTTTCATATTCAAACTTCAAATTTCATAATTCAATACTCAAACTTCAGTTTTTAAAATTCACTACTTAAATATTCAGACCTCAATTTTTAAATTTTAGTTTTATCAAACAGGCCCTTAGATTGAAAATGCTCATTTAAGGAACCTTAACATCTTTTTGTAATGCTCCAAAAGGAAATGAAGACATTCAATTTGGAATGGAGGATCATTATTCTTAGTTTTATTAGATTATCAGGAAAAATGATGACTGAAGTCAAACAATTGACTAATAATATCAAAAAGAAAATTACAGGTTCAATTAAGAAGTAATCATAAAAACTAAACAGAAGCCTATTGCCAACTACATTACAATTCAATTGCCAGATATCTTTACGACAAATTAGAAACTCAAAACCCTTCTTTTTAGACAATAAACCTGGAAACTAAAGTACTTCTAATTATTCAAATAGAAAAGAGAAACAGGACAACACAAGATACATATTAAAAGGATTAGAATGACTTGAATTTTCATAAAGTTAAATGGAGGAAGCAGTGGTGACTGCACCAAACTTCAGGACAAGTATCTATTGTGCCCAGTTCCTAATAAAAAATTATACTAAAGAACATGAACAAATAACAAAAATCTAAAATAATTAGATACCTTTGCGGGGGAACTTCTTGGCAAGCTTTCTATACAAACCACCAGCTGCTTCAAGGGCCACACCAATAGATTTTTCACGCATGCCACTTAAAGAAGAGAGTCTTACGTTTGCCTCATTAACCAATGTTTCATACATGTTTGCCACATACATCAGTGGTAGAACAAACCTCGAATCACCCTCATACCGGATGTCCCTTGATCTTCTCTTGCACAATTTATCTTGTGCAGATTGAGCCGAAAAATCAGCCTCAGAATCCAATACCTCAACTATATGTGGACTAATAAAATGATCCACAATTATGTCTAAAAATCTTGCCCTGGCAGTTTCAATGGGTGACACATCTGTTTGCAGTGATTTAGAAGATCAATCACTATGAAATAACTGGTAATTGGTAAATATAACTCCACAACTGGTCATCATTCAAAGTTATTGATTACCATCAATGGTCAAAATATTGTAGGCGCCTGTTGAAGACTCACTGTTTTCAAGGCCAGTTTGATCTTCCTCCACTCCCACACTGTGAAGAGGCAACGAGTTCCTGTATGACTCGTGCATGCAATCCTGAAGATTATGTGAGAGAGCAGTGTTTTAAAAGGAACTAGAGCCAAACTTTCTTTTCCATATAGGAAACTGGGAACCTAAAACACTAAGGAGACCAATTGATTTTAAAATGATATACAATATGATAGTTATGAATTAATCACTGATGAAATATGAAAACAGAAAAGCAACATGGATTAACTGCAAAATCTGAGTACACAATGGGGGTATTTTCATACTTTCAGAGTCACAAAATATCTATGTTTAAATTTGAAGGAACTAACATTTAATCTAAAGCATTGATTCTCATAAAGAACATACACATTGTGTTTGTAGCTCAACATGTTTCAAAATTTTGTCTCACAAATACATGTAACCAATAGCAAAACTGCTAACAAGCAATAGCATGTTAAAAATGAGTTAGAGTAATTGATCAACAAGGAGATAGAAAATTTGCTTGATGAAAAGCTAGTGTGCTTTTTCCCCATAGAGCAACCAGGGGAATTTGATGTTTGATAAGTGCTTTCTAGAAGTCACTCAAAGTATATGATACCACCCTAATCTAACACTAGTTCAGTTTTGGGATGAAATGTGAAAGGAAAAGGAACGGGGAAGTATGAGAAAAATGACCTCAATTTGACCTTTAAACATTAAACAAGAAAGATAAAGTAATAGTAATAATAATAATTATTATTATTATTAAAATAAGAGAGATAATCAGACATTAAGCAAGTTAATAGTTCTATTTCTTCTCCCCTGCTCCTTCCCCTCCCCTTCATACCAAACAAAAATATGGTAAAAGAAACTACTTCCCTATTCCTCCCCTTCTCCCCTTGTGCCAACCAAAATATGTCTACGTCTACATCTGCTGTTGATCTCACTACTTTTCATCAAACCAACCATGCTAGTGAAGCCCCTTCCATTCCTTTACCTTCATTCACAGCAAGTTAATATCTTTGCGCAACGAATTGACTTTCAATAACTATTTCATCCTCGTCAACTGACAGAACTTTTTCATCACATGAACTAAGACTATGAAGCTACATATTTTTTCGCATTGAACTAATATCCTTTATTTTTTCAACTGTTCAAGAAAACCAAACTAGGAAGGAAGTAACTCACTGTAACAACGGCAGTAGATTCTTCATCGTCATCTAAACTATCCTCCGTGACGCCATCACTACGGCGGCCAACATCATCACCTCCGCCTCCGCTACCGCCAGTGATGTCATCTGCGTTAAGATCATGCAATGAACTTCCCACATAGGAATTCGCCGATCTTAAATTATAATGCCCCACCACTGGAACCCTAGTCCCCATTAGTTATAAAGCCCTCCAGAAACCCCCAACAACCAAATTGTCAACTCTGCCCTACTCGTTCCTCGTCCTTTCCTTCTTCCCCCTCGTCTTTTGATCATGTATACCTCATCTGTATGAGAAAAGCACAAATCATGAGCCATTTCTGGGAAATTCAATTTGTGAATCTATGCTTGTGCAGAGTGCCTGAAATGGCTATACAGACCGATAATCTCAAGTGAGTACCAGGGAGAAATTCCAAGCCTGTGGCCTGACGCCGTACCAGAGCTTCTGAAAATTGAAAGCCAGACTCCGAACCTAACTCCGCTGAGAACGTAAGTAAGCCGGCAGCGTAGCTTATTATTATGGAGTTTCTTGGTCCTGTTTGGTTCGAGGAAAAAAGTTGGGTTTGGAAAATGGTTCGGGCACACAATTTGGCTGCAGAAATTGCTACAACCCTCACAAAGTTAGTCATACAAAATTACACACAAAATTTTTATAATTAAAACAACCTCATTTCATTTGAAAAAACTTCAACATGTATGGTACATTCCACACAATCAGATGCCACCAATATTTGATCTAAACAATCAAAGAGCCGTACAATTTTTGGTTAGGAACAATATTGAACCTCAATATGGCTACTCCCTGACAAACTGGTAGATAATTAAAATAAGTGAAAAAAATTCTGAAGGGCATACCAAGAATCGAAGTTTTAAATTCCTAAATTAAGCAACTGAAGAAAATGTACGTAATCCAAAATTGCAATGAAGGTTGTCAATCTTTTAGTGGTTTAAAATTATTGAAGCTTTTTATGAATGGGATTATTAATTATTGTGCACTAAGAAGATAAGAGAAACTAATTCTAAGACCTGAAAGATTTTGGAAATAGAAATAAGGTATGAAAATTTGAGACAATTTAGGAACGTTTAAGAACAGTGCAAATCCAATTGAAATGGTTATAATGATAACAAGAGAAAAGATTTAAGAGACTATTTTAAATTGCTATTGAAATAATGTTTATTAAGATATTCAGAAAAACAAAACTTAACTTGAAATATTTGTCTTCAATTGAAACTATGAAAGGAGTTTGACAAGGTGTATACTTACTATGGTCGCTTGAAGAATTGAGCAAAAATCAAGTTTGATTTACTAATCTAAAAGCCTTGTGATTATTATGTCCCTGATTTCCATTTTAAGAGTTGCAAGTTGAGAACACTGTTATAATGCTATAGTGTGCATCATAGGTGCATTGATGGATAAAGAAAATTAGAAAGGAAACATTAAGGTTACACAAAGAAATGACCAGAACTTAAGACTACTAGTGTTTTCCATGTGCATAAAATATTGTTTATCAATTTGGGATCATATTTGAATTACAAATGTACATATTGCTTTTTGTCTAGCCTTAAAAAATAATGAATATTTTGCTATGTGATCTTTGAAAGAATTTTATCTTGTGAATGTTGATATGGCATATAAAGATTATAAGCCTATGGAATTAGGTCAATTAGCATCCGACATCTTTTCTGATGCTTCTCATTTTTTTAATTGTCAACTCTATCTTAAAATTTCATTAATTAATTCATCATTAACTACTGAATCCTAGTAATTATCGAGACTTGATTGAACCCCTTCAAAATATGATTTATTGTGATTGAGATGACATGGTCAACTTCACTTCGATAATTTCGGACAAGTATTACTGAAATGAGGCCTTGAACTATTATAATTATTGAAATGAATTATTGTTTGTCAAATATGAAAAAAGTCATATTTTTATAATCTTTTTACTTAGTTAGTGTACACACTTTTATGTGATATTAGACGGTTTATACTCATTTTATATTCTTTTTGTATTTCTAACTTATTTTTGTGAAAAATGAATGAAAAAGTTCTCAAACGATGCATTTTGACTTAAGAATGATTGCCGGAAGCTTAGAAACGACTTGAAACATAACTTGGAATGTGTTTTGAAGGTTTGTAGTGTATGTATACGGAATGATGCACGGCCAGACATCAAATCATACTGAACAGAACAAGAAACAGAATTCCAGAAGGCTACATGGGATGTGGCATGATCATGCTACAAGCCATGCCACACAGGACAAATTCAGCACTCTCAAAAGTCTTGCATAGGGTGTGCTACAAGTTGTGCTACTCCCCTTGCAATATACACGGTCTAAGGCATGACCACATAGGTTCCTATATCAAAGATGATAGATTTCTTCCAGAAGATTGCATTGCCAAAAGCACAATTGTGTAACATACAGTGCTAGTGTCCAAAAAAGTTAGGAAGTCTCCAAATTCATTCCAAAGGAAGTTTGCAACTCCTAATCCAACCCTAAGCTAGTTTTAGAGCTATTTAAAGGACCTTTGGAGGACCTAATTCAATATCTATCAATACAATTCACCACTCTACATCTTTCTTTCATTCTTTTGGAGGCAAGGCACCAAAGAAAGCTTAAAGGAGGAGGAAGGAGTTCAGAAACAAGAAGAACTAGAGATTGTGGTGAACCAAGTTTTGTCTTTTCAAATCAAATTTGTTATGTTCTTAAGTTTTCCTTGTATTCAAACATAAGATTCTTGCTAAATTTCTATGTTATGTTTTGATTTTGATTATTAAAAATTCTATCTTTAATTTTCTATAGATTATCTTTTGAGTATTTGTGTAATTCCAGATTTCTTTTTTCATCAATTATGTTGATTTCTTTTATATTGAGGCCTGGCATAGATGAGAGGACATGATTGAATAGCTAAGTTAATTGATCTTTTGATTGATTTTCCAACTACCATCTATTAGTTTAATTAAGTTGCAGTTCATAGCTTAGTTAAGTTAATAGGAAATTGTATAATTCAAGTTCCATGTAATCGGAGCTTATTGTTATGTGTAATTTGATATTGGTGATACCTTGATATGTTTATCAATTTGATTGTTAGTCTAAGACATGAATAATCTAAGTGGACACTAAGTCATTAGTTAATCAATTTGACCGAGATTAAGAACTGAATTAGGGATTGATTTACAGTGGTTAGTAGAATCAATCTAATTTGGCAAGGATAGGAATTTGTGGTGCTTAGTGAAGTCCTAAAACCATTACGTAGTATAATCACTTTTCTATGATAAGTTTTCTAAATTGATTTCATTACACGTGCCTAAGAACTTGTTGGTTTCCCAATTGGTCTTGAAGTTATATTCTTGTTTTACTAAAATTAGATCTTGATTTCATGTCAAAAACCTTATTTCATCTGCTTTATAGAGTACAATAAAGAACTCTTCTTCAAACTCTTAGATCATATTCAGGATGAATAAGTAAAACGAGAATATTTGCTTAAAGTTACAGATTTAGTTCTTAATCCTAAAATGCAAGTTGAATCCTATAATCTGAAAGAAGTCTTTGATAAGTTTAAAGGAAAACAAAAAGACTTCTTTGTATCTCTACAAGAGTTACATGCAGAAATCAAAGACCTAAAACAAGAAATTAAATGGTTAAAAGAACAGAATACTCAACGTATTACGGATATTAATCAGATTAATACAGATTTAGTCCAACTGAATTTGGAAAAACCTTTAATAGATACTACTATTAACACTTCCCTATCAGATACAGAACATGACCAAGAAATACAGAATAATCCAGATTATATTTCTTCCATTTCTCAAACGACTTTTCAAAAATGGTATATTCCTGTCCTCCTTAAGATTGGAGATATTTCCATCTAAATTGTAGCTCTCCTTGATTCTGGTGCAGATCAAAACTGCATATATGAAGGAATAATCCCTACAAAGTACTTAGAAAAAACAGGTTCCAAACAGCTCAAAATTAGATATAAATTATCTAATGCCCATATCTGCAATCAGCAATTTTGTTTTGTAAATTCTTTCTTAATCATTAATGATTTAAGTCAGGAATTAATCTTAGGCACTCCCTTTCTAACTCAGATCTATCCTTTCTCTGTGGATCAACATGGTGTCCATACAGATATCGGATCTGTACGAGTCACTTTTTCTTTCTTAGTCAGCCCTCAAATCAAAGCTGTCAATCTTTTGAAAAATAAGATTCTTTGTCGGGAAAAGCAAATAGCTTTTCTAAAAGAAGATGTAAAATGCACTAGAATCCAAGAACAGTTAGCATCAAAAGCCATTCAGGATCAGATCAAATCTATCCGCAAAGATTTTGAACAAACTATTTGTTTTGACATCCCTACTGCCTTTTGGGAAAGAAAGAAACATATTGTTAGCCTACCCTACATATATAATTTTGATGAATCTATGATAGCGACAAAAGCTAGACCATTTCAGATGAACCACGAATTGTTAGAGTATTGTAAACAGGAAATATAGACTTTATTAACTAAAGATTTAATTAGAGAATCAAGATCACCTTGGTCTTGTGCAACCTTTTATGTAAACAATAATGCTGGAAAAAAACGCGATGTTCCTCGATTAGTTATTAATTATAAGCCCTTAAATAAAGATTTAAAATGGATAAGATATCCCATTCCCAATAAACGAGATTTGTTGAAACGAACCTATAAAGCAGTCCTTTATAATAAATTTGATATGAAATCAAGATTTTAGCAAATTCAGATTAAAGAAGAAGATCGATATAAAATAGCATTTAATGTTCTCTCTGGTCAATATGAATGGAATGTTATGCCCTTTGGGATAAAGAATGTCCCTAGTGAATTCCAGAAAGTAATGAACAATATCTTTAATCCTTATACATCATTTAGTATCGTCTATATTGATGATGTATTAATCTTTAGTGAATCCCTTGAACAACACTTGAAATATTTACGTCTTTTTCATGAAATTATCACGAAAAATGGGCTGGTAGTAAGTGCCCCAAAACTTAAACTGTGTCAAACTAAGATTCGTTTCTTAGATCATGATTTAACCCAAGGAACTTACAAACCCATCTGTAGAACCAAAGAATTTGCAGATAAATTTTCACATGAAATTAAGGATAAAACCCAGTTACAAAGATTCTTAGGATATTTAAATTACATCTCAGACTTTATACCAAACCAAAGACAGATCTGCGAATCTTTGTACAAGCGTCTTCACAAAGATCCAATCCCTTGGGGATTAGAGCAAACCACCCAAACTATTCAGAAAATTAAATAGATTGTCAAAAAGCTTCTATATTTAGGAATTCCAAATCCAACAGCTTTTATGATTGTTGAAACTAATGCCTTTGAACTTGATTATGGAGGAATTCTCAAACAAAAGAAACTAAACTCTTCATCGGAACAATTAGTCCGATAGCATTCAGGTATTTAGCTATCCAGTCAAAAGAACTATAGCACAATTAAGAAAGAAATTCTTTCAATTGTTTTATGCATTACAAAATTCCAAGATGATTTGATAAATCAGAATTTTTTACTCTGCATTGATTGTAAAGCAGCTAAAGATATTTTACAAAAAGATGTTAAAAATCTTGTTGCTAAACAGATTTTTGCCAGATGGTAAGCCCTTTTATCCAGCTTTGATTTTGATATTAAATTCATCAAATGAGAAAATAATTCTTTACCAGATTTTCTAACCCGTGAATTCCTGCAAGGACATGTGTAAACCTTATCCATTGTAGCACAGTATTCAACACTGTGATGAGTACTGATTTAGTTCTAGAGTTCATTCATCCTTGTGTGCACCTCTATAAATTGAGTGCCAAACCAGCAAATGCAGACATGGATAAAAGACAGTGCATACGACCACCAGCAGGTAATAGGTTTGTTGTTCTCAACTCTGTTCCTCCTTTTCCCACAAATCTGGTAAGCAGACTACTACTTACTATGAATTTGTTCGATTCAGCTTCAGCCCAAAAAGCTACAAAAACCCAGAAAATAGATCAATCATTTTATGCTCTTTCTTCTCCAACTTCTTTCAAAGAAGCAGTAAATCCCAACACTCCAGTAAAAACAGATAAACATGTTCTCCCTACCAAAGAGAAATTTGATTTTCTGCAAAAAGCAGTTATTCCAATGTTAGCCTTACCAAGAGAATTAACCACTAAACTCGAGTGAGAAATTGTCAATAAGCTCCATCCAGAAGCTTATAATCAGTCTAATTATTTGTTTAAAGCCGAGCCTTTGAAACCTTGTCTTTATTATGAACACATCCTTTATGCCATTGGTTCGATTGAATTCGAACATGAACGAAATACCAACTGTGCCGATAAATGTATTGCTTATTCCAAATGCTAAATCATAAAGATTCTTGACTTAAACACTTGGCTAGTTACTGGTATTTATACTCCAATTCAGTTTAAATCCCCTTTTAAACCGCCCACTTACAATTTCATAGAATATACCCATGCCTAGTATAATTTCATGTGCTTACGAGACCTCACTCGTACCTGGTTTGTTAAATGGCAAAGAAATAATCAGTCCCATGCCAAGATGGTTCTATGATTGGTGGAATCAGTTCGGTGGAGATAAAGCTAGTCTCTTCAAGACAAATCAAGAAAAGTTTACCCAGTTTGTAATAGAAAAACAGTTACAAGCATTATCGCTAATATTCAGCTATGTAAATTTTATTTTGAGAAAAAGATTTGTTATGTATTAGGATGGAACTATAAAATAGATTCTATCGATTCTGGAAAATACCTCTGTAAAGAAATTAGAATAAAAGGATGGATTCTTGTCCAGAAAACACAGCAAAAGGCAGCAGATACTCAATCCTCATCCAGTAAAGGAAAAAGAATCTTTAAAGTAGATTTACAACTTCAACTGCAACTTCTTCAACAACAAATTCATCAAGCAGATGATGAAGAAAGTAAAACAGAATCTCAACTAGACTTCAGTATCTTCGATAATGGAGATATGGATAACCCTTCGGTATTGCTTAAGCATACCTCTGTCAAAGTCCTTAATGGCAAGACTCCACTCTAAGTGGAAAAGAGCAACAAGACAAATCCGGTTAGTGGTGGACCCTTCCATTCAAGACGCCTTTTGGAACAATTCTTCTTGATAGTCGACAACTTAATTCCTTACTCCACTCATATGGACCCTACACTAATAATGCAACAAGCAATCAAAGAAAGTTAGGCAATCTCTGCTTATATAAGAAACCTCTTACTCCAAGATATGCATTGAAGGCATAGAAACGGAAAATACAGGGCACGTAACGGAATCGAAGATAAAAAAACTGGAAAAACTAAAGAATAGGGGATTCCGGAATAGAGCTGGCGCCGGCTCCAGCAGCCCTAGCCGGCGCTGGTCGTGCTCTGCACGGATTCTGAGGTTTAAAATTTTTACCTCTTTTCCTCATTCTAAGAGTTGGCTGGACCGGAATGTGTGCTACCAGAGTGGGTACGCTGGTGGAAGCCTCTAGTGCGATTTCTACAAGCCTCCTACTCCGTCTTTTCATGTAGGTGAACACCAAACTCTCAATCTGCCAATATATGGCCTGCCTAAATCCGTTTAGTGAACAACTACAGACTCAGGAACCTTTTTTTGGAGAGAGAGAGAGAGAGACAAAGAGAGATGTCTGGCTTTTCTTTCACAGAGAAGAAGCCGTCTCAAAGAATTAACGTTCTTTTTTTTTCATCCTCCTATTTAACCTAAATAAAAAACCTTAGGTTAAACTGGACTGGGCCATTGGACTCTTAGTTTAACCTTTTTGACTTAATTAATTATTCTAGTTAGAACTAACTTAATGGCCCCACAAATAATTAATTTTTCCAGCCCAAATAAACCAATTCAATTAAATAAGCCTAAATCAATTTAGTACCAGGTTAATCCCTAATTATTCAAATTGGGCCAAAGCCCTGAATAATTAATTAACCCACCAAACTAATTTAATTAACTCTCTCTCTACATGGACCTTTATTTTATTCTAGCTCAACAATTAAATTAGGCGACTTAAATAAAATAAATTCCATTTAATTTAAGAATAATTCTTTAGCCTGTATTTAATTAGGACTCACGGTCTATATTGGGGACCAAATGACACACCGCCTTGGCAACTAAAATGACCAAAATACCCTTGCCATATAAATAGTTGTATTTTACATTTTAAATATTTCCTAATATCACTATAAGGAAATATTGATCCCAAGGACAATACTGCGTTAGCAAAGTCTTTGACCTATAGGTGTAATGACTAAAATACCCCTCTATACATTGCCGCACATTTAGAGAGGAAGAAGTGTACTAACACCTCTCTCAATGACATCTACCATCCTTAGGCCTCTAGTCCAATGATCCACGACTTCTTGGATTGTTTTCGCTTTCCAAGGGAGCTACCCTAAAGCAAAAATCCAAGTCATATTTCCCAGGACCCTGGATATTTAGATTATTCAGACAACCATAAGGGGCGATATAGTATAGAAACTATCTTGTACAAGTCTGTCTTAACTAACTAGTCACATATATCCAACATGCAAGTATATTGGCCCTATAATAGAACCTCAACTATAGCATATCAAAGTATATGCTTCCAGCTTCGTCAGACTACTAACTCATACTTAAGTCGTAGAGTTCTAGTCCACGCTGTAGTGGTAGTAGTCTAGATTTTTTCCATATTATACTTTAAGAAACTACTACTACATGTTCTGTTTTATATATTCGAAATATGCTTATATCATGAAGTGAGTGGACTACTCACTGGCTAAAGGTAAGCCATTCTCTATTTAGAATTCACAACATAATAACCTAAACATGATGAGATTCTCATTCTCATTAATCGGTTAAGAATGAATGTTTATGCGTTAAGTAACCCGTGATCCATACCTTACTGTGAAAGACCTCCATTCATATGGATCATTTACTTAAACACAATGGGTCTTTTCCAAACATAATTATGCACAAATAAGATGTAAATTCACAAACAATTTCTAAAAATAAATTCTCTTATTAAAACATTCTATATTTACATCAGAAACCTAGTCTAAGAGGGCATATTTTCCAACAATCTCCCAATTGCACTCTAAGACTAAGTAGGTCTGTAGGTACACACCCCTATGGTGTCTAAGTGTCTCTTGAAGATTCTCTCAACCAAAGACTTGGTGAATGGATCTGCTAGATTGTTCTTGGAGGTAATCTGTTCCACTACGACTTCCCGTCTCTGGATGAAATCCCGAATCAAGTGGTACTTCCTCTCGATGTGCTTTCTCTTCTTGTGGTTCCTGGGTTCTTTTGATTGTGATACTACTCCAATATTGTCGCAATACATCACAATCGACATGTCCATGTGTGGCACGACTTCAAGTTCTAAAAGAAACTTCCGAAGAAAGACTGCTTCCTTAGATGCCTCCGAAGCTGCCACATACTCAATTTCCATAGTTGAGTCAGCAATACAAGATTGCTTAATACTCCTCCATGAAATGGCTCTTCCAAACAAGGTGAAGACATATCCACTAGTGGATTTTCTCTTATCCTTATCTGCTTGGAAGTTTGAGTCTGTGTATCTTGTAGAAACCAAGTCATCAGCCTTGTAAACCAGCATATAATCTCTCGTTCCCTTGAGGTACTTGAGAATGTGCTTTACAGCTTGCCAATGAACCTTCCTAAGGTTTGACTGATATCTGTTAACCAAACCTACGACAAAGTAGATATCTGGCCTAGTACACAGCATGGCGTACATAAGACTTCCCACAGCCGAAGTATAGGGAATCTTACTCATTCTGTCATTTTCTTCTTGAGACCTAAGACAGTCCCTTGAAGAAAATGACAACTCATGTCTGCAAGGAATTAGAGCTCCCTTGCATGAGTCCATGCTATACCTGGCCAATATCTTGTCAATGTATGCCGCTTAGGATAATCCTAACAGTCTCTGCTTCCTATTTCTAAGAAGGCTAATTCCGAAAATATAGCTGGCTTTTCCCAAGTCCTTCATACTAAATTGACTAGACAGACAAACCTTTGTAGATGATAATGACCTTATATCATTTCCAATGAGTAGAATATAGGGGTGGCAATCGTGTCGTGTTCGGGTTGGCGGGTCGTGTCAATTTGAGATAATTACACTTGACAGGCCAACCTGAATACGACCCGATTAATAAACGTGTCGTGTCGTGTCAACCCATTTATTTTCATGTCGTGTTCATGTTATAAAATGGGTTGACACGACATGACATAATTAGACACAAAAATTAAATAGATAATTACTAAATTCGTCAACCCGAATACCTACTAAACCCGCCAATCTGTGCACCATTATACAAAAAATTTGAAAAAATCAAATCAAATTATATAAAATTAAAAAACTAATAAAATAGTCCGTAAATTCATAAATAACCAATAAAATAACAAACCATCCCACTAAATATTTAGAGATCTTAATAAATTCATAAGATTTAATCTTAAAAATCTAAACAAATGTAATTTTACAATAGAAAATGGATTATTCAAGAAATTGTTTTCTCTAGATATTTAGAACAACAATTTTGTTGTAGCATGCCAGGAATTTTAAAGAGTAAATAGAGAGCAAAAAACGAGCACGAAAGGAAGGCTTGTCCTTGTAGGGTGTAATTCAAATTGTCTTTGTCCTAATGTCAGAAATAGCAAGTATACGAATTGGTCAATCGATGCAGAGTGAACCTTACCCTCTGGTAAATGCACCACACGAGCTTCTTTTCATTCTATATTCGATTTAGCCTGTAGGCATATTACATACGTTATTTCCTAAAGGTCTAACCTTCCCCTTTAGACTCGCGTAACGTCGTTGCTTACCAACTCGTACTAATATTATTATTATAGATACTAAATAATAATTAATTAAGAATGATTCATTTACTATATATCAAGTAAATAACCATATTAACATCATTTATTTTCTTTAAGATGTCTCATATAATTAAACAAAATAGACACACAAACAATTTAATTAATTCATATAATAAAATTTAATTCAATTAATTCATGTAAAAAATTAAATTATCTAATTTTCTATAGTAAAATTTGTAGGGTATTACAAAAAGTATTAAATATAAATATTAAAAAAAGTGAATCGAGTTCGCGGGTTGAAACGGGTTAAAACAGGTTGAACCCGTTTATGACATGTACACGTTTAAAGTTAAACGGGTCGACTTGTTTCTACTCGAACCGCGAAACCCCAACCCTAACCCGCTATAACCGTGTCGTGTTCATGTCGTGTTGGTGTGTCGTGTTCAATATTGCCGCCCCTAGTAGAATATCATCCACATACAAGACAAGAAAAACCACATTAATGCCTTCAAGTTTCCTGCACACGCATAGTTCATCCTTGTTTTGAACAAAATCATAAGACTTTGTAGTCTCATCAAAATGAATGTTTCATACCCTTGATGCCTGCTTAAGTCTATAAATGGACTTCTTAAACTTGCAAACCATATGTTCTTGGCCTTTAGCAACAAAGCCTTCCGGTTGGGGCATATAAATGTCTTCACTAAGATGGCCATTTAAAAATGCCATCTTGACATTCATTTGCCATATCTCATAGTCATAATGACATGCGATGGCAAGAAGGATATGGACGGACTTAAGCATGGTTACTGGGGAAAAGGTTTCCTGATAGTCGATTTCCTCTTTCTGAGTATACCCTTTCGCCACAAGCCTAACTTTGAAGGTTTCCACCTTCCCATCTACTCCCCTCTTTCTCTTGTATACCCACTTACACCCTATGGGTTTTATCTCTTCAGGTGAAGTTATAAGATCCCAAACCTGATTGAGATACATAGACTCAATCTCGACTTTCATTGCTCCATGCCACAGATTTGCATCGGCATCAGCAATAGCCTCATCGTATCTATTGGGGTCTTGTTCCTAATGGTCAGAGACCAGCTCGAAAGCTTCTCCAGTTCATCTTTCTGGAACCCTAGACACTCTCCCACTACGACGAGGCTCTATATGTACAGGCTCTTGAGGCTGTGCCTCTTCTTGTTCCACAATAGGGTCAGAAGAAGTTGCTTCCGAAGATAACTTCTCCTCCAGTTCCAACCTAGTTGAACTTTTCATGGAAGTACTTTGATCATCCTCTAGGTATCTAGCATTGGTACTAACCAGTACCTTCTGTTCCTTATGATGATAAAAGTAACCACATTTTATCCCTTCTGGATACCTAACAAAATAGCATAATTCTAATCTTGGTTCCAACTTGTTTCCCGTGACCAGTACATAAGCTGGACAACCTCATATCCTGAGATGATTCAGACTTGGCTTACGCCCAATCCACATCTCATAGGGAGTCCTAAGTACTGACTTGGAAGGCACCAAGTTTAGAATATATGGCGCTGTTTCCAGGGCATATCCCTAAAAAGACATTGGAAGAGTAGCATGAGACATCATACTTCAGACCATTTCCATCAATATCCTATTCCTTCTCTCAGCTACTCCGTTCTGCTGGGGTGTCCCCGGCAGAGAGCTACGATACTATCGCATGATGTACCATGTAGTCATTGAATTCACCAAGGAGGTACTCTCCACCATGATCCGATCGTAAAGTCTTGATCAATTTACCTGTCCGACACTCCACTTCAGCCTTAAACTTTTTGAACTTGTCAAAAGAGTCAGACTTGCGTCTTATTAGGTAAACGTAACCAAACCTTGTACAATCATTCGTGAAAGTGATAAATTACTTAAAACCTCCTTTAGTTGGTGTAGACAGGGGACTACATACATCAGTGTGAACAAGACTCAATACCTCCTTGGCTCTATCCGCCTTAGGGGCAAATGACCTTTTGGTCATCTTTCCCATCAGGCAGGACTCACACTGAGGCCAATTTTCCAATCTCAATGAGCCCAATGGCCCATCATGGATCAACATCTGAATCCTGATTGAGTTGATATGCCACAACCTTAGAGGCCAAAGATAAGAGTCATTGACATTGGTCGTTCTCTTTCTTATTAAAGGTTCAGATCGAGCATTATTTAATTGATTGTTAATAGGGTTTAAGAAAAATAGATTCCCATACATGTGCCCAGTACATAAAATTTCTCCATCTCTACTGATAGATATACCAGAATGGAAAGATACAGAATATCCTTGATTTATTAGTTTCGCAACCGAAATCAAATTTTATCTAAATCCAGGTACATATAAAATATCTTTCAAAACCACTATTCTATTACAATTAAATACAAGATCCAGATCTCCCACTGCAAGGGCCCAAACTTGTATTCCATTTCCCACACGTAGTCCATGTTCGCCCTTCTGGAGTCTTTTAATCTTTCTAAACCCCTACAAGGAGTTACAGGTGTGATCAGTGACTCCTGAATCAATAATCCAAGTGGAAGTTGATCCAACTATTGATATAGACTCTAGATAAAAAACATTACTTGTGGGGATTTTCTTGGCTTGAAGATCTAGACACTCCTTTTTCTAGTGTCCCTTTAGTCCACACTTGAAGCACTTGCCCTTGGGTTTGTCTTTGAGAGGGTCTTGGGCTGGACCGCAGCATTCCCCTTCTTCTTCTTAAACTTTCTAGGCTTGGGCTCAGTTCTAGAAGATGAAGCATTAGCAATCATAGCCTTAGAGTGTGGCTTCATGACCTTCTCCGCCATCTGGAGCTCCTTCATTAACTCTGTAATACCCCGTCCAAAACCACCTTTGACTATGGGGAAAAGTCATGCATTGCATAGCATTTTGCATTTTATGTGGTAGCTTAGAATTATTTTATTTGCATGGATGCATGTGAATTTTTCCGTTGCTCTTGCATTTGAATTAATTGATGTGAAATAGTTGTGTCGTTAAAGATTTGGATAAGGGAGTTTTGGTCGAAGATTTGGAATGATGAGTATTGGGGGGTGGCGAGAACTGATTGTAGAAAAAAATTAGTATTGGAGTTGTTTTGGAATAGTGGGGAGGTTGGTGATTTCCTTTGGTGACCCGAGTTCGAATCCTACCTTTAGTGAAGCTAGTTTCTCTTCTTGAAAATTCCTTTCCTTAGAGCTTTCATGTCTTGGCCGAAAAAGATCTAGCAAACCTAGAGAAATTTTAGTGTCATTATTCCAAGGAAATAAATCTCTGTATTTATTTCCTAAACTTAAGGACCTTGATGTGAATAAAGTTCACTTTTAATTTTCAGCTTTTATTCCTTAGAATTTTCGGAAAACCCCTAGCTAATAATTAAAATTTCAGCTTGAATTTAGCTAGATAGATCTTGCCATGGATAGTTGGAATTAATGAAGCATTTTTCTAGTAGGAAACCTTGTTGATTTTAACCCTAGAACCTAAGCTAAAAATCTGGAAAAAATTTCCAGCAAGTGCCGCCACTTCTTAGAGGAATTTTAGCTCAACTTAAACTCTTCCAAAGCTAGGAAATCTTTTCCTAAATCCTTTAGCAAATAAGATTTTTATTGCAATCCTAATTCGACTAGGATTTTCTTCCTAAACCTAGCAGAATTTCGGCAGCTTTGTGTTAACACAAGCTGTCTGAAATTCCAGCACCTTTAAGTACAATCCAACCCTTCAAACCCTAACTCAAATCCCCTAAAACATCTTCCATCAATTCAGATTATCTTTGCTGTGCAAAACCAGATTTTACTCACACAAATTCCAGAATTTCGGCCAGCTAGGAAACCAGGATTTTCGACAGCTTTGTACAGAAAATTTCGGCCAGCCTTGTACTCCTATTCCAACCGAAATTCTGCACACAAACACACCGAAAAACCCCAGCTGATCAAGCTATTTTTCAGCGCCTAAAACCCTCATTTTTTTCTCTGGAAATTTCGGCAGAACCACAGCTAAAATAGTCCAGAAATTCTTCCTCTCTTGTTCAGCAATTTCGCACAGCAAAACTACTGCACGCGCACAGAAATTTCAGCCCTAAAAACCTTCGCAAACTCTTCTTTGTTTGACCCAAAATTCTGAACACAATCAGTCCTTCTCTTAAGCAATAGTTCGGCCAGCACAAGGGATCAAAATTGCAGAATATTTTCTCCCTTAAATCCTCTCAAAGTCGGCAGCAAGAAGGCACTTGTGAGCTGTAAGTCATTAAGAGTCTTTCTAAATATCACCATCTAACCCTAAACCAATCTTCTCTAATTCTAAATCATAGCAGCCGTCTATCCTCTCCATTCTACACAAAAATTCCAGCAAGAACTCTACAGCAAATTTTCGAAAACCTCAAGAACAACACCTAGCAAAAATCGATCACCCTCCAAGGTAAGCAAAAACCATCTCAACTTCTTGATTCCTTTCTTCCATCAATTCTCTTTCTTTTCTTCTTTGGAATCATGCCATCTCAAGGCTGATTTCATCTCTTTATGCATTCTCGGTCATAAAGAAGGAAAAAGGAGACAACTTTTCTCTTCTAATCCAACGAACTCGGGACAATCACCATAGGAGCATCGGGATCTTGCTATCCGGTTGTTGTAAGGTACGGAAATACTTACCCTTAATGCTGAAATTAAGGTTTAAGGTAGTAGATGATGTCTATTACCTTGTTGAATATATGGTCATAGTATAGGATCTTAGGGGATTGTGAATTGTTATGAAAATAAATGAGTTTGGCACATGTTCGAATTAGTTGAAGCCCTGATCATGATATTATATGGTTTAGATCAGGAGGATAATTGAGGAAAGCAAGCTGTGAATTTATCTCGTTTATCTGAGACATATCAAGTAAGTTCTTGCATAAACTCTTTTGTTAAATGTTGTGATGGTAAGTCTATGTTGTGAAGCTTTGTAAAGCTATTGTTGAACTATGTTTGCTTAGGTTGTAAACGTGGATATTTATTCTTTAAATGGTTTTGTCAAACTAGCGATTTTATCAAGAAAACTATTCTTTTCCTTAAACTTTTAGAAATCTCTTTTAAAGAAAACCACGTTTTACAAAGCCAAGGTTTGGAAATATTGTGAATCAGGAATTGACGGATATGTTCGTTGAGTATTCAATAAGGGTAGGCTAACAGTACTAGTCTTGGAGGGCTAGAGTAAGTCTTCTGGCAGGAGGCCACCTCCAGAAGATAAGCTCTGCTTGAAAAGGCGACAATATTGGTTGGTCAGGCCGGTCCGAGCTAGCATGTATACCTGGTAAGGTATTATTTATTTTTCTGGCATGGACACTCGGATAGTTTTGTTGGGTATAGAGAAGGAGGAGTATCACACCCGGTGAGCTATACACTCACCTTGATCAGAACGCCCAACGTGTGGTAATCTGGTTCGGACAAGGTACACAAAGTATGGTGCCTTGGCCATTTTGTTCTCATGGAGCTTAACGTGTGGTGACATGACTGTTTATTCGAGTGGATGATTATTTTGTGTAAAGTGTGATTATGGAAAAACCCACTCTTTGCGAAAGAGAAATTATTTATGACTTGCCAAATATTTCTACAAATGTTTTCCGCTTTGCATACACGTACAGTTTTAAACACCATGTGCACACACATGACTTACTGAGATTTATTCTCACACTGTTTTACATCATGTTTTCAGGAGATAGACTGTGCTGAGTCAGCGGAGCATTGATAGTTGAAGCTTTTCTAATTATTGTCATCTTTGCTTAGGAGACATTTGTTGTTTAAGCTGTTGAACGATTAATTGTTTTTATTTCGTTTTGCTCCAAGTTGAGCCTGATGTAATAAGAGTATTTCTTTATTTATCTAAGTTGAATCTCTTGGAGGTTGCCTTTGTATTTTATACCTCGTTTTAAAGACCCCTTGTCCTATGGGACCGGGCGACATCCGCGCCCTTTTAGGGTACGTAGTCATGGGGTGTTACAAACTCAGTCAAACCCATGTTCGACTTGTTCATGTTATAGTTCAACTTGAACTGAGTAAAGGAACCCAGTAGAGATTCGAGAACCATGTCCACTTGGCTCTCAGGGCCAATGACAGCCCCTAAGATTTCTACCTCCTTGAAAGCAGCAATCATCTTATATGCTCTCTGACTGATACTCCCTCAGCTATCTTAGTGTTAATGATGGTTCAAAGAGCCTCCTGCCTTGTAGGCCGATTCTTATCTGTGAATATCGTGGCTAATGATTGGGTTATGTCATACGCAGTGGTCATGTGCTCATGTTTGGATTGGAGCACATTAGACATGAAGGCCAACATGTAACAACGAGCCATCTCGTCGGCCTTTTTCCATGCCTTTACAGCCTCACGCTCCTCGACGGTAGAACCCTCCTCGATAACATGACAGGTTTCGTAAATGACATACTTATACTCTTCCGCTGTGAGTATTATGTCCAGGATCCTTTTTTAGTCCACATAGTTTGGTCCCCTTAGCTTATTCTCTCGGAGAATAACGACCAATGGACTAAAAGAACCTCCCACTATTTCTGAAAAATTGAAAAATAAAAGAAAAAAGGTTCAGTTTGTGAAAACAAAACAAATATGTGCATTTTATCCTTATTATCAATACTGATAATAATCAATTTGGCTCTTAGGAAAATTGGCATAGCTTCTTGGGAAGATTAACAGTTTCTTAAGCTAACTGTGTTAACCACCACAAATTAATTTTCCTTCTAAGTAATGATCTAGAAGATAACTCCATTGAGGGGATGGCTGTTTCCTCTCATTTCCTATGGACATACCTCACACTATGACCTCCAACGAGGGGCTGGCCGATCACAGTACGTGCCTCGAGTTATTAATTACATCCCTCCATTATATCTAGATCCTTGTGGTATCCCCATCCTATACGGGTTCGCTCTTAGGGTGCCGTGAGAGAACCCACAATCTCTAATGAGGATCGTGATGGAAGCTGTGGGGCCGTTGGAACCCCTCTCCCACTTAGTCTTTTAAAACAATGGTTTTCTAAAAAATATCCTTTTGAAAATTTTCATTAAGTTTTCCCTTAACTCAAAAATAAAATGTTTAAGTCTATAAAAATTTCTATGTCAAGGTTTATATTCGTTGAGAGTTTTTCCCGTGGACTAATTTTATTTAAGTTAAAAACTTAATGATTTCAAAAAATTTTCAATTAAAACTTTCTAGAGATTTTGGTCTCAAGTTTATTTGACAAAATAATTTTTCTTGTGCCAAACTAAAACAAAATGGCTTTTTATTTTAACTTTATAAAAATATTTAAATCCAATATATTTTCTATGTCAAGGATTAAATCATTTGAGAAAATATCTAAGGATTAATTTTTTGTTCAAGTTAAAATAACCATTTAATTTGTAAAAAAATGTTTTCCTTGTCAAAAACATTCCCAAAGACTTTAGTCTTTGAGAAAACGTGCACATAGGTACCAAAAATAAATAACATGCTAGAAAACAGTAAACGTTTTCATGCTCTTCTATTTTTAAACCTAAGTGCCCAGATAATAGAATTAAACACATTAATTAATTAATTAATTAATTAATGGTTTTATTTAATCCTAAAATTTCTTACTAATATTTTTCATGCAAAAATATTCCTTAAATATTAACTTTTGCAAAATATTAACTTTACTTGGTATGGACCCCAAAACCAAAAGAAATTGCAAGAAAAATTACAAGGAAAAATTAAAAAAAAATTCCTTGGTCCACTGCACCCACTGCATTGGATTAGCCACCCATTTGAACTGTGGTCCACTACACCCTCCGCACAGAACCAGGACCCACGAGAAAACAGTGTGGATTGGCCTTCCAGACCCTAGCCGGCACCGGTTCGGTTTTGGATGCCTTCTTCCTGCAATTTTTTTTTTTTGCGAATTTCATCTGTTTTTTTGCACAACTTCTGGCTTTGATGGCTCTTCGATTTCAAACCGAATACAATGAAATCAACCAAAATCGACAATCGCCTATACCCATAAACATTGAGCTTACACGATTTACTAAGAAAAACAGTAAATTACAGATTCCTATACCTCCACCCGCGAGGTTTAACAGAGAATCTATTCATACCATAAACAGCGAAGGATCACAATTTTAATCACACATATATGTCTAGTTTTATTCATCTAGTGCATGCTCCCAATATTTTCACAAAACCTTCATTCTCTAATACCAATTGAAGGCATGGAAAGCGGAAAAACACAAGGCACGCAGCAGAAGCGAACATAAAAAAAAATTAGAAAAACACAAGAATAGGAATTCCAGGACAGGGCCGGCATTGACTCCGGCTGCCCTAGCCGGTGCCGGTTGTGCCCTGTCCAAATCCCGAGGTTTTAAAAATTTTTACCTCTCCTTCTGGTTCTCAAAGGTGGCTAGATCGGAATGTGTGCAACCGGGGTAGGTGTGCCGGTAAAAACCCCTGGTGCGATTCCTGCAAGCCTCCTTCTCCGCCTTTGCATGTATGTGAATGCTGAACTCTCGATCTTCCAATATATGGCCTACCTAACTACCATTTGGTGAACAACTAACAGGCTAAGGAATTTTCTAGAGAGAGAAAGAGAGACACCTGGCCTTTTCTACAGAGAAGAAGTCGTCTCTTAGATTGTGTGTTCTGTAACAACGACGTTATTTCAAACCCGCATGTTTAACCTAAATAAAATCCTAGGTTAAACTGGACTGGGCCATTGGACTCTTAGCTTAACCTTTTTGGCTTAATTAATTATTCTAGTTAGAACTAACTTAATGGCCCCACAAATAATTAATTTTTCCAGCCCAAATAAACCAATTCAATTAAATAAGCCTAAATCAGTTTAGTACCAGGCTAATCCCTAATTATTCAAACTGGGCTAAAACCCTGAATAATTAATTAACTCACTAAACTAATTTAATTAATTCTCTCTCTCCATGGACCTTTATTTTATTCTAGCTTAATAATTAAATCAGACAACTTAAATAAAATAAATTTAATTTAATTACTTAGCCCGTATTTAATTAGGACTCACGGTCTATACTGGGGACCAAAAGACACACCGCATTGGCTACTAAAATGACCAAAATACCCTTGCCATATAAATAGCTGTATTTTACATTTTAAATATTTCCTAATATCACCATAAGAAAATATTGACCCCAAGGACAGTGTTGCGTTAGCAAAGTCTTCGACCTACAGGTGTAATGACTAATATACCCCTCTATACATCGCCATACATTCAGAGAAGAAGAAGTGTACTAACACCTCTCTAAATGACATCTACCATCCTTAGGCCTCTAGTCCAATGATCCACGACTTGCTAGATTGTTTCTGCTTTCCAAGGGAGCAACCCTAAAGTAAACATCCAAGTCATGTTTTTCAGGGCCCTGGATAGTTAGATCATTCAGACAACCACAAGGGGCGATATAATATAGAAACTATCTTGTACAAGTTTGTCTTAACTAACTAGTCACACATACCCAACATACAAGTATATTGACCCTACGATAGAACCTCAACTATAGCATATCAAAGCATATGCTTCCAGCTTCATCAGACCACCAACTCATACCCAAGTCATAGAGTACTAGTCCACGCTATAGCGGTAGTAGTAGTCTAGGTTTCTACCATATAGTACTTTTAGAAACCATTGCTACAGGTCATGTTCTACGTATTCAAAATACGTTTATATCATGAAGTGAATAGACTACTCACTAGCTAAAGGTAAGCCATTCCCCATTTATAATTCACAACATAATAACCTAGACATCATGAGATTCCTATTCTCATCAATCGGTTAAGAACAAAAGTTTATGTGTTAAGTAACTCGTGATCCATACCTTACTGTGAAAGATCTCCATTCACATGAACCACTTATTTAAACACAATGGGTCTTTTCCAAACATATTTGTGCACAAATAAAATTGTAAATTCACAAATAATTTTTGAAAATAAATTATTTTATTAAAACATTCGATTTTTTACATCAGAAACCTAGTCTAAGAGGGCATACGTTCCAACAATATGGACCACTTACTTAAACACAATGGGTCTTTTCTAAACATAATTGTGCACAAATAAGATGTAAATTCACAAACAATTTCTGAAAATAAATTCTCTTATTAAAACATTCAAAATCTACATTAGAAACTTAGTCTAAGAGGGCATATTTCTCAACAATGCAGGCGCATTCTGAGGGTGAAAATCCTTTGTACCCCGATACTCCTTGCATCCTTTGTACACGTTTTCAAACACTTGTAATTTAGAGTAACCTTTTGTAAGAATTCAGTGCAATAAAATAGAAGATTTGGCATTGAAATCTCCTGGGTCTCGAATTGCTGAATTGTACCATAAAGCTTATTTATGGAAATGGTTTTTTCAGTGGTTTTAATGGTATAGTTTTGAACTAAATCAAACATGCCTTTTTCTGAAAGCCTCATTAATTTGAAAAAATATTATGAATCTAAATTGATAGATCGATACTAAATCTTCTATTTTATTGCACTGAATTCGTACAAAAGGTTACTTTGAATTACAAGTGTTTGAAAATGTGTACAAAGGATGCAATGAGTATCGGGGTACAAAGGATTTTCACTCTCAGAATGCGTCTACAAGTCTAGGAGTAAGAGGTTTCTTATATAGGCAGAGGTTGCATAGCTTTCTCTGATTTCTTGCTGCATTATTGGTGTAAGGTCCATTTAAGTGGAGGAAGGAATCAAATTGTCAGCCATCAGGAAGAACTGTTCCAAAAGGCATTTTGAGTGGTGGGGTCCACCACTAGTGGCTGTCTTTATAATTATTTTGCAAAAGAGTTGTGTGATGTAATAAAGCTGATTTGACTGATGATACAACTGGATTTGTCTTGTTGCTCTTTTCCACTTGGAGTGGAGTCTTGCCATTAAGGATATTGACAGAGGTATGCTTGAGCAATTCCGAAAGGGTTGTCCATATCTCCATTGTCAAAGATTCTGAAGTCTAGTTGAGATTCTGTTTCACTTTCTTCATCATTTGCTTGATGAATTTGTTGTTGAAAAAGTTGTAGTTGAAGCTGCAAATCTGCTTTAGAGATTCTTTTTCCTTCGCCGAATGAGGATTGAGCATCTGCTTCCTTTTGCTGTGTTTTTTGGACAGGAGTCCATCCTTTTATTCTAATTTTTTTATAGAGGTATTTTACAAAATTGATGGAATCTATTTTATAGTTCCATCCAAACACATAACAAATCTTTTTCTCAAAATAAAATTATATAGCTGAATATTCAGCGATAATGCTTGTTACTATTTTTCTACTACAAACTGGGTAAACTTTTCTTGATTTGTCTTGGAGATACTAGCTTTATCTCCATCGAACTGATTCCACCAGGCATAGAACCATTTTGGCATGGGACTGATTGTTTATTTGCCATATTTGACAAATTTGGTATGAGTGAGGTCTCGTAAGTACATGAAATTATACCAGGCATCGATATAATCTATGAAATTGTAAGTGGGTGGTTTAAAAGGGAATTTAAACTGAATTGGAATATAAATACCAGTAACTGACCAAGTGTTTAAGTCAAGAATCTTTATGATTCTGCATTTGAAATAAGCAATACCTTTATCGGCATGGTTGGTATTTCGTTTGTGTTTGAATTCAATCAAACCAGTGGCATAAAGGATATATTCATAATAAAGACGAGTTTTCAAAGGCTCGGCTTTAAACAAATAACTGGACTGATTATAAGCTTCTGGATGGAGCTTATTGACAATTTCTTGTTCGGGTTTAGTGGTTAATTCTCTTGGTAAGGCTAACACTGGAATAATTGCTTTTTTCAGAAAATCAAATTTCTCTTTGGTAGGGAGAATATGTTTATCTGTTTTTACTAGAATGTTGGGATTTACTACTTCTTTGAAAGAAGTTGGAGAAGAAAGGGCGTAAAAGGATTGATCTATTTTTTGGGTTTCTGTAGCTTTTTGGGCTGAAGCTGAATCGAACAAATTCATAGTAAGTAGTAGTCTGCTTACCAGATTTGTGGGAAAAGGAGGAACAGAGTTGAGAACAACAAACCTATTACCTGCTGGTGGTCGTAGGCACTGTCTTTTATCCATGTCTGCATTTGCTGGTTTGGCACTCAATTTATAGAGGTGCACACAGGGATGAATGAACTCCAGAACTAAATCAGTACTCATCACAGTGTTGAATACTGTGTTACAATGGATAAGGTTTACACATGTCCTTGCAGGAATTCACGGGTTAGAAAATCTGGTAAAGAATTATTTTCTCCTTTAATGAACTCAATATCAAAATCAAAGCTAGATAAAAGGGCTTGCCATCTGGCCAAAATCTGTTTGGCAACAAGATTTTTAACATCTTTTTGTAAAACATCTTTAGCTGCTTTACAATCAATGCGGAGTAAAAATTTCTGATTTATCAAATCATCTTTGAATTTGGTAATGCATAAAATAATTAAAAGAATTTCTTTCTTAATTGTGCTATAGTTATTTTGACTGGATAGCCAAATACCTGAATAATATCGGACTAACTATTCCGACGAAGAGTTTAGTTTCTTTTGTTTGAGAATTCCTCTATAACCAAGTTTTGAGGCATCAGTTTCAACAATCGTAAAAGCTATTGGATCTGGAATTCCTAAATATGGAAGTTTTTTTGACAATTTGTTTAATTTTCTAAACAGTTTAGGTTTGCTCTAATCCCTAAGGGATTGGATCTTTGTGAAGACGCTTGTACAAAGGTTCGCAAATCTGTCTTAGGTTTGGTATAAAGTTTAAGATGTAATTTAAACATCCTAAGAATCTTCATAACTGGGTTTTATCCTTAATTTCATTTGGAAATCTATCTGCAAATTCTATTGCTCTACAGATGGGTTTGTAAGTTCATAGGGTTAAATCATGACCTAAGAAACGAATCTTAGTTTGACACAGTTTAAGTTTTGGAGAACTTACTACCGGCCCATTTTTCATGATAATTTCACGAAAAAGACGTAAATGTTTTAAGTGTTGTTCAAGGGATTCACTAAAGATTAATACATCATCAATATAGATGATACTAAATGATGTCTAAGGTCATTCATTACTTTCTGGAATTCACTAGGGGCATTCTTTTACCCAAAGGGCATGACATTCCATTCATATTGACCAAGGGGAACATTAATTGCAGTTTTATATCGATCTTCTTCTTTAATCTGAATTTGCCAAAATCCTGATTTCATGTCAAATTTACTGTACAGGACTGTTTTATAGGTTCGTTTCAACAAATCTCATTTATTGGGAATGGGATATCCTATCCATTTTAAAGCTTTATTTAAGGGCTTATAATTAATAACTAATCGAGGAACATCGTGTTCTTTTTCAGCATTATTGTTTACATAAAAGGCCGCATAAGACCAAGGTGTTCTTGATTCTCTAATTAAATCTTTAGTTAATAAAGTCTGTATTTCCTGTTTACAATACTCTAACAATTTGTGGTTTATCTGAATTGGTCTAGCTTTTGTCGCAATCATAGATTCTTCAAAATTATCTATGTAAGGAAGGCTAACAATATGTTTCTTTCTTTCCCAAAAGGCGGTAGGGATGTCAAAACAAATAGTTTGTTCAAAATCTTTGCGAATAGATTCGATCTTATCCTGAATGGCTTTTGATGCTAACTGTTCTTGGATTCTAGTGTATTTTACATCTTCTTTTAGAAAAGCTATTTGCTTTTTCCGACAGAGAATCTTATTTTTCAAAAGATTGAGATCTTTGATTTGAGGCTAACTAAGAAAGAGAAAGTGACTTGTATAGATCCGATATTTGTATGGACACCATGTTGATCCACAGAGAAGGGATAGATCTGAGTTAGAAAAGGAGTGCCTAAGATTAATTCCTGACTTAAATTATTAATGATTAAGAAAGAATTTACAAAACTAAATTGCTGATTGCAGATATGGTCCTTAGATAATTTATATCTAATTTTGAGTTGTTCCGCAGCTACGGTATATAACTTGGAACCTGTTTTTTCTAAGTAGTTTGTAGGGATTATTCCTTCACATATGCAGTTTTGATCTGCACTAGAATTAAGGAGAGCTACAATTTGGATGGAAAAATCTCCAATTTTAAGGAGGACAGGAATATACCATTTTTGAAAAGTCGTTTGAGAAATGGAAGAAATATAATCTGGATTATTCTGTATTTCTTGGTCATGTTTTGTATTTGATAGGGAAGTGTTAATAGTAGTATCTATTAAAGGTTTTTCCAAATTCAGTTGGACTAAATCTGTATTAATCTGATTAATATCCGTAATATGGTGAGTATTTTGTTCTTTTAACCATTTAATTTTTTGTTTTAGGTCTTTGATTTCTACATGTAACTCTTGTAGAGATACAGAGGAGTCTTTTTGTTTTCCTTTAAACTTATCAAAGACTTCTTTCAGATTATAGGGTTCAACTTGCATTTTAGGATTAAGAACTAAATTTTTAACTTTAAGTAAATATTCTCGTTTTACTGATTCATCCTGAATATGATCTAAGATTTCAAAGAAGAGTTCTTTATTGTACTCTATAAAGTAGATGAAATCAGGATTAAATATTTAACCTATTCAAAACTTCATGACTTTAGATGGTATAAATATATGTTCTTGCAAAAGGTAATGTTAAGATATAATCCATGAAATTGTAAGTGGGTAGTTTAGAAAGGGATTTAAACTGAATTGGAGTATAAATATCAGTAACTGGCCAAATGTTTAAATCAAGAATCTTTATGATTCTACATTTGGCATAAGTGTTACCTTTATCAGCACGGTTGGTATTTCGTTCATGTTCAAATTCAATTGAACCAGTGGTATAAAGGATGTGTTCATAATAAAGACCAATTTTCAAAGGCTCGACTTTAAACAAATGACTGGACTGATTATAAGCTTCTGGATAGAGCTTATTGACAATTTCTCGTTCGGGTTTAGTGGTTAATTCTCTTGGTAAGGCTAACACTAGAATAACTACTTTTTGCAAAAAAATCAAATTTCTTTTTGGTAGGGAGAACATGTTTATCTGTTTTTACTGGAGTGTTAGGATTTACTACTTCTTTGAAAGAAGTTGGAGAAGAAAGAGCATAAAAGGATTGATTTCTTTTCTGGATTTCTATAGCTTTTTGGGCTGAAGCTGAATCGAACAAATTCATAGTAAGCGGTAGTCTGCTTACCAAATTTGTGGGAACTGGAGGAAAAGAGTTGAGAATAGCAAATCTATTAACTGCTGGTGGTCGTATGCGCTATCGTTGATCCATGTCTGCATTTGCTAGTTAGGCACTCAATTTATAGAGGTGGACACAGGGATGAATGAGCTCCAAAACTGAATTGGTACTCATCACAGTGTTGAATACTGTGTTACAATGGATAATGTTTACACATGTTCTTGCAGGAATTCACGGGTTAGAAAATCTGGTAAAGAATTATTTTCTCCTTTGATGAATTCAATATCAAAATCAAAGTCGGATAAAAGGGCTTGCCATCTGGCAAAAATCTGTTCGGCAACAAGATTTTTAACATCTTTAGCTTCTTTACAATCAATGCGGAGTAAAAATTTCTAATTTATCAAATCGTCTTGGAATTTTGTAATGCATAAAACAATTTGAAAGAATTTCTTTCTTAATTATGCTATAGTTCTTTTGATTGGATAGCCAAATACCTAAATGATATCAAACTAACTGTTCTGACGAAGTGTTTAGTTTCTTTTATTTGAGAATTCCTCCATAACTAAGTTCAGAGGCATCAGTTTCAACAATCATAAAAGCTGTTGGATCTGGAATTCCTAAACATGGAAACTTTTTGACAATCTGTTTAATTTTCTGAACAATTTGGGTTTGCTCTAATGCCAAGGGATTGGATCTTTGCGAAGACACTTGTACAAAGGTTCGCAGATCTGTCTTTGGTTTGGTATAAAGTCTGAGATGTAATTTAAACATCCTAAGAATCTTTGTGACTGGGTTTTATCCTTAGTGGACACTAAGTCATTAGTTAATCAATATGACCTAGATTAAGAACTAAATTAGGGATTAATTTACAGCGGTTAGTAGAATCAATCTAATTTGGCAAGGATACGAATTTGTGGTGCTTAGCGGAGTCCTAAAACCATTACGCAGTATAATCACTTTTCTATGATAAGTTTCCTAAATTGATTTCATTACACGTGCCTAAGAATTTGTTTGTTTCCTAATTGGTCTTGAAGTTATATTCTTGTTTTTTTATTTCTTATTTGTTTCATTGTTATTTTAGGAGTAGGTTTTAAGTAGTTTCCTATTTTGTTTCCCCCACTTATTTGTATATAAGATATCATTAGAATTGATTATGTTAATTATTAACAAGAAGATTTTAAAAAGTGAAGAAGATAGTTTTCTTATTGAATGTACTTCACTTGTTCCTTGGTGGATCAACATCCTATAGCTACTATACTATACATTTAGGAGGCAAGGTTTCTAAGTTTGTTGATGCATGATGACTGCATTTAAATGATCTATATTTTGAATATCTAAAATTCCCACAACAAATTTTGGCACTGTTGCTAGGGAACGAAAAAAAAATAAATAAATAAATCTTCTTCTTCTTTGAATAATTCTTGTGATAATTGATCTTAATTAGTTCTTTTAGTACCAAAATTTTTCTTTTTACTTTTTACTTTTTGGTTTTTTTCTTTTGTAGGCTGGTCATCTTATGTATGTATCTTAGAAATGATAAGAAATAAGCCAAAAAGAGACAACACCAAGGTGTCCAAGTCAAATCCTAAGAAAACTAGTATTTGTGAGGTAATTGCTCTATTAGAGAGCAATTCTTCACCTAAATTTAAAATTTCTGCAATTAGTGAAGAACAAATTGGTGAATTCTTTCCTAAAATGGATTCTACAATAGAACTTAATCTCTCTCTAAAAGAACTTAATGCATATACCCTCAATGATTACCGTGATGTATGGTTTTTTCTGGAAATTACTCATACATTTAAATTGCATTCTAGGTTCATTCAATTTTTGCCATCTTTTCATGGTTTATTGGAAGAAGATCCACTTAGGCATTCAAAAGAATTTCATGTTATATGCTTTAATATGAAGCTAGAGGGTATTCAAGATGAGGACAATAAATTGTGTGTATTCTTATTTAGTTTGCATGGGTATGCTAAAAATTGGTTGTATGATTTGCTTATAGGTTCCATCAACAATTAGTTAATGATGCAAAGACTTTTTCTTAAAAATTATTTTCTAACATCTAGGGCTGCATCAATTAAGAAAGAAATAAATGGTGTAAGACAATTGAATGGGGAATCTTTGAATGATTAGTAGAAAAGGTTTAAAAGACTTTGTAATAGTTGTTCACATTATCAAATTAGTGACCAATTGCTTGTTCAGTATGTTTATGAGGGTCTTATTCCATATGATCAATCAATGATTGATACGACTAGTAGTAATGCCCTTGTGGATAAAACTCCACAAGTTCTAGGTCTTTAATTTCCACTACGCTGGCTAAAATACAATCTTTTAGTACAAGGAATAACTCCGATATAAAAGTAGGTGAGGTAGGCATAAATTCTTTAGAGGAGAAGGTTGACAAAATCACAAATTTAGTATGAAAACTTTTAGAAAATAATTCACACATTAAGCATGTCTTGTTTGTAATTCTTTTGATCATTCTAGTGAGTCATGTCTTAATTTTGATGATAATGAACATGCTAATCCTTTAGGTTTTCCAAATTAGCCCCAAAGAAGACACAATTTGTATTTCAATACTTATAATGAGGGATGGAGAAAGCACCCAAATTTTAGATGGGGGAAACAAAGGGGTTAGGTAACTTAATGCTAGAAATCCTTCCATGAATGCACAACTCCTAAAATATTCATCCCAAGGAATCCATGGAGGATATAGTTAAGTCTTTTGCATCTAGAACATCCTCAACTACTCTCTTGAGATATGCTATAGACCTATCGGCTAATTGGATGACAACTTTTGTAGGATTCAAATGTCTTAAATTTAGAGAAGCATAAATAGAGTATGGCATGACATTAATAGATGATTCTAAATCTAACATACAACTTGGAATGATGATGTTTCTAATAATACAACGAATGGTGAACATAGCAGGATCCTTTTCTATTTGAGGAGGTTTCTTTTAAAGAATAATAGAGACATTCTCCCCCATTGCTACCCTTTCATTCACCTTAAGCTTCTTTTTATTAGTGTACAATTATTTTAGGAACTTAACATAACGAGATACTTGTCTAATTGAATCCATTAAGGGAAGAATAATCTCCACCTTCTTAAAAGTTTTCAAAAGGTCTTTTTCTACTTTCTCTTTCCTATTTCTAGCCAATCTGCTTTGAAAAGGTGGTTGCATTTTGTTAGGTGTCGATGTTCCTAACTTAGGCTCCACTACACTAGGCTCATGAGTTGGCTTGGGTATTTGTTCTACCTCTAAATCATCTTCCTCCTCTAAAGATTTCTTAGCATTAACTTCATTCAACTACTTCCTACTTCTAAGGATGATAGCATGTGCATTTTCTTTGGGATTAAGGGATTGAGATGGAAGCTTCTTTGAAAACTATTCTATGATTTGACTCATCTTTGAGGCTAATTGCCCTAATTAAAATATCTATGAAATTTTAAAGAAAAATATTGAATTACTCTTATTGAAAATTAAAAAATTAATTAATGTTATAGTTTAACAAAGTAATAAATGAAAGAATGGGTTTTGTTTTGGTGAATCATAAATGGGTACTGTTAAGAGATTATCTTATGAAGAGAAAGAAAAAGTGCTGAAAATTAAAGAGGAAGGAAAAAGAATTGCTCAATCTACAGGGACTAAAAGGAAAGCTGAAACAGAAACTCAAGTTGAGTCTTCTAGCAAAGGCAAACAAGGGACTCAGAACAAAGACATAAGTGAAAGCATTCAGGATGTAATAAATTCACTGGCTATTGAATTGGATAGCCTTAGTTCAGAGATTTAAACTCTTGGGAATAGGTTGACCGCTGTGGAAGAAAAGGCTAAAAAGGATGAACCAATGTCTGCTCCATCAGCACCATCCCCAAAAAAGGCAACTAAAGAACAACGTGTCCCTGAAACTGAAGAAGAATCTGCAAAAGATGAGCAGGTTGAGGAAATAATAGTCCCTGAGCAAGGAAGGGAGACATCCCACATCAGGAAGAATTAGCACCCCCTGCCCTTACTGAAATCCCTGTCTCATCTAGAAAAAGATAGAAGCATGTGGTAGTTAAGCGAAAGTCCAATAGGCTTGCTAGCGAACATTCCTAAAAGGGTGCAGGGTCCAAGATCGAAACTGTTCACATCTCCTAAGTGATCGATTCAGTGGATTGATTTCTAGCCTCTCTTTATTAGAAACTCCTTATTACTTTTCATTGAACAATTTTTATTTCTACCCCAATATTTGAACATTTTACCTTCTATTTTCTAGCTACTTCTCTACTTAGCTTATAACTGCTTAATATATATAATCTTCTCTGCTTAATATTTTTACTAGTTGCTCTCCTTATTCTACGATTTGATTGATGACAAAAGGGGGAGAAATAATGGTAGCTAGGATTGTGATTGTGTACTACGTGTGTGCATTAGGAGAAAAATAGCGATTGTGCACTGAATTGTATTATACTGTGCTATTGTGATCTATGCGGTTGTGATATGTAGTGCTATGATGTTAATTTTGCACTACTGTTGACTGCTGCTATTATTGATTATTATTGTGATTGTGCACTGATTGGACTAATGTTGGATGAACTGCAAATTAGATATTTGTGCGGTGTTGTGCTATGAATTGAAAATAGTTATTATATTTTGGACTGCAACGTACTTATATACAAACTTTGAATATTTCATAAGATCCTGTAAAACTCTCTATGAAATTCATGTTGGGATTTGGGTTTGATCAAACTAACATGCTGTGCTATTTTTTTTTTTCCTTTTCCTATATAAGTTATGATCATGCATTGGTTATATATTGGTTTATGATAACCATGATTTGTGATCTCTGATTGATTGTGATAATAGTTTGCTGTCGTCTAAGAAGATTTAAAATGACTCATTGAAAACTAGTTTGATATCCTCTTTTTGGTCAAAGGCGTTTTGAAGTATGTTTAAAGGTATCATTTGAAATTGAGGCTATTGATCTATCTGTTTTGAAAGCTATGATGATATGCTCTGTGTTAAAAATCTCATATGATGAGGATAGCTATTCATATATCTTTCATTGCTCAAAATTTTCCTTGAAGTCTGAAATTTCTTAAGAAAACTAGGCTGGATCAAAATATCTGACAACTTGTTGTTTCCTGCACATATACAAGGGGAGTTTTGGACACACATTTTCTTGATCCAAAAGTCCAGTCCAAAAATGAGTTTTAAAAATGAGACAGTTTCTGTCTAACTTTACCTTATTTTGGACACATGTTTTGGACATCCAAAACCTAATGTCTAAAAGTTTTGTAGTTTCACTTCACCTAGTTTTGGATGCACCTTTTTGGAAGTCCAAAGTTTGAATCTCGTTTTCTCTCAAATCGCACTTTTTAATCTCATATCTTACATATGTTCATATATGCACATATTAAGGAGGAGTATATCATCTTATGATTTATTTTCTATACCTTCTTATGTACATATTCATACATTTTTTTGCGGCTATTCCTTTAAGGAATAGTCGTATAATGGAAGGAATGAGGATATAGAGATAGGTTTGGCCATAGGCTCATTGAGCCATATATATGAATATATGCTTTAATTTTCTATCTTAATCTTATAAACACTCTTTGAATCCTATAATAAGAGAATGCATTTCTGTGAAAAATATTCTTATTTATTTTGGTCTAACATGTCCGTACTGTACATATCATTATTCTTTATATCACAATCCCATTAAATTTGTCATCACTTAAAAAGGGGGAGATTGTTATCCCTAAGGGTGTTCTCCTGTGTTTTGACTTATGACAAACATTGATGAGGACTAACTTGTGTGATTTACATGTTATATGACATGTTTGACCTCAGTTCTTCCAAGGCGTACAAATAAGATTGCTAAGCAACTCTTGAGCAATAGAATCTGAGAATGGGTGATTAAGTAAAATACTAAGCTTAAGAGATTGCATACCAAGAATTCATTGTGGAAGAATCTCATATTAGAAATCTTTGTTAAGGTATTATCTGTGTAAATTCCTATGTCTTCCTTACCTCATGATTTAGTTAATTCTACCTTGAAGCACTCAAACTAAAAAGATTTTAAAGTTTTAAGTCTTTAGAATTTTAGATTGAGTTGTTTGGATGACCCCGCATCTAAAAGTTTTGTCCAAAATTCTGTGAACAGTGTCAAATAGATTCTGCCTGAAAAAGTACCATTTTGGACTTACATTTTGGACGCACCATTGTCCAAAACTTGAATCTAAAACTCTGGCAAATTTGATAGCGAAAAACTAGTCGTTTTCTAGCCATTGGAACTCTACTTTTTGCCTTTATGAAAGGTTTCAAAACTCAATTTTAAAGCAGATTTTTTTTCCTATCCTTCAAAGAAACACTCTTGCTCTCTAGAATACAAAAATCTCATTTTCATATGCTTCAAAGTGAAATCAAATTGTTTCAAAGAGGTAAAGGTTGTTTGAACTCATTTGTTTTGTATATCTGCTCAAAAAAGTTAGCCATTTTCATTACATTACTACAATCATTTTTGTCTATCAAGGTTGTGGTGTAAAACCCATTTGGGGTGAACCTTGATTTGTTGGTTTATTAGGAGGTTTTGGTAAAACCAAGTATGGTGATCCTCTCATATATTTAGTGTAGATTGATACTATTGAGTTGGGTGAATGAAATATAGTTGAAAATCCTTAAGTATAAGCTTAAAGTAGTGGATGTAGATCTTGGTAGATCGAACCACTATAAATCTTGTATTATCTCTTCTGCATTTAATTTCGGTCAGCTGCAATCTTCCTTGCACAAAATTCTTTTTAATCTCTCACAAGAATCCTTTATGGTTCTCATCAACTCATATTCACTCTAGCATTAATTGCTTCGTGTGTATTGTCTTATTCAGAGTGTAGTTAATCCTTAAGTCATTTCGAAAGCCTCTCGTTGTAGCAAGTTTCTTCGATCTGAAAATCAAATGAGTTTCTCAAAACAGAATCTTTTAAAGAGCATTTTAAATTTGCCAAAAACCTTATTCACCCCTCCCCCTCTAAGGTTTTTCATCCACTTGGGTTAGTACTAGAAGTTTCTTGTTCATGTGCCATAGTGCTACAATATTCAACGAATTAAACTTGTAAAAGAAAAAATATAGATCTTCACTTTCACTACCTTTTGTGTTTCTCTTAATGTGTAGTCACTCTACTCTTGCGTTTACTCTGTTTTGGCTCTTTTGATGATAATCTCACCCTCTTGCCATTTTTTCAACACGCAAAGCCTTCTTGTTCAATCCTAATTCTCCCTCAATAGCTAAGGGTTTAATTTATCTAAATGGTTTAACAAAAATCAAAAGATTTTCTAATTTGGGGGGTCTTAGGAGAATTTCAACAAATACTTGTTGAACACCTCAAAACAAGTAAGTTTGAAGCAAGAATTTAAAAAAAAAATAAAAGACTCAACAACACAAGAATGAGTACTAGAAGCATAAGGAAGCAATTTAAACAAGAAATGAACAACAATTAGCAAGAAACAAAAAGACAAGATCAATTAGCGTGTATAATTATAAAAAATAATATGATCACAAGTAAGCTATAGCAAAGATGAATTCAATAAGAATGGAATTCAACAATGAAGTATTATACCAAGTTTCAATATCCCAAGGAATGTAAATAAGAAGTCATAACTCTCAATTATAGCCACAGACATTCTCATAGAACAATTATCAAACACCTTAACTTCAATCTCGTCACTCAAGACATAGCAGAAATTTCACACCCATATAAGCCCAATTTCACCATAAATACAAGAAAAATTTGTTCCCAAGTGATATACCAACATTATAGAGCAAATTCCACATAAGAAACACAAGAGAAATGAAAGATTTCTTGGCCATTTTGAGCTAGTTTTTTTAGCTACGGGATTTACTCTGTTTTTTCTTCAACTTTCTTGACCTTTTTTCTTAACTTCAACCATTGATTACAATAAAAAATTTCCTTACTCTGATACCAAACTCTTTGACTTGAGCTTGGGGTGACTTTTCTTGATGAATATAGGTGGCAAAATAGCTTTAAACCTTAGCACTTTCAATAGAACCAAAACAGAGAAATTCTAGTGGCTAAAAGAGAAATAGAGCTATCTTTATACAACCTAACAAACCCTTGAAGATCAAAGCTTCAAAGACCCAAAAGATTAGTAGCTAGATCTACTATAGATTCACCCAAATACCCTTGAAACTACAAAGGAATTCAAGAATAAAGAAGAAGAACACTATAGGTACCCAGTAGAAAATCAAAATAGAACCAAAGAAGAACAAAGCTTCTAAAACCCAAATGAAAAAATCTAAATCAGATTATCCTAGGATTTTAAAGACTCTACAAAGGATGGACTAATCCTTTAGTATGGTCTTGAACAAAAGATAAATAAGGAGGAGGTTGCACTCTTAAGAATCTCTTTATAGTTTTGAATAATATGAGTTGATTGTCTTGTCAAATTACATAAATGGGTATTTATGTTGGGAGATATGCCCTCTTAGACTAAGTTTCTGATGTAAATATTGAATATTTTAATAAACAAATTTATTTCCAGAAATTATTTGTGAATTTACATTTTTATTTGTGCACAATTACATTTGGAAAAAACCCATTGTGTTTCAGTAAGTGGTCCATGTGAATGGAGGTCTTTTATAGTAAGGTATGGATCACGGGTTACTTAACACATAAACATTCGTTCTTAATCGATTGATGAGAATGAGAATCTCATCATGTCTAGGTTATTATGTTATGAATTCTAAATGGGGAATGACTTACCTTTGGCTAGTGAGTAGTCCACTCACTTTATGACATAAGCGTGTTTCGAATACGTAGAACAGGACTTGTAGTAGTAGTTTCTTAAAGTACTATATGGTAGAAACTTAGACTACTACCACTACAGCATGGACTAGTACTCTACGACTTGAGTATGAATTGGTGGTCTTACCAAGCTAGAAGCATATACTTTGATATACTATAGTTGAGGTTCTATCGTAGGGCTAATATACTTGCATGTTGGGTATGTGTGACTAGTTAGTTAAGACAGACATGCACAAGATAGTTTTTATACTATATTGCCCCTTGTGGTTGTCTGAATGATCTAAATATCAAGGACCCTGGGAAACATGACTTGGATGTTTGCTTTAGGGTAGCTCCCTTGGAAAGCGAAAACAGTCTAGGAAGTCGTGGATCATTGGACTAGAGGCTTAAGGATGGTAGATGTCATTGAAAGAAGTGTTAGTACATTTCTTCTTCTCTAAATGTACGGCGATGTATAGAGGGGTATTTTAGTCATTACATCTATAGGTCGGAGACTTTGCTAACGCAACATTGTTCTTGGGGTCAATATTTCCTTATAGTGATATTAGGAAATATTTAAAATGTAAAATACAACTATTTATATGGCAAGGGTATTTTGGTCATTTTAGTAGCCAAGATGGTGTGTCATTTGGTCCCCAGTATAGACTGTGAGTCCTAATTAAATACAGGCTAAGGAATTGATCTTAAATTAAATGGAATTTATTTTATTTAAGTAGCTTGATTTAATTGTTGGGCTAGAATAAAATAAAAGTCCATGTGGAGAGAGAATTAATTAAATTAGTTTGGTGGGTTAATTAATTATTTAGGGCTTTGACCCAATTTAAATAATTAAAGAATAACTTAGGACTAAACTAATATAGACTTATTTATTGGACTAGTTTATTTGGGTTGGGAGATTAATTATTTGTTGGGCCAATTATTTGGTTCTAATTAGAATAATTAATTAAGCCCAAAAGGTTAAACTAAGAATCCAATGGCCTAGTCCAGTTTAACCTAGGATTTTTTATTTAAGTTAAATAGGAGGATTGGATATAACGTTGTTTTTTTACGGTCTCTTCTCTGTGTGGAAAAATTGCCAGATGTCTCTCTCCCTTTCTCTCTTCAAGAAAGTTCCATAGCCTTGTAAATTGTTCATCAAACAGAATTAAGCAGGCCTTATACTAGAAGACCGAGAGTTTGGCATTCACCTACATGCAAAGACGGAGTAGGAGACTTGCTGGAATCGCACTAGAGGATTCCACCAGCACACCTACCCTGGTTGCGCATATTCCGGTCCAGCCAATTCTTAGAACGAGGAAAAGAGGTATTTTTTTAAACCTCAAAATCCGTGTAGAGCATGACCGGCGCTGGCTAGGGCTGCCGGAGCCGGTGCCGGCTCTGTTCGGTTCCCCTGTTCTTAAGTTTTTTCCATTTTTTGTTTGTTTTCGCTTCCGCTACGTGCCCCATGTTTTCCTTTTCCATGCCTTCAATTTATTCTACCTAAGTCCTAGAAAAAGTTTAGAGAAGCCCTAATACAAAATTTTTGCCGTAAAAGATAATTACAAAACTTAAAATATAGAATAAAACTAGTCAACTAAAGAAAAATCATTGATATGCAATTGCTGGCCCGATGATAGCCAGTGCCAGTTCAAGCACTTGAGCCAATGTTGGTTCGGTTTTGTGAGTTAAAACCCAGATTCCAAAATAGAGCCAACACCAATTCAGTGGCTAGGGTTGGCGATAGTTTGCTTCGATTAGTGTAGCCTATAAGGAATGTAACTATTGGGTGCCGGTTCCCTACTGATAGGGGCTAAATTCACCTATAGTTTCCTAGCTATTTGAGGATGTTTTGTAATACTTTTGATGTAATAATTAGTCATATTTCTTCATATTTGATATTTTTTACCCTTAGAAAGATATTTTGGTATTTTATTGCAGAACAAAGGGAAAAACAACAAAAAACCATCACCGGTGCAGTGCACGGCCAGCGCCGACTGTGTCTCACGAAGCCAGCACCGGCATCGGCCCAAAGCTGGAAGCAGTGGATTTGGTTGGAAAAAAAAAGCACGTCGGGCCGACAATTCATGATAGGTACAGGCCGTGAGAAGGACAGCCGGCTGGCTTAACGCTATCCAATGGCGGCGATTTTTCTTATTGCACGCGGATTTAGGATAGCATCGGCATTGGCCCAAAGCTGGAAGCAGTGGATTTGGTTGGAAAAAAAAAAGCACGTCGGGCTGACAATTCATGATAGGTACAGGCCGTGAGGAGGATAGCCAGCCAACTCAACGCTGTCCAATGGCGGCGATTTTTCCTATTGCATGCGGATTTAGGAATTTCCTAAGAGTTTTGGTATTTTCCAACCTAGAACTGTTAGGGAATGAATTTTGGTATCTTGGGAGCCTATTTAAGCATGAAAAACACAAGAAAATATATGTGAACCCAAGAATCAAAGCTGCTAATCAATCACAAAAAGAGGAGATTCATCAATTAAGGGGCCTTGTTCAAGAAGGTCTTCAAGAAGAAAAATGAGGGCTTGTCTATAAATTCTTTCTTTTACCTTTATTTTCTTTTTCTAGAATAATGATGTAATTAATATTTTTATTATAATTTAACATTATTTTGGGATTCATGGTTTTTGAGTTAATTTAACTATTTGATCAATTTATTATCATTCTTGGTATTTGATTACTTGTGATTATTAAAGAGTTGATGAATTTAGATTTGCTTCTAATTGATTTGGGAAATGGTGTTAGGAGTTGGTTTAATTTCATTGATTTCATACTTGTTATCTCTTAACGGACTTGGGAAACGTAGTTAAGAACAAAGAACCAAAGTAATTAAAGAGTGGTTGATTTCACCTAGAGTATAGGGTTATTGGCTAATTTTATGTTTATTTTCACCTACAGTATAAGGATAATTGTTGAAGGATAAGTTTAATGCATTTTTTTAGTTATGTTGGTTTAATTGGGAAATTTGCTAATTTAGTTATGAGATAGTAGTTTATGACTTGGGAAACAATTGGATTCTATTATAATTCCTTTATTATGCCAAGATGGTAATTAATTGTGATACTTGCTAAGTAATTCATTGTCATGTATTCAAGAATATTTGTCTAAATTGCATATTCTTTCATTCTTGAGCTGTATATATTTTTCTTTATTTTTCTTTTTATCTCTTATCACTTTATTAGGTTGGTTAAACAATGAATGACAGGTAATTAATGGTAGTTGTTCCTTGAGGATCGATACTCGTTAATTCCCTATACTATGCTTGCAATGAGTATACTTACTCATATGTATAATTTGGGGATTAATATTTTAATTAAAACTTGGTTAGAGATGGATTTAAATTGTATGCTTTTTTCTACACCCAAAATCTACGCATCACCTACTATTCTCCTTGACTCGATTTGCACATTCTTCATCATTTTCTTCTACTTTTTGCATTAGCTTGATTTCTTATTGAATTTCTTCTTATACAATTATCAAATTGAACTCTTAGACAGCTTCAACTTCCCTCAAATGTTCCTCCATTCTCAAAAATGGCTTCATAAAGGCTTAGAAGCTTCCTTGAATTCTCTTGGTGTGCGATCTCGTCATTAGACCTTGCAAGGTTACTCACCATTTTTGTGATTAGTCTTTATTGTGAACTTGATCCCCTATCACAAAGTAATTTTTGTGTGAGACTATCATTTTCTATGTGAGAAAAGCAATTCCCTTTGCGAAATTAACAATCTCCGTATGGGACCACTAATCTCCATGTGAGAAAAATGTCTGTTTTGTTTCAAATATAAAATCTCATCTACTATTTTCAAGTTGTTTTACTTGTTTTAATAGAAAATCACGGGCACACATGGGATCGCTAAGTTTTACACTCACGTGTTTGCTATTATTTTCATACTTTTAGGGATTAAAGGGATGCTCTAGCTACCAAGATACCATCTTACCTTTTGTTTTGGGATTATGTAGTTATGTTGTAAAATACGAGATAATGTTTAAATGAGCTTATGTACCTCATATTAGGATTCCTATATAATAGATAGACAGTTGTCGAGCAAATGATATATTGTAAAGGTTGTGTATATTAAGTTTAATTTGAATAAAATTCTATGTATATTTGAAGTTATAGAGTGATTCCGTTGTGTATTAAGTTATGAATCATTATAAAGACACCTTGTCTGGGAGTTCAGATAGGGGATATCCCACGAAGACAAAGCCCACCGTGACTAGAAAAGTGGGGAGTTACAATTGGTATCAGAATGTTCGGTGTGGAATATGACATTAAAAAGATAAGGGCTAAATGCAAAAATGCATGCTTTTGCAATTATACCCCTGACATTTAAAATTTTGCAATAATACCCTTCTTAAATTTAAATTCTTTCAAATATATCCCATATATTTAAAATTCAGTAATAATACCCTTTTAAAATTTACATCTTTTCAAATACACCCCTCATATTTAAAATTCAACAATAACACCCTTCTTAAATTTAAATCATTTCAAATATACCCTTCTATCAAGAATTTAATAGGATGCTCTACATTTGATTGTTTAAAATTATGTGATTATAATATGCTTGTTATTATTAAGGGCAAATTGGTAATCTCACATTTTGTCTTCTCCAACCAATAAACATTTCTTGACAAGAATGGAAAAATTGCTCTATTTTTATAAATCTCACAAATATTGAAGATTGTAATCAAAACTATTGGAGGAAGGGATTTATTATAATCAAAATCACTTCTAGGAGATTTACAGAAATTAAGCAATTTTTTTTTTCACAAAATAAAAATCACTGTTTGGAAAAGACAAAAAATGAGATTACCAATTTGCCCTTAATAAGAATGAGTATATTATAATCACGTCCTTTTAAACGGTCAAATATGGAATATTTCATTAAATTCTTAACAGAATAGTATATTTGAAAGGATTTTATATTTAAGAATGGTACTATTACTAAATTTTAAATATAAGAGATTTATTTGAAAGATTTAAATTTAAGAAGGGTATTATTGCTGAATTTTAAATGTAGGAGTATAATTGCAAAAGTATATTTTTTTAAGGGCATTTTTGCCTTTAACCCAAAAGATAATAAGGGTTTATTCAAAATGTAGTCATCATGCACTAACAAATTTTAAACACTGCTCCTAAAGATACAACTTAGTATAGTAGAAAGTAAGGCATCAATCCCACAATAAACATGAGAAGTATACTCAATAAGAACAATCAAACAATCTTCATTCATTTGAAATCCTTTTGTTACAATTTAGCCTAATTAGTCTAATGATGAATTAATTACATGTACAAACAAATACGGAGGAAATTGAATTAGGAAATTACCTAAAACTAAACCTAAACAAATTAGGAAACTAAAATCAAAATATGAAACAAGAATAAAATAGGAAACTTCCAAACGAATTAAGAAATTATAAAGTTCTTAAGCATATGTGATGAAATCAAATTAGGAACCTATCATTGATGCGATTATTTCGAGTACTTGATTTTAGAACTCTTGCAATGCTAAAATTCCCATCCTTGTCTAAATGGATTAATCTTCGTCAAATGCTTCCAATTAACCCCTAACCTTCTTCTCAATCTACTTCAATTTGATTAACCTTTTCTTAAAAACATTAATACTTCAATTAATCAATTGTTATAGGTTGAAAACATGATTAATAAGCAAATCAAGGCATCAGCAATATCAAGTTAAAATATATTCTAAAAAATTGCAAACATATACAACTTGAATAATGTAATTCCCTATCAATCCTAATTAAGTCAAAAAACTTGCAACTTAAGCAAGATAAATGGATTCTACTAGAAAATTAACCTAAAGATCAATCATAGCAAATCAATCAATCGTTAACATTCCTAGCTATTCAAGCATGCAAGTTAAATATGTTGATCAAACATAAAAACTTAACACAATTGGTATGAAAAGAAATTAGGAATCACATAAATACTTAAGAGGTAATCTTTATAATATCAAAGATAGAATTTTTAATACATATATCTCAGAGTATCAAAACCCAAATAACAAAACATAGATAAAAAGTTAATTGTTTGAATACAAAAGGGAACTAAAAACATAAGAACTTAGAAACAAGAAAGAATAAGAGAAGATTGAAAGATAACACTTGAGAAACCCACAATCTCAAGTTTTCTTGCCTCCTTGCCCTCTCCTCCTTTTCTTAGCCTTCTTTGATGCTTTTTTTTCCAAGAGAAATATGTTTTTGGAGAATTATATTGATGTCTCTTTGAGTTTGGATGCTCTCCACCTTTATATGTGCCTCTAAACCATCCTTGATTGAATTTGGGAAGTTTAAACCGATATTAGATCAATTTAGGACTTGCTAAATCATTTAGGAGTGTTGCATGGCCAGCATACACTTGCATGCATTGTGGCCATGTATGATTAACTTCTAAATTCTCTCGATGGTTGCACGAACAGCTTGCACGGCCATGCTATGCACAACCATGCCAATGGCTTGCATATGGCAAATCTCGTTTTTCTTCCTTTTTAACAAACTTCTAGGAGCAAAAATTCATCCTCTGTTACGCACGGGAACATGCACGGCTGTGCACTTGGCTATGCATATCTCCTGGAACTCCTCTGTTTTGCACTATACCCCTGCAAAATTATCAATAAAACTATAAAATATGTGCTCCAAGACCTTTAATACATATATAATCATTCTAAGTATAAAAATATATTATTCAAGTCCATGTTCTACTCATTTTTAACTAAGAAACCTTAAAAAACATGATAACATATTTTGAGTAGAAAATCATTATTTATCATATCAAAGCAGGCACAAAAGCTAAGGAAAAGTAAAATGTGACATTTCACATATAATAAATACCCCTACGTTTAACTTTTTGCATGTCCTCGAACAAAACAAATTTCCAAAAAGATATAAGACATTAATTTCAAACTTTCAAAAGATATAGTGGATAGCTTCTCTTCCTTTTACAATGAAAAACAACTTAATAATTATTTAATCGAGAAGACTTATGATAAACTCACATATTAGATCAAATAGATCAAAGGCCATTGAAGTTATTTTAAATAAGTTCACAACTATTCAATGCATTCCACACCTTCTCTTAATCAAAACATACAAGTAATACAATTCATACAAGCACGGCATATAGAACTACTTTAAGTCTTTGCACTTTATGTTTGTCATAACTACTACAAATTAGGTAGTAAATTGGGACTTTTTTTTTCAAGAATTTTTTTTTTTTTGGTTTGCTTTTGAACTTAAAATCTTTGTTTTTTAGCCACAAGTGAGTGTGTTTTGCTCCATCTCACCACATTGACACCTTTTCATTTTTTTTCCTTTGCATATTTTTCAACTATTTTTTTTTCACACGTTGTTTTTTGCCAAAGGACATACACTTCGCATTCCTAGACCCTTTTTCTCCTTAGTTTGTAGGTGCCATTTGGGAACCACCTACTCTATCCTATTTATTTAAACCCAAATTCAAGACTAGCCTAGATAATGTTTTCAACCAAAGTTAGCACACATACCGAACTTATACTTCACCACATCACTTATATAAATCTTTCAAAGTCAAAAGTTTCATACAACTAGTAAGAAATAAATAAGATTCATCTAAATTCTCGGGACTTAACCTAATATAAAAGTTTAACAAAAATCAACTCAAGTAAATAAAAATTAAGAAAAATTTCACAGTAAAAGAGAAGAATTGTTTCCACCAATCTTGGATTAAAAAGCATGAAAAACAAATATTATGGCCTTAAAACGCATGAAAAATATTTGTTTTCCCATCCCCACATTTAAACCGTACATTATCCTCAATGGACGAAAAATAAAGAAATAAAGCATATCTAATGATAAAGAGAAAGATAAGGGAAAAGAAAAACAAATACTTTCCAAGTCCAAATATGCTGCAAGATGGTCATGAAAAATAAAGCTCCTAGAAGTCACACAAATAATCCAGTAAAAAGTATCAAAGATGAACAAGAATAAGGTTAGATGCCTTAGTACATAGCTAAAAGAAAAGGGAAAAGTGCAACATAAAAAGTAACATAAAGAAAAAATGCATAAAGTAACCTAGTCTAGAAGTCTCTCAAACTAAAAGAAAATACATAAAAAGGAAGGGAAAAGAAAATAAGCAACTACTAAAAACACTCAAGCCAATGCATCCGGAGAAGGTGGATCTTCATGCATTGGCTTATCTCCATGAGGAGCCTCCAGTGGTTCCACTTGTGAAGACATCCCTACACTAAAAGAAAAAGGCAATGGAGAATAAGTAAAGTAAATGGAGTCAAAATAGGAATATAAATTAGACTTCATCCATCTTATTATTAGGTTTCGTGGACTCCTAAATGCGAAAACATCCACAAATCCCTACCGAGGACTCAGGCCAAATGATTTAGCTTGATTAAGGGTTTACAGAATTACCCTTGTATTGTCGGAAGCAAGACCTTTGCCTTCAGATTCCCAGGCATATATGCACTTCTGATAATCACCAGATGGTGGAATGCACGAATGTTCTCTATCGGATACATACGGAGAACTCAGTTCATTACCTAGGTGTACTAGTGTCTAGGGTTTTGAGAGGCTAAATTTTCTGGTTATGGAAGCATAGAAATTTTATGAGTAGTCTACCACAAAAAGACGGTTAGGATTTTCTTTTAAAACCACATGAACTTCTTGGAGTCCAACTCTTATCATGTTTTGACTTGATATATCCATGACTAGTAAAATATTTCTACCAAGTCACAAATATACTAATCTTAAGTTATTATTATTCCACTAATAATAATCGATCATGGATAATTTAAGAATAGTCATTCTATTTATTATAAGGTTTTACTATCAAGTCACGTACTTAATGACCATAAAACTAAATGTACTATTCATGGAAAGAAATGCCTCAATTATTACAAGATACATAACGACAATAGTATAAGTACAAATTATTTTAGGGTATATCCCCAACACACTCTCCTTCTTATCCCTAATGGTGTGAGTAATAAGCATATAGAGATACCTAACAGTGGGAGAGGTAAATTAGCTATTTTTGAAATACGTGCCCTCCAAAAGGGGGCCAGTAGTATGTGCCTACCAAAAAGCCACCCCATTTAAGTCATTAGCAAAACTATCTCTTTGTGGCACATTATCTTCCTTAGCATAGAATCCTAAAGCCACTCTAAACTGATTTAAAGACATGTTAAAATGTTGACCATATAGGCAAAAGTTAATAGTATGAAAATTATTAAAGCCCATACATTCCGGCCTAAAGTAGTAGGTGATAAGGAATTCTAGCACAAGATTACCATAACACGGCTCAAGACTATTAAAAAACAACTCTTAACCTGAGTCAAAGAGGAGGTTATTAACTTCTTCGTTAATTCCCAAGTGTTGTAGGATAGTATGATCAGTATAACAATTAGGTTAAAATGTTCTACCACTAAGTTTCTCAAGCCTGGCTATATGTTCAGGATCAGTGAAATGTAAGTCCATGGGGTCGTGTTTCCTAGCTTGGTCAAAAGGTCTAGACTCGAACCACTATTCTTTCTCACAACATGCTTTCATTTAGGTGCCATAAAGAAGTTCAAGGAAATTAGTTAACTCTAAGAAGGAAAAGTGCAAAGAAAAAGATGAATAGCTTATCAAAGGAAAATGAGTATATCAAAAAATGGATGAGCAAGGTAAAGGATATCTCACAATACTTCTAATCATCTCACCAAGGATAGCCACAAGGTATCAATTTTCTCTAGTACTCACCAACATTCTCCCAACATATTAATCATCATAACACAAGATAATTGAAGAGAGATACTGAAGCAAAGTATGTTATAAAATTTCAGCCATACTAAATCAAGTTAACTAGCCAAAATGATCATCAATACACCCATGAAAATCATATCCAAACTCCTCAACTCAATTAAACCAATTCCTTCACTCAATCACATTCCCATAACATTGAAAATGCGATAATATATAGTCATTCATATCACCCAAAAAAGGAAGAATTTTGCAGCAAAAAATGTGTCCATAATCAATCATAATAATCCACCAAAACCATTCCTCAAACTCCAAATAGACAAAAAAAATCATTCCTCTAACAATTTTCCATCATCAATTTTGCAACTTTAAAAACTCAAAAATATGCAAAATTTTGGAGAATTTCGGACCCCAAAAAGGAGTAATTTTCACCAACAAAAACACAAAAAAAATCACTTTGTTCTATACAATGGCTTGCTTATGTACCAAGGATAATTATAGTCAAGCCTTTCCTATCAAAATTTCTTGAATTTGTGGAAGATTTGCTACCCAAAGTACCTCTAAAAAACAATAAAATTTTGGACTTTCTTCAAGAAGCTATGCTATTTGATAATTTTAATGGAGAAAAATATGAATTTAAAGGTGGAAAATGACATGTATAGCAGATGTGTTTGAAGGAAAAAGAGTAGTATTGCATGGGTAGAAGGTTTGTGAAGAATTTTGGTAGAGAAAACTGAAATGGCCGTGCAATTTGGGATTTTTAAGACTTCTGCGATAGATGCATGGGCACAAACACAGCCATGCCCCTTGTCCATGCGTTTTTAAGATTTTTTTTTTTTTTTTTGCACGGGGTGCCTTTGGTCATGCTTTTTTCAGAAATTAATTTTTTTCTTTAGGAAAAAATAAAAAATGAAAAATAAAGTGGAATAATAGGAAAAAGAAAGAGTTGGTTTCCTTCCAATAAGCACTTTTGTTTTACGTTGTTTACTTGATATAGCTTCATCTTCTTAATAAAGCCTAGGCAACCAAGAAAACAAAATGAGTTTTGTGAAAAGAACACAAAAAGGTAAACATGTGAGATCATAATTATGCAAGCACATAAGATCTCCTTAGAACACAATCGGGTTGCACCCAGGAATTCTTCAATTAAAAGTTAATAAAATCTGCTTGATACAAACTGTTTAAAGAGAAAAAAAAACTAAAACAAAATGTTTTCAAACTTGAAAAGAAAAAAGTCTATCTCAAAATATAAAGAGTTTTCTTTGGAAGGACTCATAAATTCACTCTGCATTTCTTCGAGGAAACGATGCCTTAAATAGGCCTGAGTGGTATAGCATTTTTGGAGAGCTTCTTGCATTATTGCTGAGTGGTCCCACACTTGTGACGAAGGAATCATGTTGTCGGCCACTTGGAGGATTGGTTCAATAATTCTTTTTGAGTGGAGGGGTCCGCCATTATTGTAGGTGCAATGATCCAACTTATAGAGAATCTCAATGATTGAAGAAAGGGATTTAGACATTTTCTCCAACTACAATTGTCGAAGCTTTCTTTTTCTTTTTTAGTGTAGTCTTGTCCTATTAAGGACTTAGGCAAAGGTATGCTGCTGCAATACCGGTAGGATTATCTTGGTCACCATTATTATTATCAAAGAAGCTGAAATCTGGTTGGGTTTTATCATCACTGTCTTTTGTTGCTAATTGAATATGATTTTGTAGCATTTGAAGTTGAAGCTGTAAATTTCCTTTAGAAATTCTAGATTTTTCTTTATTGGAAGAAGAGCTATTGTGTCTATCTCCTTTTTAGGAAGTAATGGGATTTACTAAACTGATTGCTGCCGCAGGTAATGGTGTAGGTGTCCATCCTTTGATTTTAATTTCTCGACACAAATGTCAAACCGATTCAAGGGTGTCAAACTTATAATTCCACCCAAGAATAAAACAAATCTTCTTGTGAAAAAAGAACTTACAATCCTGAATATAAGCTGGAAAATGTAAAAGTTGGAAAATGTAAAAGCTGATTCTCTTGAACATACTGATCAAATTGGATTTTATACTGTTTTGAAAGCGTCTGCTGATTTCCGCCAAATATTTTCCACCATTGATAGAACTATATGGGAATGGGATTAACTACATCTTTTCTATATTTAATGAACTAGGTATAAGTAAGATCTCGAAGGTAGAAAAAATTGTGCCATGCATTTAAGTGATCCATGAAATCATACGTGGGAGGTCTTGAAGGACTTTTGAACTGAATTGGTGTATAGATACCTATTATTGGCTAGGTGTTGAGGTTAAGGGTTTTGACTATTCGGCATCTCGAAGAAGCAATGCCTTTGTCATTCCAGGAAGGATTTCTTTCATGTTCCAATTCAATCGAACCAGTGGTAAAAAGAATATGCTCATAAAAAAAGTCTAGTTTTTAAGGGTTTAGTATAAAACACATGACTGGATTGATTATAGGCTTCAGGATGAAGACTTTTTACAAGTTCTCATTCTGTTTTGCTAGCTAACTCTTTTGGAATTGCTAGGAGAGGGAGTAAAGTTTTAGTAACAAATTCAAAAGTCTCTGGGTTTTGAGGAGAAAAAGATTTTTCTGGTTTTTTAGGAGTTTGAGGAGAAACTGCTTCTTTAAAATAAGTTGGTGGAGTTATGGCATAGAAAGAACTATCTGTTTTCTGGGTTTCAGTGGTTTTTGCATGAGAAGAAAGGGAATTAAAAGGATTCATGGTTAAATGTGGTCTTGTAAGAGAAGAACCTAGAAGAGGCGGATAAGAAGCAAGAACTACAAATCAATTTGGTGCTAGTCCTCAAGGTTGAGAATTGTATCGAGCGATGCATGAAGATCTACTTCATGTTTATTCTCTATTTATAGACTTAAGCTCACCTTTGTCAAAGAAAATATAAGATCGCAATCTTATCTAGATTGTCCTTGCAAAAACTCTCTTGTTAGAAAATCAGGAAGAGAATTAGATTCTCCTTTGATAAATTCAATGTCAAAATCAAAACTTGAAAGTAATGCTTGCTATCTGGCAAAAATCTATTTAGCAAGAAGGTTTTTTACATCCTTTTGTAAAACATCTTTTGCTACTTTGCAATCAATACGAAAAAGGAATTTTTTGTCAATTAAATCATCTTGAAATTTAGAGATGCAAAAAATAATAGAAAGAATTTCCTTTTTAATAGTACTATAATTCTTTTAACTGGACAGCTAGATACTAAAATGATATTGGACTAATTGTTTAGATGAAGAAGCAGATTTCTTTTGTTTAAGAATGCCTCTATAACTAAGTTTAGAGGCATCTGTTTCAACAATCATAAAAGCATCAGGATTTAGAATACCAAGACAAGGAAGTTTTTTGACAATTTTCTTGATTTTTTGAATAGTTTGGGTTTGTTCTATACCCCAAGCAACGTGATTTTTTTTCAAAGCCTTTGATAAAAAGGTTCACAAAGTTGTCTTAAGTTGGGAATGAAATTAGAAATATAATTCAAACATCCAAGAAATCTTTGCAACTTAGTTTTATCCTTAATTTCATTAGGGAACTTATCGGCAAACTCTATGGCTCGATAAATGGGTTTATACATACCTTGATGAAGTTCATGGCATAAAAATCGAATTTTGGTTTGACAGAGTTTAAGTTTCGTAGCACTCACTACCAACTCGTTTTTAGTGATAATTTCACAAAAAAGAGAACGGTGTTTAAAGTGTTAATCAAGGGATTGATTAAAGACTAAAATATCATCAATATAAATAATGGTAAAGGGTGTATAAGGAGTAAAAATATCATTCATGACTTTTTGGAATTCACTAGGGGCATTTTTAAGACTAAAGGGCATGACATTCCATTTATATTGACCAAAAAGAACATTAAAGGTAGTTTTATATCTATCTTCTTCTGTAATCTAGATTTGCCAAAAACCTGATTTCATATCAAATTTACTAAAGATGACTACTTTAAAAGTTTGTTTGAATAGATCTCTTTTATTAGGAATTGGATATCTAATCCATTTTAATGCTTTATTAAGAGGTTTATAATTAATGACTAATCTAGGAGTACCTCGTTCTTTTTCAGTATTATTGTTTACAAAAAAAGCCGCACAAGACCAAAGGGACTGTGATTCATGGATGATTCCTTTAGCTAATAATGTAAATATTTCCTATTTACAATATTCAAGAAGTTCTTGATTCATCTGAATTGGTCATACTTTAGTTGCTATAATGCTTTCTGTAAAATCATCAATATATGATAAGCTTACTACATGCTTTTTCCTATTCCAAAAGGCTGTTGGTATGTCAGAATAGATATGATTTTCTATATCTTTTCCGATGTCTTCAATCTTATCTTGTACTACACGGGAATTTAACTATTCTTGGATTCTTTTGTATTTCACATCTTCTTTTAAAAAGTTGATTTGATTTTGTTGGAGAATTATTTTTCTTTTTAAACTGGTGATATCTTTACTTTGTGGACTTAAAAGAAAAGGGAATGTGACTCGAATAGATCCTATGTTAGTATGAACTCCATGCTGATCTACTTCAAAAGGACAAATCTGAGTTAAAAATGGCGTTCCTAGAATTATTTCTTCATTTAAATCTTTGATAAGAATGAAAGAATTAACAAAGAAAAATTTGTTATTACAAATATGAGCATTTGATAATTTAAAACTAACTTGAAGTTGACTTCCAGAAGCCGAATATAATTTAGTAGCAGTTTCTTCATAATTTTTAGTGGGAACTCATCCTTCTTGGATACAATTTTGATCAGCACCAGAATCAAGTAAAGTAGCTGTTTTTATTACAAAATTATCTACTTTTAAAATAACAGGAATATACCATTTTTGAAAAGTAGTTCTAAAAACAACGTAAATATAATCAGCTTTTTGGCTTTCTTCTATTGAAAAAGTATCATTATCTAAGGTATCATCTAAAAGTGGTTTTTCTATTTTTAAATGTAATAGATCAATATTAATATTATTTATATCAGTAATTCTCTATTCATTTTGTTCTTACAGACTTTTAACCTCTTGTTTTAAATGATTAATTTCAGTATATAAATCTTGTAAAGAAATTGTTTCTTCTTTATCTTTTCGTTTAAATCTATCAAAAGCTTCTATGAGATTATAGGGTTCTACTTGTTGTTTAGGATTTAAAACCATATCTTTTACCTTTAGTAAATATTCTCATTTAACATTTTCATCTTGAATATGATCTAAAAGTTCAAAAAAAAAAGTTCTTTATTGGCTTTTGTAATAAAATTAATTTTATTGAAACTAAGCATTTTAATTTCTCCTATGGAATAGGTAAAATTCCAGTATATCCACAAGAAGAAACTTTACTTAAGGATTCATTTTTGGAGGAATTTTCTTGAATTTCAAAGATTTCATCAATATTACTATCAAAGGTATTAGAAGATTATGATTCATCTAGAATAGCTTTTATTTGATTTAAAATATCTTTATTTAAAGAGAGTTCACTAACCTTCTTTTTCTTTTTCTGTTTTTGTTTGCATTTGTCAACTTTATTTCCTTTTTTTCCACAGAAGTAACATTTGATTTGATCCTTATCTTTCTCTTCTTTTGTGCATTTTTTTTTAACTTTTATAAAATTTTTCTCTTGGCGTTTTAGAAATTTTTCTTTTTGATTTAACTTTCTTTTTTAGTTCTTTAGAGGGAGGTATAATGGGAGCATAGCCAAATATCTAACAAAAATTTCCTAATTCTTTTTTAGAATTTTTATGATAAGATTCCATTTGTGCTTTAAGTTTTAAATCAGTGCAAAGATCAGCTCCTACTTGATTTATGTAACTAATTAATTGACCATAAGATAGGATTTCATAAGGGACTGTATTTCCCCAATCTAATTTTAGTTTTTGTCTTACTTTATCAGCAAATAAATGTGGTAATCCAGAAATGAATCTTTCTTTCCAAAATGCATGATGACAATCAGATCGAAGCATTACTTTTTGTAAAAACATATCTTTATACCATCTAAAATCATGTAATTTGGGACACGTTAAATTAGTAAGAATTTCAAAACTTCTATTTATGGTAAATATTAAAGTATTTAAGCAATCAAGAACTTGTTCGTGTGTGGTTATTGGTTGACCTGAGGTGTCTAATGCGGTTTTAGTTTGGATTCTGGAGGTATTCATAATTTCATATCGTTGATTGTCAGTGAGGTAGTTATGCCACCACACATGAAGGACACTAGTAAAACCAGTGGTTAAGATATAAAGAATAGAAACATCGGAATTAGAAGAATTAGAGCATTTAATAGCTGTAATAACTACTGCCATTTCTTGAATGACATTGAGGATTTGATGTTCAGACATGCCATTAATATTCCATTCGGTAATATCGTGACCAGTAAAGACTACATGAGTATCGAGATAGCGCTCTTCAAATTGTACATCAAGAAATGAAAGATGGGGATAATAGTTTTGAGTATGGGGATTTACAAATCTCTTATGAATAGGTTGTTTGGATTTAAAGGTGAGTTTATTCAGGCTTTCAGGAAGAGAGTCTTGAAGAACTTGAATTCAAACTTTAGAAACCTTATCAAATAACATCATATGAATATTGATGATTTACCTAGTTTGGTTGGATTATTCTTTTTCTTCTTAGAAACATTTTTCTTCTTGGAAAAAGAATCAACCAACAAGACTGCAACATTTTCTTTCTTCATACAAGACTCCATAGTCTTGAAAAAGTTGATCAACTCAGGTATAATGGTCTAAATCTTATTCATCTGGTAGTTCATCATAAATTGTGAAAAACTAGATGGTAAAGACTGAAGAATTAAGTCTATACTTAATTCGTGATCCATCATGAAACCAAGTGATCCAAGCTTCTCAATCAATTCCAGTATTTTTAGTCTGTGAGTAGCCATAGAAGTGCCCTCTACTATCGTAGAATGGAACAACTGCTTAGAGAGCTCATATCTCTCTATTTAGCTTGCTTATCGAAAAGCTTACTTAGATGAAAGATAATAGTATGAGCATCCATATGCTCATACTGTTGTTGAAGTTCAGTGGCCATTGACTCTAGTATGATACAAGATGTTGTGTCACTACCCTCTTGATGCTTCTCGTGGACTTCAGGCTCTTCAATAAGAGCATTATTAGCTGGAGATGGTGGAATAAAAACATCTAACATGTAGAGTGACTTTTTTTATTTGAGAACGATTCTCAAATTTCTATACTAGTCCAAAAAGTTGGATTCATTAAGCTTGTTTGTTTCCAAAATGCTACGTAAATTCAAATTCATTGTTATGATGCAAATGGCCTAGATGTAAGATAAGAGATATTAGACTATATATATGCACATGTGATGTATTTAATTAAGTCTTTAATTAAACGCGTATTTGTTCCACTCTTTACTTAAATCAATAGCCCCCCACTATTGATTCGAGAAAGCCTATTGGAAGCTTTTCTAGTGGATTAGTATTCAAATTCCTTAAGAATGACTTTGGAGATACCCAACAAACCATTCTTAAGTTCAATGCTATGTATCCAATACCAATTGCATCAAATGCAAGTAGTGGTACATTGGGTGATTAATATATTTTAATTTTAAAGTATTTAGTGCTACCCCAACTTAGCCTCTAACATTTTCTATGCTTGGGGATGCCCAACCGTGATAAAGATATTAGTTAAATCTAATACATTAATCTAGAATCAAATTCCATATCATGAACATACTCGATGTCAAGTAGGTTGGGAATGCCCAACAACCTAATCTCGAAAAAGAACTTTGTACTTACTATATTAATGGAATGTTTTAGATTTAATATTTTTTGAGTGATTTAGTTCTTTAATTAGTGGTCTCATCGTTTGGTATGCATAATATCAACAATTTGACAAAATTGTAATAGACTTAATTACATGGCTTGATTATACATTTTTCTAGATTAATTTCCTTGAGCCAAGTAGGAAATTAATTTTGGCCAAACCTATGTGTTCATGTATGTTTTGAGAAGAAAGGCTTTCCTTTCTCTTTTAGTTATGGCAAAGCTTCAATAAGCTTTGCATCTTCTTCAATTGTCCATACATGATTAACTCCTCTACCTTGATAAGATCCAGTAACCATATCTTTAAACATGCAAATTAATTACAAAGGCTTTAAATAAAACAATACTATAAAAATAATGGCAATAACAATAGCTAAAAGAACACCATATAATAGTAATAATACTCATTCTAAATGATTTCATAATATTCATATATTCTATAAAATAAAAGAAATGTTAAATGACAATATTAGAATATGTGATTAAATCCTTAAAAAGAAAAAAAAGGTTAAAGAAAACATTATATAAATAAAGTATACATTTCCTTATAAAACTGCTTTAAAAAAAAAAAAACTAGTGCATTATTTTTTATTCCATATGCCTATTTTTACACCCATTCATCAAATATTTCATTAGCTAGATTTTATCTCCAATTAGTCCATTCTTCAGAAGTTTCAACAATGCTGATTTGTTCTCTTCCTAATTCAACATCTTTATTTTCTTGGCCATCTAAATCAGCTTCGAATGGATCTATAGGCATTTCTCTTCTTATATGGTTATGGAGAAGGCAACAAGCTATAATGATTCTATCTTATGTTTTAATAGGATACCAACATGGACTTCTAAGAATACCCCAATGAATTTTTAACAATCCAAAAACATCTTTCAATCACATTCCTAGCTGAAAAATGCTTCACGTTAAAGAATTCTTTGGGTGTAGTTGTTTCGTGCCCCGCCAGAATTCACACCATCTCACCGTATTGGCCCCTTTTCATTTTTTTTCTTTGCATATTTTTTAACACTTTTTTTTCCACACATTGCTTTTTGTCAAAGGACATACACTTTGCATTCCCAAACCTTTTTTTCCCTTATTTAGTAGGTGCCATTTGGGAACCACCTACTCTATCCTGTTTACTTAAACCTAAATTTAAGACTAGTCTAGACAATGTTTTCAACCAAAGTTAGCACACATACCAAACTTATACTTCACCATATCACTTATATAAATCTTTCAAAGTCAAAAGTTTCATTCAACTAGTAAGAAATAAACAAGATTCATCTAAATTCTCGGGACTTAACCTAATATAAAAGTTTAGCAAAAATCAACTCAACTAAATAAAAATCAAGAAAAATTTCAAAGTAAAAGAGAAGAATTGTTTCCACTAATCTTGGATTAAAAAGCATGAAAAAAAATTATGACAATAAATGCATGAAAAATATTTGTTTTCACATCCCCACACTTAAACCATATATTATCCTCAATGGACAAAAAATAAAGAAATAAAGCATATCTAATGATAAAGAGAAAGATAAGGGAAAAGAAAAACAAATACTTTCCAAGTCCAAATATGCTGCAAGATGGTCATGAAAAATAAAGCTCCTAGAAGTCGCACCAATAATCCAGTAAAAAGTATCAAAGATGAACAAGAACAAATGCTCAAGCCTTGTATGTTGCCTTAGTACATAGCTAAAAGAAAAAGGAAAAGCGCAACATACAAAGTAACATAAAGAAAAAATGCATAAAGTAACCTAGTCTAGAAGTCTCTCAAACTAAAAGAAAATACATAAAAAGAAAGGGAAAAGAAAATAAGCAACTACTAAAAACACTCAAGCCAATGCATCCGAAGAAGGTGGATCATCATGCATTGGCTCATCTCCATGAGGAGCCACCAGTAGTTTTGCATATGAAGATATCCTTACACTAAAAGAAAAAGGCTATGGAGAATAAGTAAAGTGAATGGAGTCAAAATAGGAATATAAATTAGACTTCATCCATCCTATGAACGCATCTACATTATTCATTCGATGCCCGAGATGGTCCATCCTTTGAGTGTAATATCCTTTCATGGAATCCATTCTTTGATGTGCGCCATTAAATCCATAATCCATACTTGCTCTTATTTCTCCCAACATGTGCATCATAGGTGCAATAGGCCCAGCCAAAGAAGAATGAGGTATAGGAATATTAGGCTCAATATGATGTTCAGGCTCATTAGGAATTTCAAGCTCTTCTGCATGAACTGCTTCTTCAACTCCAACTCTTTTCACCGCGCCCATTCTTTGGAGGGTTTGAAAATTTAAAGAAATCATAGTCATACTTACCTCCAAGTCTATATCTTCATGTATTAGTGATAGGGTCTAAATTAGTCATATATTTCTTAGTTATTTGAGACCATTTTGTGATACATTTTGTGCAATAACTGGTCATATTCCTTCATATTTGAGATTTTAACCTTGAAAAGATATTTTGTGCATTATTTTAGATTTAGGGGTAAAATAAGGCAAAATAATTGATGAACAGAACATAATCGGTGCCGGTTAGGAGCCAGAGGCGGCGCCGGCTGTAGTCTGGAAGAATTGGCACGAAAATCAAGAAAAATTGACGAATGGATGGAGAAGTAAAACATAACCGACACCGGCCCTAGGCAGGACAGGTGGCACCGATTGTGCACTGGTACAGAGGCGGTGCCTCGATTTTTGTGTGCATTTTTGGCAATTTCCAGAGTTTTAATATTTTCCTTCTTCTATTCGGTCAAAAACCCTAGAGGGATGAATTTAGATACTTCTAAAGCCTATAAATAGAGGAAAAACACATGGATAAACAATGAATTCACAGAGCAAAACACAAATCACTCAAAATTAAATAGGAATTCATCAAATCAAGGAGGAATGTACAAGAGGGTCCACGAAGAAAGAAGAATGAGGTTTGTCTCTGAGTGCTTTCTTTTAACTTTGTTTTCTTATCTTGAACAACGATGTATTAATTATTTTATTGTAATTTGATATTGTTTTAGGTATTCATGATTTTTAGAGTTACTTTGATCTTTTGATTAATTGACTATTATTCTTGGTATTTAATTACTTATGCTAATTGCAAGATTAATTTCTTGCTTCTTCCTATTAACTTGCTTGGAAAAGGGGCTGATAGTGGTCTCAATTCATTAGTTTCATATTTGTTGCCTATTAACTTACTTGGAAAAGGGGTTAATTGCTAAGAATTAGATAATTAAAAGTTAATTGATGTCTGTTAGGATATGGATTCATTCGTTAATTTCATGTTTTAAATTTGTCAGGATATGGAAATTTAATCAAGGATAGTGTTTAATGCATCTTTTGGGTGAATTAGTTGAAATAGGATATGTGATGCTAATTTGTTTAGAAGATAGTGATTTCATAGATTGGAAAAGAAGTGAATCTATCTTAATCCTTCATGATGCTAAGAGAATGATTAGTTATGATAATGATTAGGTACTTTAAGATCATGTTTGTCAAAATAATGGCTTGAGTTACATAATTCTCCATCCTTGACATGTATATATTCTTTTATTTTATTTTATTTATTCATTTTCACTTTATTGAGTCGGTTAAACAATGAAAGAAAAGTGATTAAGGCATACTTGTTCCTTGAGGATTGACACTCGTTTTAAACCCTATGCTATGCTTAATGATGAGTACGCTTGCTCATATGTATAATTTGGGATTAACGTTTTAATTTAAACTTGATTGTGAATGTACTTATTGTTATATAATTTTTATAATCAAATTCAAACACATCAATGAATCAAAGATTCTTAGCTAATTTAGTGATGTATGGCAAACCACAAAGAGCATCCCTCTTAGAAATAACCACAGAGTCAAGATAGGAAGCAAAAGAGATAGTGATACTAATAGGAGTACAAGTCATTATAAATCAAAGATGAAATAAATCCCACTAAGTGACTACTTCATCACTCTCCTTCTTATCCCTAATGGTGTGAGCAATAAGTATATAGAGATACCTAACAGTGGGAGAGGTAAATTAGCTATTTTTGAAATACGTGCCCTCCAAAAGGGCCAGGGGTATGTGCCTACTAAAAAGCCACCCTATCTAACTCATTTGCAAAACTATCTCTTTGTGGCGCATTATCTTCCCTAGCATAGAATCCTAAAGCCACTCCAAACTAATTTAAAGACATGTTAAAATGTTGACCATATAGGCAAAAGCTAATGCTATGAAAATTATTAAAGCTCATACATTTCGGCCTAAAATAAGAGGTGCTAAGGAATTTTAGCACAAGATTACCATAACACAACTCAATAATATTAAAGAACAACTCCTAACCCAAGTCAAAGAGGAGGTTACTGAATTCTTCATTAATTCCCAAGTGTTGTAGGATAGTGTGATCAGTATAACAATTAGGTTAAAATGTCCTACCACTAAGTCTCTCAAGCCTGGCTATATATTTGGGATCAATGAAATGTAAGTCCACAGGATTGTTAGTGTTGTGCCCTATAGGTAATCACTTATACATTGTATATGACACGTGTTATTTTAATAAAAGACATTATTTATCTTACAGTTTCTTTTGTTTACTTTTAAGTAATAAAACTGTTTGATAAAATCTCTAGTACAGCACTGTGTTAAGGAAATTATGATAGAGATCATGATATGAAATTCCTACTGCACTGTATAATGTTAGTACTTAAATAATCCCTAGTCATAGTATTAATGAGACAGGACATCATTAATGCGTTAAGACTAGCATGTGTTAGACTTCCTGATTTGATCAGGCGGTGGTTCTCATATCCGTGAATATTGAGATGCTCAAAGTTAACACATGGATGCTTGTTAATGGAACAAGTTCATTGGATGACCTAACTTTGAGATAATCACATGGATAACTATTTAGTGCCAGTGATATAATCTCAATATAGTAAACGTGCAAATATCCTTAGATTTGAGATCTCCAAGGTACTTTTTTTGCTGAGCTTTATATTTTGATTCCAATCTCTGGAGCTCGATCGAGGGCCGCTTATAGGATGAATATTGAGTACATTATGAGGTAAACGAAAGTAGTTGAGATGATCAATAAAGGATTCACCACTCCTAATAGTAGGGGCGAATATCTCACAGCCACTTGTAGGAATTACTACTCGGAAAGTCCTTAGCCATGGCGATTGTGTATTGGAAACAGTTCCAATTGATACACATCTAGAGTAGTGGGTTCCTAGTACAAGCACTATTGTATTCGGGCCAGAATTAATTCTGTAAGGAGTTGGCACTAATTCCGTACTCCAAACTAAATGAGATATTATATAGTGAAAGGAGTTTCTTGCACTGAAGTTTGTTATTAAAGGGTTCATATCAAGCCACTTGACTTCCTGGACTCTTGGGTGGTTATGATGTGTTGCTAGATACCGCTCATGATCTGGGAATATGAATTTATAAATTGATGAATTAATAAACCAATCCTGATTAGAATTAATAGGATTAATTCTAATTAATTATTGATTATTAATCTCAAAGACGTTTAGATAAATTCATGTTCGCTACCAATTGATTGGGAAACTAATAGGTCACACACAATATAGGATTATATACTCAAGATATTATTTGATAACATAGAGGGGTTAATTGCAAGAAAGAAAAGTTGTGGACAAATTATAATTAGTTATAATTTGTTGTCCAAGTTGTAATTGTGGGAACATGATGTTTTCAATTACAATTAGGAAATTCTAATTGTCTTAGAATTTCAGATTTTCAGTGGATTTTGGAACATATATTGGATATGCTCGAAACCCTAATCCAAGTGTGATTCATATGAAAATAGGAGTTAAAAAACAAACGTCTTCTTCTTCTTCTTCTCTCTCTCTCGTTTTGCTGAAAACGAAAATAGCCCTAGCCGCCATCTTTTTCTGCTAGCATAGAAAATTTTGGTGCTTGAGTATTCCTCTGTGTGGATTACTATTAAAGATAATCACACACTATGATTGTAGTGGTTAGACGTTCAACCCACGTGGAGTTTGCACAAGAGGATTGCTGGATCGCGCCTCGACTTGAAGAAGAAATTTTGTTCTTCGGATGATCAAACGAAGGCAAAAAGCTGCTACCTTTATTATCTTTATGTATTTTTTTCCACACATAAGTGGGTCTTGGGATGGTATCTCATTTTATTTTTCGTTGTGCCATATAGGATACGAGCCTGAGATACCCAACAGTGGTATCAGAGCTATGCTATGTGTGGTCTACGGATATTATTTTGACATGAAAAATTATTTTCATGTATTCGTGCTTGTCTTTGTTCGCTGTGAAAATCGTTTTTATTCGAGTCAAAATCGTTTCGAGCTTTGTGTATAACACCCCCCAACTACGTACCCTAAAAAGGACGGGCATGTCACCTCGTCCTGAGGACAAAGGGTCTTTAAAATGAGGTACAAAAGATAAAGTCAACTCAAAGAAATCAAATTTAGATAAATAAGGGAAAGCTCTTATTACATCAGGCTCAACCTGGAGCAAATCTAAACAAAAGCATACATCGGTTCCAAAAGCATAAATCAACAATTATCTCTCAAAACATAATGAAAATAACAAAAACTCCAACTATTACACATCTCGCTTGCTCTGCATAATCAATCTCTTGAAAACATGATATAAAACAGTGTAAGATTAACATCTCAGTAAGTCCTGTGTGTGCACATGGTACTTTGAACAATTCGTGAATGCATAGCTGAAGATATTTGTAGAAATATTTGGCAAGTCATAAATAATTTCTCTTTGCAAGGAGTGGAGTTTTCTCATTGTCACACTTTGAACAAAATAAATCACCCACTCGACAAAAACAGCCATGGCGCCACACTTTGGGCTCCCATGATACAAGAACGGTCTAGGCACCACACTTTGTGCACCATGACAGGATCAGATTACCACACTTTGGGCGTTCCGATCAAGGGTAGGTGTACGACCCACCAGGTGAGATACTCCTCCATCTCTACACCCAACAAAACCATCCAGGTGGGTGTCCATGCCGGGAAAATAATACCTTACCCGGTAAAAATGCTAGCTCGGACCGGCCTGACCAATTAATACTGTTGCCTTTTCAAGTAGAGCTTATCTTCTAGAGGTGGCCGCCTGCCAAAAGACTCACTCACGCCCTCCAATACTAGTATTGTTAGCCTACCCTTATTAAGTACTCAATGAATATATCCGTCAATTCTTGATTCACAATGATTCCATACCTTTGCTTTGTAAAACGTGATTTTCTTTTAAAAGAGTTTTCTAAAATGTTTAAGAGAAAGAACAGTTCTTGATAAAGACATTAGTTTGACAAAACCATTTAGTGAATACACATCCACATTTACAACCCAAATAATCATAGATCAACAATAGCTTTACAAAGCTTTACAGCATTCGACTTGCCACCACAAGCATTTAACAAAAGAGTTTATGCAAGGACTTACTTGATACGCCTCAGATAAACAAGATAAAAATCAACTTCTCGCTTCCTTCAGATAACCTCTTGATCTAGAATTACATAATATCATGATCAGGGTCTCAATCGACTCAAGCTTGCATTTAAACTCATTTATTTCCATAACAACTCATGATCCATTATCTAACTTCAAATAAATTACCCCTTCCTCAAAGTACATACACCAAGACCATATATCCATCAAAGATATGAACAATATATCAAAAAGGGTCTTGACTTAACCATCACAATTCACATCCATTATTATCACATCAAATATAGCATCGCTATCTATTGAACATACTTGATATGATACTCATCTCAAAATATTCATCTATCCCAACTAAACACATTCATCATGCTATCATACTTCCATAGACATCATCAATCATATTAAACCATAGCTTTGACCTCAAGGGTAAGAATTCCTTTACCTTACAACCACCGGATTAACAAAATCTCGATGCTCCTATGGTGATCATCCCGAGTTCGTTTGAGAAGAAAAGAAAAGCTGCCTTCTTTGCTCCTCTTGACCGAAAGTTAAGAAAGAAAGGTGAGATCAGCCCTTATATGGCGTGGTTCAAGAGAAGAAAAAGAGAAGAATCAATGAACGAAAGGAATCGAGAGATTGAGAGGATTTTTGCTTACCTTAAGATGTGTTTGATTTTTGCTAGGGATTGCTCTTATGTATTTCGAAAATTGCAGGGGAGAGTTTGTTGGAATTTTTGTGCAGCAAAGAGGGAGTGGACGGCTAACTTGGTTTAGGGTTAAGAGAGTCTGATTAGGGTTGGAAGTTGATGTTATGAAGGTTTCCTAACAGCTCTAAACTTCCTTGGTAGCAAGGTCGAAAATCTGGCAGCTTGCTGTACCTGATTGTTGGCCGAAACTAAGAGAGGTTAAGGGGAGAAAAATAATCTGGGATTGCTCCCCTAGGCTGGCCGAAATAGTGCTCAAGGATAGGGTTGTGCGTGTTCAGGTTTTTGTCCAAAACTAGAAGAAGTTTGTGTGGGTTTTGTCAACCAAAAATTCTGTGCAAGAAGGGTGTGTGTGCTGTGTGAAAATTACTGAACAAAAGAGAGAAAATTATGGGCTGTTTTGGTTGTTGTTTGGCCGCAAATTAGAGAGGAAAAGTGAGAGTTTTAGGTGCTGTAAATTGGCTTAATCAACAAGGTGTTTTGGTATGTTTTGGAGTGCAAAATTTCGTGCAGAATAATGTGTGCAAAGCTGATCGAAATTCTGTGCACAAGCTGGCCGAAATTCTGGAAATTGAAGGGAATAAAAATCTGATTTGTATAGCTAAAGTAATCTAAATTGGTGAGGGGTGTTTTAGGTGATTTGAGCTAGGTTTAGAAGAGTTTGGATGACCTTAGGAGTGCGGAATTTTTGTGCAGCTTGTGCATGCACAAGGCTAATTTGTTTAGGATTAGAATAAAACCTGATTTGCAAGAAAATTTAGGATAAGATTCCCTAGTCTTGGAAGAGTTTATGTTGAGCTAGGAGTGCTCCAAGGTGGCAGCACAAAGCTGGAAAAATTTCCAAATTTTCAGCTAGGGTTCTAAGTTCAAAATCAACAAGATATTTTGCTAGGAAAATAACAAATTAATTCAAGCTAACTAATATAAAATCTGATTAAATAAAGACAAGCTGAAATTTGATTATTCTAGCTAAGATTTTCAAAAATTAAAGAGGATATAAGCTGAAATAAAATTTAGTCTTTATCCTTATCAAAAATCCTTAAATTTAGGAGATAAATATGGAGACTTATCTCCTAAGAAGATGTCACTGAAATTCACTTGGATAGCTTTCGGCCAAGGCATGAAGAAACCTAGAAAAAGAATTCGAAAAGAAAGCTAAAATTCGCAAGAGATAAGATTCGAACTCGGGTCACCAAGGGATAATTACCAAACCTAACCGCTATTCCAAATTAACTCCGATGTTAATATATCTCTAAGAAATTCTTTTCACCTTAGTTCTCATCCCTCCATTTCCTCTACTAAATTTTACCCAAAATAATTTCCAAGTAATGCGACACCATAATTATTTTCCTCAAATAAATTAATGCAAGAGCAACCTTGAAAATCACATGCACCCATGTGAACATAATTTTAAAATATCACATGAAATGCAAAATACTATGCAATGCATGACTTTTTCCCCTAGGTCAAAGGTGGTTTTGGGCGGGGTATTACATTGTGGGTTGGGTCAGTAGCACAATATAATTGGGTAAAAGTTATAGCATATTTCGAAAGGTGCTTTCTTTATGTGCTGAAAATTTTTTGCAGAAAAACGTTTTCTTAAACATGGAAGTTGCCTTCTGTTTCATCTTGTGAATTTAATTTTCTGTTTTGTTTTGTCTAAACTAACAAATTGGTTGTTGTTTTGAGCTTCAAAACAGAAAATTCTGTTGAGAATTATCCTCACAAAAATTTTGCAGAAGATTAGGGTACCAGAAATTATTTTTGAAAAATTTTTCTAAAAATTGCCGCCACTTCCCGACTATAGTCGGCGCTGGCTCTAACCTCCAAACCGGTGCCGGTTCCATTCTGTTCATGATGTCCAGAAATTATTTTTGGAAGAGAAAAATTTTTGAAAACCAAAACAAAGCCGACGCTGGCTCTGGCTTCCAAATCGGCGCCAATTATGCTCTATTTAGCACGATCCAGCTATTTTAAAAAAATTGGAATAGAATTTTGAAAAGGAAAAAATCTCATTTGATGAGAGGTGGCAAAATAAAAATTTTTCCATAGGGGCGCTGCCCCTTAACCCCCGCAAGGGGCGTTGCCCCCTTGATCTCTGCCCGCTGACCGACCAGCGAGACCGCCGTTATCGTTGCGAGACGGGATCCAAAAGCATTTTCTCAAAATTAGTTTTGAGACAAATAATTTTATTTTTCAAAATACTAATTTTGAAAATTTAAAATTAATGTATTTTTCTAAAATATTGATTTTAGAATTTGTTTTATTTTTTCAAAATAGTGATTTTGAAATAATAAAAAGTATATGTTTATTTTGTTTAAGCATAGTCAATGGCATGGTGGATAGTTACGGACTAAAACCAATTATATCTGTTCATGCATTTTACAATTTTGGTTTTTTATGAACTAGGGCTTGCGTGTCCTGCCTTCTCTAGAATTCTTGTGTAATTCTCTTCTTATCTAACTCTTCTCGAATGTAACTCGAGGTTTTCTCTCTTTAGAAAATTATGTAATTAGTTTACATAGGTTAAATAGGAGTAGAATTATTCTATTTTGGAGATGGCAACCAAAACAAGGCGAGAAGGTAAGACCTTCTACTTGAATCATGCATGAACACATAGGGTTAACTATATTAATTTCTTTTATGGCTCAAAGAAATTAATTTAGGGTAAAGTCCATAACCATACCATGTAATCGCTTTATTGCCATGATTATCAATTATGTAATTTATTGATTTTTATGCATGTCATTCAATGAAATCACTAAAAGGAACAAATCCCTCAATTAATATTAAACCTAATTCCTTCTATTAATATAGTAAGAACGAGAGTCCTTTTTCGAGACCAGGTTATTGGGCAAACCCAAGCCTACTTGACATCGGGCATGTTCAAGCTATGGAATTAAATTCCTAATTAATGGGTCGGGTTTAACTAAATTCTTTATCTCGGTTGGGCAAACTCCAGCATAAAGAAATTTAGAGGAAAAGTTGGGATAGCCCAAAAGGCTTTAAGATTAAAAGCTGTTAATCATCTAATGATCCTATAGTTACATACGATATAATTGGTATTGGATACCTACCAATGAACTCAAGGGTGACTTGTTGGGGAAACCCAAGGTTATTCTTAAGAAATTTGGATACCAGTCTACTAGGAAAGCTTCCAACGGGCTTTCCCGAATCAGTAGTGGGGGCTATTGGTTTGAGTAAAATAGTGGAGTAAAAATGCATTTAATTAAAATCCCAATTATTTGCATATCATGTGCATATACAAGTAGCTAATGTTCTCTATCTTTACATCTAGGTCACTTACATCATGTCAACAAACCTAAACTTACGTAGCATCTTGGAAACCAACAAATTAACCAAATCAAACTATCTCGACTGGTATAGAAATTTGAGAATCATTCTCAAATCGAAAAAGTTGCTCTACGTGCTAGATGCTCCTATTCCACCACCACCAGTCCAAAATGCTCATGCTTATGAGCATGCTGTCCACAAGAGGCACAAGGAGGATAGTGATACAGCGTCATGTATTATGCTGGCATCCATGACTCCTGAGTTGAAAAAACAGCACGAGCATCCATTATACTACATCTTGGAGAGCTATTTGATGCCCAAGCCAGGATTGAGAGATATGAGATCTTGAAGCAACTATTTCGTTGCAAAATGGCAGAATGTTCTTCTGTGGCCACTCATGGGCTGAAGATGTTGGGCTTAATAGAGAAGCTTGGATCTCTCGGGTTTGCAATGGATCATGACTTAAGTGTTGACTTAATTCTACAATCTTTGCCTAATAGTTTCTCACAATTTGTGATTAACTATCAGATGAACAAGATTGAATCCACCATTCCTGAGTTGATCAATCTTCTCAAAACTACGGAGTCCTCCAAGCAAAAGGATTCTAATGCAGTTTTAATAGTAGAATCTTCTTCTAAGAAGAAAGTTCAAAAGAAAAAGAAGAAGGCTCCCAAGAAGCCCAAAGGTAGTGTGAACAAGAATGACGTAGCTACCAAGGGCCCATGCCATCATTGTGGTAAAATGGGCCACTGGTGGAGCAATTGCAAAGCCTACTTGGAGACCATTAAGGACAAGAAGTAGAAGGAGAAGCTTACAAGCACTTTTACTACTTCTCCAGGTATGTTTATGATTGAGATAAATACTGCCTTTAGAAATGAGATATGGGAATTAGATACCGGATGTGGATCTCATTTGTACAATAACTTGTTGGGACTAAAGAGCAGTAGAAGGCTAGAGAAAGGCGATCTGGACCTACGTACTGCAAATGGGGCAAAGGTTGCTGCACTTGTTGTAGGGACTTACTAGCTAAACCTGCCTTCGGGATTAATTCTAGAACTACAAAACTGTTATTATGTACCAGTTTTAATGAAGAACATTATCTTAGTTGCGTGTTTAGACTTAAATGGATTTCATTTGATATTTAAGAATAAATATTATTCTTTTTCATTGAATGATATTCATTATGGTTCAGCAACTCTGGTTAATGGTTTATATGTTCTAGACTTGGATAATCCAATTCTCAATATAAACAATAAGAAACCTAAAATGGATAACTCTAACACCTCTTACTTATGGCATTGTCGTTTGGGCCATGCAAATGAAAATCATGTTTCTAAGTTACACAAGCTTGGTGACTTAGGGTCATTTGATTATATGGCACATGCGAATCTTGTTTACTTAGTAAAATAGCTAAAACTCCATTTCCAAGAAAAGGAGAATGGGCTAAGAAGTTACTAGAACTCATACATTCTGATATATGTGGCCCAATGTCAATACAAGTAAGAGGAGGTTATAACTATTTCATAACCTTTATTGATGATTTCTCACGATACGGGTGTTTGTATTTAATGAAATACAAATCTGAGGCCTTTGAAAGGTTCAAAGACTTTAAGAATAAAATAGAAAAACAACTTGGCAAAAGTATAAAGACTCTAAGATATGATCAAGGAGGAGAATACTTGAGCCAAGAGTTTCTGAGTTATTTTAGAGATAATGGGATATTATCTCAATGGACTCCACCATATACACCTTAACATAACGGTGTATCTGAGAGAAGGAATCGAACCCTTCTAGACATGGTACAGACCATGATGGCTTCTGCAGACCTACTAAAATTGTTTTGGGGGTATGCACTAGAGACTTCTGTTTATGTACTAAATAGAGTTCCAACAAAATCGGTTGATACTACCCCATTTGAGATGTTCTTTGGCAAGAGACCAAAGTTATCTGACTTGCGAGTATGGAGTTGTCCTGCTTTTGTTAAAAGGGCACAGTCACACAACTTGATAGTAAGTCTGACAAGTGTTTGTTTATGGGATATCTGAAAGAATCTTTCGAATATTACTTCTATCTACCCTCCGAGAACAAATTGTTGTTTCGAAGCATGCAGTCTTCTTAGAGAAAAAGCACATGCTCAAGAGGGACAGTGGGAGTAAGATTGAACTTAGTGAAGTTCATGAAGATTAAACAAATGAGGATCAACCGTCTAACCCCACATATATTGAGAGAATAGATTAACCTTCTGATACATAAGAATCTCGTAGATGTAGTAGGATACGTGTGACACTTGAGAAATATGGATTTCTCATTAGTGACCACAATGACATATTGCTCAGAGATGAAGATAAGCCTACTAACTACAAGGATGTTCTAAACAGTTCAAAATCTGGCAAATGGCTTGAGGCCATGAAGTCAGAGATGGATTCCATGTACGACAACTAAGTATGGATTTTGGTTGATACACCTAAAGGAATTAAACCTATTGGGTGCAAGTAGGTTTTCAAGAAGAAAACGGACATGGATGGTAACTTAGTTACCTATAATGCACGACTAGTGGCGAAGGGTTATAGTCAACAACATGGTATTGACCATGATGAAACCTTCTCGCCAGTAGCCATGTTGAAGTCCATCAGGATACTCCTAGCCATTGCTTCTCATCATAATTATGAGATTTGGTAAATAGATGTGAAAACAGCTTTCCTAAACGGAAATCTGACTGAGGAAGTGTATATAATACAACCTGAGGGTTTCACATCCATTGATAGCACAAAGGTGTGCAAGCTGCAAAGGTCCATTTATGGACTTAAGAAAGTTTCTAGGAGTTGGAATATCCATTTTAATGAAACAATAAAAGAGTTTGGTTTCATTCAAAACATGGATGAGCCTTGTGTATACAAAAAGGTTAATGAGAGTGCAATTATTTTCTTACTGCTTTATGTAGATGACATATTACTAATAGGAAACGATATACCTGTCTTGCAAATGGTTAAAATTTGGTTGTCCAAACAATTCTCCATGAAAGACCTTGGTGAAGCAACCTATATTCTTGGAATAAGGATCTATAGGGATAGATCCAAAAGGTTGCTAGGTTTTTCGCAGTCTACATACATAGATAAAGTGCTAAAGAGGTTTAGCATAAATCAATCCAAAAGGGGATTCTTATCCATGTCACATGGTGTAAGCCTTTCAAAGTCGATGTCTCTCAAGATACAAGTTGAAAGAGATCACATGAGTAAGATTTCATATGCCTCGGCAGTTGGATTTATCATGTACGCTATGATATGTACTAGGGCCAATGTATCTTGTGCTCTTAGTTTAACGAGTAGATACCAATGTGACCCTGGTGAGGGTCATTGGACGGCTGTAAAGAACATTCTTAAGTACTTACGAAGGATTAATGATATGTTCTTAGTATATGGAGAAGGTGATTTGAAAATAAATAGGTATACTGATGCCATTTTTCAATCTGACAAAGATGATTTCAAATCACAATTTGACTACGTGTTTACGTTGTGCGGAGAGGCAATAAGTTAGAAAAGTTTCAAACAAGAGACTATTGCCAACTCTACGACAGAAGCTGAGTACATAGCCACTTCTGAAGCATCTAAGGAAACATGATTGTCATAGTTGCCATAGATGAGAACATAGCTGACCCGCTTACAAAAGCACTATCCCAAAATAAACATGATTGTCATGTTATGTCATTCGATATTAGATACATGAATAATTGGCTCTAGTGCAAGTAGGAGTTTGTTAGTGTTGTGCCCTAGAGACAATCAGTGGTACATTATATGTGACATATTTTATTTTAATAAAAGGCATTATTTATCTTACAGTTTCTTTTGTTTACTTTTAAGTAATATAACTATTTGATAAAGTCCCTAATACAACACTGTGTCAAGGAAATCATGATATGAGATTCCTACTACACTGTATAGTGTTAGTACTTAAATAATCCCTAGTCATAATCTTAATGAGACAGGACATCATTAATGCGTTAAGACTAGCATGTGTTAGACTTCTTGATTTGATCAGGCGGTGGTTCTCATATCCGTGAATATTGAGATACTCAAAGTTAACACATGAATGCTTGTTAATGGAACAAGTTCATTAGATGACCTAGCTTTGAGATAATCACATGGATAACTATTTAGTGCCAGTGATATAATCTCAATATAGCAAACGTACAAGTATCTTTAGACTTGAGATCTCCAAAGTACTTTGTTTGCTGAGCTTTATACTTTGATTCCAATCTCTGAAGCTCGATCGAGGGCCGCCTATGGGATGGATATTAGGTACATTGTGAGGTAAATGAAAGTAGTTGAGAGGATCAATAAAGGATTCACCACTCCTAATAGTAGGGACGAATATCTCACAGCCACTTGTAGGAATTACTACTCGAAAAGTTATTGGCCAAGGCGATTGTGTATTGAAAACAGTTCCAATTGATACACATCTAGAGTAGTGGGTTCCTAGTACAAGTACTATTGTATTCGGGTCAGAATTAATTCTAGAGGGAGTTAGCACTAATTCCGTACTCCAAACTGAATGAGATATTATATGGTGAAAGGAGTTTCTTGCACTGAAGTTTGTTATTGAAGGGTCATGTCAAGCCACTTGACTTCCTGGACTCTTGGGTGGTCATGATGTGTTGCTAGATACCACTCATGATCTGGGAGTATGGGTTTATTAATTGATAAATTAATAAACCAATCCTGATTAAAAATAATAGGATTAATTCTAATTAATTATTGATTATTAATCTCAAAGATATTTAGATTAATTCATGTTCGCTACCAATTGACTGGAAAACCTAATAGGTCACACACAATAGAGGATTATATACTCAAGATATTATTTGATAACATAAAGGGGTTAATTGCGAGAAAGAGAAGTTGTTGTGGACAAATTATAATTAGTTATAATTTGTGGTCTAAGTTGTAATTGTGAGAACTTGATTTTACAATTACAATTAGGAAATTCTAATTGTTTTAGAATTTCAGATTTGTAGTGGATTTTAGAACATATATTGGATATGCTCGAAACTCTAATCTAAGTGTGATTCACACGAAAATAGGAGTCACAAAACAAACTTCTTCTTCTTCTTCTTCTTCTTCTTCTTCTTCTTCTTCTTCTTCTTCTTCTTCTTCTTCTTCTTCTTCTCTCTCTCTCTCTCTCTCTCTCTCTCTCTCTCTCTCTCTCTCTCTCTCTCATTTTGCTGAAAACGAAAACAGCCCTAGCCGCCATCTTTTTCTGCTAGCACAGGAAATTTTGGTGCTTGAGTATTCCTCTGTGTGGATAACTGTTAGAGATAATCACATACTGTGATTATAGTGGTTAGACGTTCAACCCATGTGGAGTTTGCACAAAAGGATTGCTGGATCACACCTCGACTTGAAGAAGATCAATTTTGTTCTTCGGACGATCACCCAAAGGTAAAAGCTGTTACCTTTATTATCATTATGTCTTATTTTTCACACATAGACAGGTCCTGGGAGGGTATCTCGTTTTATTTTCCGCTGCACCGTATACGATACAAGCCTGAGATACCCAACAATATTTGCATATATGAGTATTTGTAAATGATGAGAGAAAATTGGAGTCAATTTTGTACGTTCAAAACGTACATCGAAAACCTGGTGAAAATGAGTATCGAACCTTTTTGGATTTGAGTTTTGGATGACCAAAAGGTGTCTCCAAAACAACATGAAGTTTTTGAAGAAAACATTTTTTGTCAAGATTTTTGGATCAAGAAAATATGAGTCCAAAACTCCTCCTAACATAATGCGTGAGATAATGGATTTTTCAGAATTTTGATCTGTCCTGTTTTTCCAAAAGAGTTTTGATCATTAAGAAAACAATCCATCTGACCAAAATTTGTCACAAAATCACGTTAATAACTTAAAAATCATCTTATCAATCACTTTAGTCTCAAGGATACCTTTATTATAGAAAGAGTACTTTAGATACCAAACTGATGTGCAATTTGGACATAAAAAAAATTAAAAAAAAACTGAGATCACTGATGATCAATATTCATATCAGGTAGTTCATCCAAAACTTGTTATGAATTTCATAGAAAGAATTGATGGAGCCTTAGCTATATTCAGAGGCAATATGCTAGTGCAAAATATGAAATTAAAGCACAAAGTTTCCCTCATATAAGTTTACTACTCTAAGATTGTCAGGCAGACTGTCAATCAATTATTCATAAATACATTATTAACAATTAGGAACAGAGAGTATAGCACACTATCACATAGATAGATCATCAAATAAAGTAGTTGAACAATCACATCCTAGTCAGCGAAGCCAATTATAACGCTTACAATTATAAGCAGAAACTTACACAGAAAAGTATCCCAACATTTCCCAGCAGAAACTTATGCAAAAAATTATCCCAACCTTTCTAATCATATCCAGTCAGTTTTATATTTTCTCTCCCTTTATCATTAATAAAAAAAAGGAATAATAGAAAAGAAGCAGAAGAAAAATAGTATATATAGATATGAAGTATTTAGAATTTAAGCAGATAGGCTGGTGCATAAATAAAAACAAAAAATTAAATTGTTCAACGACAAAAAGAGAAATTTAGATTTATTCATGATAGTAGAGAGAATTGAGGGCAGTCGAGTTAAAGGTCAACTGGAGTGCATTCTGCCAATTTGGTCACTTAGGAGATATGAATTATGTCAATTTTTGACCCTACACTCTTTCGGGAGTGTTGACTAGTAATCCTACTTGATTTCCTCTTAACCACAACATGTTTCTGTCTCTTCCCAGATGAGATATAGGGTTTAAGTAAGGCAAGAGGTGCTACAACTTTCTGAGACGGGGACTTTTCCTTGGCTTACACAATAACAGTCACTTCCTCCACAGTAGGCTGTTCTTGTCTAGTTTCTTCCTTAATGACTGGTTCCTCTTTTGTTGCCTTTACTGGAGCAGATGCTGCAGGAGCAGACACTGGGTCATCTGTTTTTGTTTTCTTCTCCACTGCAGTTAGTCTATTGCCAAGATTTTGAAGTTCTAAACGAGGCCATCTAATTTAACAGCAAAATAGTTGATGGCATCCAAAATGTTTTTAGATAGTCCCTTGTCCTGAGCCTTTTCTTTTCCTTTGGTAAAGGATGCTTCTTAAGGATCTTCCTCAAATTTTCTTTTTGCTCTAATAGAAGGGGAATTCTTTCCTTCCGCTTTGACTTTCAACAATTTTTCCTTTTCCTCACCTTCGGTGTCACGGAGCAATTTTCATTCATTGCCCATCCTCACATATCCCATACGCTTAAAGGACTCAAAGCTATAAACATTCATTTTTTATGGTGCACAGGGAATTGAATTTAAATCAACATCAAAATAGCTGAAGACCTTTGTTAACAAATTTCCAAATGGCAAGGCTTTGCTAGTAGTATTTCTTGTTTGTAGCATTAACTTAGCAGCTAAGAACCCAAAACTAATTTACCTTCCCTCAGCTAAGGCCAACATAATTACCATCTATAAAACATTAATGGAGGTTTTATGAACAAAACTTGGCACCACCATGGTAGAGACCATATGGTGTAAGATCCTCCCTACTGCATTCAGCCATTTAGTGTTTCTGTTACTGGAATTCTCAAAACTCCTTCCTCCAGCAAATATTTCTTCAAATTTCTTTAACTCAAACATGTCAGTTCCCTCTAAAAATTTATTTAATTTAAAATATTGAATCCCTCCGTCTCTTACTTCACATATTCTATTCAGCATACGGTGATTAAACTCAATACTCTTACCTCTAACTCTAGAAATATACCAACGAATCATAAATCCTCCCTTAATTTCCTCAAGAGGACCTTTCCTCAGATTGGCATAAAAATCCCAAATGAGCAGAGTAAACAATTTTTCATCAACAGCCAATAAACTGCCCTAACCAATAGACTCAAACATATCCAACACATTGGAGAAATTCAGAAAAGACGATGGATTAACACGATACCCAGTAATAACAATTCTATTCCTTGAAACCCAGTTATTATAATCGGACTCACTTTTTGAATCTAAAAATTGAAGTACCTGAGTTTCAGAACTTTCTTGTTCGGATGAAATTTTGAGGAATCATAATATGAGGTCGAGAAATCTGGTTCTTGTGAAACTTCTTTTCCTTTGGTCATTGTTGAAGCCTTCTTCTTTGTCTTTGGAGATATTTTTTGTACCTTCTTTGATTTTGGCGTGGCCGATTTCATTTTTGCCATTGAGAAGATTAGGGCTTTGATAGTCAGTTGTTTGGAGAGGAAGAACTCAAAGAGTTTTTGGAAGATGGAGTGAGTATTCATTGGTTACAGAGTTTGGAAGATAGAAGGAACAAAAGTCCTTTGAATGCTTAGAAGGTTGTGATAGAAAGCATATTGAAAAGACCACTTAACTCAGAAATTAAAAAAACTGTGTTGAGAAAAGCGCAAGCTTTTTGAAATTCAAATATGAAAAAATGGAAGTAGTTATTTTAAAAAGTGAAATATTAAGCATCAAAGATAATTCCGTTTTGGATTTCGACCCAATCCGAAATATACATCCAAATGGAACTTTTTCAGGAATGAGTTTTGGACTTAAATACTACATCCAAAAACAATGTTGGTGTATTTTAGACCCAAACACTGATCCGAAAACTTTGTCTTCACTAATCCTGCAAAATAAAGAAAACTTGTGCAACCAGGCCAGTCATGAGATTTTTGTAATTCCCAAACCTCTTCTCAGATTATTGAATCTTTCTTCAGCCAGAGGTTTTGTAAAGATGTCAACAAGTTGTTCATCAGTTAAAATATATTCAACACACACATCGCCTTTAAGCACATGATCATGAATAAATTGATATTTAACTTCTATATGCATGGTCCTAGAATGTTGAACAGGATTTTTAATTAGATTGATAGCACTTGTATTGTCACATAATATAGGTACGCAATTAAAGTTAAGACCAAAATCAAACAATGTATTTTTCATCCACAAGATTTGAGCCCAACAATTGCTGGTTGCAATATATTCGGCTTCGGTTGTGGATAAAAATACACATGCTTGATTTTTGCTATGCCATAAGACTAGAAAATGTCTAAGAAATTGACATTGGCCACTTGTGCTTTTTCTTTCTACTTTACAGCCCGCAAAATCTGTATCAGTATATCCTATAAGATTAAATGTGTTAGTGTGAGGATACCATAAGCCATAATCATATGTGTCGATTAGATATCAAATGATGCGTTTTACTGCACATAGGTGCGATTCATCTAGACATGATTGAAACCGAGTACAAAGACACACTAAAAACATAATGTCAGGCCGGCTAGTAGTAAGATAGAGTAAGCTTCCAATTATACCTCTATACTTATGTTCATCTACCTTCTTACCCTTTTCATTTTAGTCAAGTTTTATAGAAGTACTCATAGATGTGCAGATTTCTTTAGCTTCATTCATGCCAAACCTTTCGGGCAACTCCTTGGCATATTTTGCTTGATTTATGAAGATTTCATCATTGGTTTGCTTAATTTGCAGCCCGAGGAAGAAGTTTAGTTCTCCCATTATGCTCATTTCAAATTCTTGCTGCATTGTCTTAACAAACATCTTGTACAAAGAGTCATTAGTAGCACAAAAAATGATATCATTAACATAAATTTGAGCAATAAGTAAATCACCAGATTTATCAGATTTGATGAACAAAGTGGTATCGATCAAGTCTCTTGAAAAACCTTTTGAAATCAAGAATCCACTAAGCCTCTCATACTAAGCTCATAGAGCTTGTTTTAACCCATAAAGAGCCTTAGAAAGTTTAAAAACATGATTTGGAAAGTGCTCATGAATAAAACTATGAGGTTGTTCAACATACACTTCCTCCTTAATAAAACCATTTAGGAATACATTCTTAACATCCATTTGATAGAGCATGAAGTTTTTGAAGAAAGCAAAAGCAAGAAGCAATCTTATAGATTCTAATCTAGCAACGAGAGCAAATGTCTCATCATAATCAATGCTCTCTTTTTAATTGAATCCTTGGGCGACCAATTTAGCTTTATTTCTAATCATAGCTCCGTTTTCATCAAGTTTATTTCTAAATACCCACTTGGTACTAATAACCAGATGATCAAGTGGTCTGAGAATAAGTTTCCAAACTTGATTTCTTTCAAATTGATTTAATTCTTCTTGTATAACAATAATCCAAAATTCATCATGGAGTGCTAGATCTATACAGTTAGGTTTTTTACTTGAGAGAAGAGCAAAGTTATCTATGAAATACCGTCTAGTTTTAACTCCATAGCTTGGATCACCAATGATTTGTTCTTTGGGATGACCTGTTTTGTATTTCCAATCCTTTAGTAATTGTTGATCTGTAGAATCTTCAGTTTGTTCCATTCCTTGTTCAGCTTGTTGTTCTTCAATTTCTTCTTCTTTTGCATGAGTATCTAGTGGTGGAGCTATAAGTTGGTCTTTTCTTACTTCTTTTAATCCTTCTATATCGTCATCATCTTTTATTGGAGCATAGATGTTAGATTTATCAAACACAACATGTACGAATTCTTCCACACATAGAGATCTTTTATTGTACACTATATATGCCTTTTTATTGGAAGAGTATCCAAGAAATATAGCATCATCGGATTTGCTATCAAATTTCCCAAGATTGTCTCGGGTATTTAAGGACAAAACATTTGCAACCAAACACTTTATGATAGGAGATTGATGGAGTTTTGTCAACCATAAGTTCAAAGGGTGTTTTTCTCAAAAATTGTCTCAACATAACTCGGTTTATAATATAGCAAGCTGTATTAACAGCTTCAGTTCAAAAGTATTTTGGAAAGGCGCTTTCACAAATCATGGGATCTAGCCATTTCTTGCAAAGTTTGATTTTTCCTCTTAACAACACCATTTTGTTAAGGTGTCTTGGCTACTGAAAAATTGTGAAATACTCCATTTTTATCACATAAGTGTGTAAATTCATTGTTGCAAAATTCTTTACCATTATCACTTCTAATAGAAATCAGTTTGCATCCAATAGAGTTTTGGATGCATTTGATCAATTTTGAAAATTCAGAAAATGCTTCATTCTTTTCTTCAAGAAATAAAATCCAAGTAAATCTAGAGAAATCATCAACTAGAACATATGCATACTTTTTACCGCCAAGACTAACAGTCCTTATTGATCCAAACAAATCCATATGAATTAATTCAAGAGGTTTTGAGGTTGAAATCATTTTCTTAGGTTTAAAGGAAGTTTTGATTTGTTTTCCAAATTGGCATGCATCATAAATTTTGATTTTATCAAACTTCATTTTGCGCAATCCCCTAACAAGCTCTTTTGAGGACAGTTTGTTTAACAAATCAAAAGATACATGACCTAATCTTCTATGCCAAAGGTAACCATCATTGTCATGTATGGAGAGACATCTAATACCATGAGCTATAAGGTCATTTAGATAGAATACATACACATTTCCAACATGGCTGGCAACAAAGATTGTTTCAAGATTAGAGCTATCCATGATAGAATAAGAATCCTTTTCAAAAATGACTTTACAGCCGTTGTCACATAATTGGCTAATACTAAGAAAATTATATTCCAAATCATCTATTAGTAATACTTGTTTTATAATGGTTGAGGAACCTTTACCAATGTTACCAATGCCAAGAATCTTTCCTTTCTTTTTATCTCCAAAAGTAATGAATCCTTCATTCGTGGTCTGCACATCTTCTAACAAAGCTATGTCTTCAGTCATGTAACTTGAACAACCGTTGTCCAAGAACCACTTGGTAAAGCTCATTTTCTCCAAAGAATGTGCCTATACATGAGAAATAAGAGTGATTCTTGGTACCCACATTTTCATGGGTCCATGGGGGTTAGTAGTGTTTCCTTTAAACTTTCAAAAAGTTATTCCACCGAATTCCACTTTTTTTTTTTTAATAAGACATCTCGATGCTATATATCCCAATTTTTCACAATATGTGCATGCTTTGTGTATCGTGTAACACGAGACAACTTTAACAAATTGAGGCTTGTGAATTTTATCCTTATTCTCATGTCTATATCCTAAGTCATTTCGATTTCCAGCTTGATGTTGAGTCTTAAGTAATTTTCCCTAGTTGTTTTTCCCATTTGTGAATTTTTCAATATATGTGGTAAAGTCATTGAATCTATTTTTCATGTCATCAAAAGTGTTAGCCATACTTTTAAGAGATTGAATTCTATCATACAAACTTCTATTTTCTAGAGATTCATACTATAAAGTAGTCATGATCACATCTTTTTCCATAATAGCACATATGTGTGACTCAAGAGACATTTTATTCTCACGTAACAACTTTTCGTTCTCATTTAACAAGCAATCAATCTTCAATTGCATTTCTTTATTTTTTTCTGGACAGTTTTTTTAGTTCATGAAACATATCAATTAACAACTCATTTGGATCATCATGCTTTTCAGGCTTAGATATATGCGAATTAGACATAAAATTAGCAGTGGTAGAGTTTATCTTGTTTTCCATGGCTATGAAGCATATGTTGGCAGTTTCGTTCCTAGAATCTTTTTCTTCAGACTCAGACCCATTTTGGTCCTAAGTCCCCATCAATCCTTTGCCTTCAGCTCCTTCTTCTTTTTAAGCATTCTGCCTTCCTTTCCTTTTGCAACTGGACAGTCAGCAATAAAGGATTCAGTGATTTTGCATTCATAACATTGAGGCTTGAACGATGAAGATTGTCCTTTCCTTTTTGTGAACTTCTTTCCTCTTTTAATATTTCCTTTATTGAATATCCTTCTGAATTTCTTTGCTATTATTGCCAGATTTTCATTATCTACTTCCATTTCATCACTACTGTTAGATTGACTAGTTTCTTCATCCTCTTTTTCAGCTTTCAATGCTATTCTCTTTTTATCTTTATTATGATCATCAGATTCCTAAAACCTTTTGAGTTTTATTTCATGTGTTAGAAGAGAGTCGATCAGCTCTTCAGTTGGTAAGGATTTTAAATCCTTGGATTCTTCCACGGCAAGAGCTTTAGGCTACCAGTTTTTAGGTAATGCATCCAGAATTTTTCGATTTTGTTCCCCAAGGGAATAAACCTTCCCATAGGCTTTGAGACCATTTGTGATATTTGTGAATCTAGTAAACATATCTATAATGCTTTCATTCGGCTTCATTGCAAATAATTCATAATCATGAATTAAAAGCCTTAATTTAGATTCCTTAACTTGGTTTATCCCCTTATGGGTGACCTAAAGTAATTTCCACATGTTATGGGTTAAATCACAACTACTAACTTGATTGTATTTAGTTGCATCTAGTGCACAGCATAAGATGTACATAGCCTAAAAATTCAATATCATCTTAGTGTTGTCTTCAAAATTAAACGCATCATTTTGTTTAGGCATTTCTACACCATCAACAACTTTTGACAGAATAAAAGTACCCTTTTCTATCAGATTCCACAACTCAATGTTGATTGAGCACACATAGATTTTCATTCTATTTTTTTCAGAATGTGTAATTATTTCTATTGAACAAAGGAGGTCGATTTGTTGAAGAACCTTCAACATATGGAAGAGATGATGAGCTTGCCATGAGGATCTTTCCTACAAGGTTGTTAGACCGAGAATATGTAGATCAAGCATTGATACCAAATGAAAAACCTTAGATGAGGGGTGAATAAGGTTTTTGGCAAACTAAAATTTTCAAGAAATCTGTTATACAGAATATTAATGTTCTTCAAGTTTCTTGGACCAACTTCATAGCAACAGAGAAAGCTATTTAAGGAAACTTTGAGAGAGAAATATCTAAATTTAGACTAATGTAAGAAATACAATGCAGTTAATGTTATATGCAGAGAAATAAGACACAAAATGTATAGTGGTTCAATTTACCAAGATCTACATCTACTACCTTAAGCTCACACTTAAGGATTTTCAACTAAATTTCATTTGCTAAACTTAATGGAATCAATCTACACCAAATACCAGAGAGGATCACCATACTTGGTTTTCCAAAATCTCTCAATCAACCAACAAATTAAGGTTCACCCCGTATGGGTTTTACACCATAACCTTGTTATACAAAAGAGATTGAATATCAATGGAACAGTAAAAGCTCACTTGTTTGAGCAGATGTGCACCAAAGGAAAAGCACAAACACTTTTACCTTTAAGACACAATTTGAATTCACTTTGAAGCACTTTGATAAAAGATATTTTTGTTTTTTATAGAGCAAGAGTGTTTCTTAGAAGGATACAGCAAAAATCTACAATCAAATCAAGTTTAGAGACTTTATATAGAGACATAAAGTGAAGTACCAACAGCTATAATTTTACTATCAAATTTACCCGCGTTTTGGACTCATGATTCGGACGATGATACATCCAAAAAGTAAGTCCAAAATGGCACTTTTTCAGGTAGAAATGATTTGACACAGTTTACGAAATTTTGGACGAATCTTTTAGATGCAGAATCATCCAAATTATCCAATCCAAAATTCTGATATTTAAAACTTTGAAATCTTTTTGTTTGTGTGCTTAAAGGTAGAAATAAATTGAATCATAAGGTAAAGAGACATAGGAATTAACAAAAAATACCTTAATAACAATTCCTAATTTAAAGTTCTTCCATAAGAACTTCTTGGTATGCAATCTTATAAGCTTGGACTTCTTTTTTATCACCCATTCTTGAATTCTATTACTTAACAGTTGCTTAGCAATCTTATTTGAATACCTTAGAAGAACTGAAGTTAAACATGTCCTATCACATATAGATCACATAAGTTAGTCTACATCAATATTTGTCATAAATAAAAACATAGGAGAAAGCCCTTAGGGCTAACAAACCCACTGGGTAGGATACTCCATCATCTCCTTACCTGAAATTACTGGATGCCCCACTCTGGATAACAGTCCACTTGGACTGAGTTGTTAGCTTGGACCAGCCTGACTTACTAGAACTGTCACCTTCTCCAAATAAAGCTTATCCCTCAGATGTGGCCTCCTACTGAGTGACTTACTTTCTCTTTCAAATGTTAGCCCTAATGACCTACCCTTGTTGAGTACTCAACGTATCAGCATAAAGCTCAAGAACCAATCTCAATATAATCACTTTCAAACATTTTGGTTATTCAAGCATGGTTTTTCAAATAATTTGCTGAAATCATTTTATAAATAAAAGATAGTTGTTTGCTAAAACCTTGTTTGAATAAAAATCTCCTTAATAAAAAGAACAAGCTTGCACAAAAAATTATATTTTTGAGACAATCATCAGTTCACAATTACTTGCAATTCAGAGCTTTACTTCATAAAATTTAATGCAAGGACTTACTTATAGGATTTCAGACAGATATGTAATATTGGTTGCCTTGATATTTCACTTCAGATAAATCTTTTATCTAAAACCTTATAATATTTCATAGTCATAATATATCCTAATACATGGAATAGTCAAAATCATTCAAATTAGCCAGATCTAATATGCTAATAGGCATTCTCATGTTTATTTGTCTCATTAATGCATAAATTTCCCCAGATAATAATTATAGATCTCATATTGTCCTAAATGTTCATATGATCAAATCTATATAAATCAATCTATCATCAAAGCATCCTAAAGTAATCATATGACCATATCATACCATGAAAGTCCTTCTATCATATTCTCATACTCATAAATCAACAATTCCATCTTCAACTCGTAAAGATTAAACAGCTAAAAAGTGTAAATACTCCATATCATAGATTTGATAAGACATGCTTAGCAAAAACTTAGATCACATCTCAACTTATCACATTCTCTAGAGAAATTGAGTCAACTAAGTCATTTGAAAACTTTTGATTGGCTTAAAACTTACCTCTTAAAAGAGCAGATCTAAAGAGAACAAAAAAACTCCCTTGGTGACCAACTTAAATCCACTTGAGAGAGAACAGAGTCGTCTTTCCTAGATCTTCTAGGTTAATCGTGAGTTTGCATCGAAAAAGGAAAATCAGTCCCTTTGTTTTATTTAATAGAAAAGATAAAGAAAGGAGATAGAAAAGTAATTGAAGTTATTACTTTTGAAGAGATCTTAGGTAGTCCAAATGATAGAGAGATTATCTAGATGTAGAAAGAAAGACCCTAAATGTTTTAGAGTACTTTGAAGTGTCTCGAAAAATGATGTTTCTGTTAGAATATATGTCCTTTTAGACTAGGTTTCTGATGTAATCTTGGTTATATTAATAAAAGCATTATTCTCAGAAATTGCATGTGAATTTTACATTACTTTTGTGCACAATTTCGCTAGAAAAGACCCATTATGTTTAAGTAAATGGCTCATGTGAATAGAGGTCTTTTATAGTAAGGTATGGACCATAGGTTACGTAACAGATAAACTATTATTCTTAACCGAATGATAAGAATGGAAATCTCATCTTGGTAAGGTTATTATGTTATGAATTCTAAATGGGGAATAGCTTACATTTAGCCAGTAAGTAGTTCTCTCACTTTATAACACAAGCGTATTTAGAATACGTAAAACTGGACCTGTAGTAGTGGTTTCTAAAAGTACTATACGGAAGAAACCTAGACTACTACTGCTACAACGTAGACTTATACTCTACAACTTGAGTATGAGTTGGTGGTCTGACGAAGCTAGGAGCACATATTTTGATATACTATAGTTGAGGTTCTATTATAGGACCAATATGCTTGTATATTTGGTATATGCAACTAGTTAGTTAAGATAGACTTGTATAAGATAGCTTTTATGTTATATCGCCCTTTATGACTGTCTGAATAATCTAAATATCTAAGACCCTAAGGAAAATGAATTAGATGTTTGCTTTAGGGTAACTCTCTTAGAAAGCGAAAACATTCTAAGTAGTCATTGATCATTAGACTAGAAATCTAAGGATGATAGATGTCTTTTAGAGAGATGTTAATACACTTCTTCCTCTCTAAATGAACGGCGATGTGTAGAGGGGTATTTTAATCATTACACCTATAAGTCGGAGACATTACTAACACAATATTGTCCTTGGGGTCCATATTTCCTTATGGTAATATTACGAAATATTTAAAATGTAAAATACAACTATTTATATAATAGGGGTATTTTGGTCATTTTAGTAGTCAAGGCAATGTGTCTCTTTTGTCCTCGGAATAGCCCATAAGTTCTAATTAATTTTAGGTTAAGGAAATGGTCTCAGTTAAAGAAGATTTTGTTTTATTCAGGATGTCTAATTTATTATTAGATTGGAATAAAATAAAAGGTCGAGATGAATTAAATTTATTATTTAGTTTAATTGGTTAATTAATTATTTAGAGCCTAAGCCCAGATTGAATAATTGAAAAAATTAACCTGGGCTCAAACTAGATAAAAAGGCTTGAGTAATTATCTTGGCCTATTTGGGCTGATTAATTATTTATTGGGCTATTTTTATAAATCTAAAAATAAATAATTAAGATTTTATTATTTATGGGCTCATTAAGTCTTAGAATAAATAATAATAATTTCTGGCCCAATAGCCTAGACTGATTTTTTTTATTCACAGAACAGAAAAGTTTAGTTTTTAACCCTAGCTAAACGTCTTCTGAAAAAGGATATCTTGATAACAATCGGGTGGTTTTGAAAAACATGAATCTCGGTAGTTTTGGTTATTAGATGAGCCGTGTGTGATTTGTTCATACTACTGTGAAAAAAAAAGGTTGGGTGTGTGATATTCTCTTTCTTGATCTTTTCTCTTCTTGATACTGCTAATTTTGATAGGAGAGTGTCAAGAGCACGAACTAGTTTCTTACCTGAATTGCTTTCACCAATAGTGTTTAGGCTGAAGAATATTTCCTGAGCTGGAGAGCTTCGGCGTTCATGCAAGCGGTAAGAAGTAGACGACTAGTAGGATTATCACCTTTGGCTTCCATGAGTGAACCGAGAGTTGTTGAGTTGACGCCGATTCCTTTGTCTCAGCATAAACAAGAGATCACATTAAAGCACAGAGGTATTAAAAATTCTTCCGCTGTGCCTTGTTATTCTCAATTTTTTCCATACTTTTGTGTTATGTGTTTTGCCATTTATACTTCAATTGGTATCAGAGTATGAAGTTTTAATGGCTTATGAAGCATGCTAGTCTAATAAAAATAGCAAGGTGATTGTTTGATATCATGCCTGTGATCCATTTTTTTTTTTTTTTTTTTTTTTTTGGTATGGGATAGTTCATTGTGAGCCTTCTGGTTGAGGTTTAGGACTTTTTGTAATCTATTGTTTTTCATAGCTAATCGTGTAAGCTTGAGTTTTAAGGGTATAGGCGGATGTTAGTTTTGATTTGATTCATTTTGGTTGAAATCTGTAATAAAAAATATCGCCTGTAAGATCACGAAAGAAAAATTACAAAAGAAGCCTATAAGAAAAATCGTAGAAAAAAAACGATGAAGAAGCACTGTGCTAAGTTGTGGAGCCGAGCCACCATCGCTGGAGCCGAGCCGCACCTCAATGAATCTTGAGCCGTGGAGAAGCCCAGGCCAAGCTGCGACATGGCCTGAGCCTTCCACGGCTTGGTGCATTTTGCACCAAACCCGTGGGAGGCTTGCTATGATCCTCTCGCGGCCTTGGTCATCTTGTGACCAGGCTGCGGGTGGGTCAATGGGCACGGGTCATGGGTAGGTGTTTCATGGGCCATGGATCTAATAGGTTATAATATGGTGTGGTGGGTGCATGAAGACCAAGGGTTTTTTTTAAATTATTATCTCTTGTAATTTGTGTGTAATTTCTTTTTTGTTTTGGGTCCCATACCAGGTAAAGTTATTATTTTTGCAATAGTTAATATTCATGGAATATTTTTGCATGAAAAATAATAGTAAGGAATTTAGGATTAAATAGACCATTAATTAATTTAATTAATATGTTTAATTCTATTATTTGGGCATTTAGGTTTAAAAAATAAAAATAAATGAAAACGTTTACAGTTTTTTAGCATACTATTTATTTTAGTACCTATATGCACGTTTTCTCAAACACTTAAGTCTTTGGGAATTTTTTTTAATTAAATGGTTAATTTTAACTTAAACAAAAATTAATCTTTGGTTATTTTCTTAAAGGATTTTATCCTTGACATAAAAAATATTTTGGATTTAGAAATTTTGTAAGTTAAAATGAAAAGCCATTTTAATTTATTTTTACAAGAAAATTTATTTTTTGTCAAATAAAACTTGAGACCAAAATCTCTAGAATGTTTTAATGGAAATTTTTGAAATCATTAAGTTTTAACTTAAATAAAATTAATTCATGGAAAAATTTCTCAAATGGTATAAACCTTGACATAGAAATTTTTATGGGTTTAGATATTTTATTTTTAAGCTAAAAGAGAACTTAATGGAAATTTTCAAATGATATTTTTTCAAGAAAACCCTTCTTTTAAAAACTAAGTGGGAGAATGATTCTAATAGCCCCATGGCTTCCATTACGGTCCTCATTAGAAATCATGGGTCTCTTCCCGTCACCCTGTGAGTGAACCCGTATAGAATGGAGATACCACACGGATCTAAAACTAATGGAATAATGTAATTAATAACTCGGGACATGTACTATGATCGGCTAGCCCACGTTGGAGGTTATAGTGCGAGGTATGTCCATAAGAAATGAGAAGAAACAACCATCCCATCGATGGAGTTATCTTCTAGATCATTACCTAAAAGGAAAATTAATTTGTGGTGGTTAACACACTTAACTTACGACACTGTTAATCTTCTCATGAAGCTATGTCAGCTTTCCTAAGAGCCAAAGTAATCATGTTAAAGATAATAGTGATAGGGTTAACTATTATCAAATTTAATATGAGAATGAAGTGCACAAAATTATTTTGTTTTTCTTCACAAAATTGAGAATTTCTTTTATTTTTTTATTTTTGAAATGGTTGGTAGAGGTTCTTTCAGTCCTTTAACCGTTATTCTCCGAGAGAATAAGCTAATGGTCTTAACTATATGGACTAGAAAAGGAACCTGGATATAATATTCACAACTGAGGAGTATAAGTATGTTCTCTATGAAACTTGCCTAGTTATCAGGAAGAGTTCTATTGATGAGGAGCCAGAGGCTGAAAAAGAATGGAAAAAGGCTAACGAAATGGTAAACTGCTATATGTTAGCCTCCATATCTAATGTGCTTCAGTTAAAACATGAGCATATGACCACTGCTTATGACATTAACACATCTTTAGCCACGATGTTTGCTAATAAGAGTTGGTCCGCAATGTAGGAGGCTCTTCGAACAATCATCAATACCAAGATGGCTGAGGGAGCATATGCTCAAAATGATTACTGCTTTCGAGAATGCAGAAGTCTTAGGAGTTGTGATTAACCCCGAGAGCCAAGTGGATATGGTTCTCGAATCTCTACTAGGCTTTTTTACTCAATTCAAGTTGAACTATAACATAAACAAGTTAAACATGAATTTAACTAAATTAATGAAAGAGACTACAATCAAAGGCTATGATTGCTTTGTCTTCAAGAACTAGGCCCAAGCCCATAAAGTTCAAGAAGAAGAAGGATAATGCAGCAGCTCAACCCAAGTCCTAACCCAAAGACAAATCCAAGGGCAAATACTTCAAATGTGGGAAGAAGGGATACTGGAAAAAGGAGTGTCCAAACCTTCAAGCCAAGAAAAACCCCACAGGTAATGTTTTCTATCTAGAATCTATATCAATGGTTGGATCAACTTCCACTTGAATTGTTGATTCAAAAGCCATTGATCACATCTGCAACTTCTTGTAGGGTTTAGAAAGATAAGAAGACTCCAGAATGACCAACATAGACTACGCGTAGGAAATGGAGTACAAGTATAAGCCCTTGCATTGGAGAACTGGAACTTTTTTTTTATTATAATAGAATAGTTATTTTAAAGGATATTTTATATGTGCTTGGTTTTAGATAAAATTTGGTTTTAGTTGCAAAACTACTAAATCAATTATATTTTATTTCTTTCCATTCTGGTATAACTACCAGTAGAAATGGAGACGTTTTATGTACTGGGCAAATGTATGGAAACCTATTTTTCATTAATCCTATTAACAATCAATTAAACAACGCTCAATCTGGATATTTAAATAGGAAGAGAAAAACTAATGTCAATAACTCATATCTTTGGCATCTAAGGTTGGATCATATTAACTCAACTAGAACTCAGAGGTTAATCCATGATGGACCTTTGGGCTCATTGAGATTGGAAAGTTAACCTCAGTGTGAATCCCGTCTTATGAGAAAGATGACCAAAATGTCGTTTACCTAAAAAATGGATAGGGCAAAAAAGATATTGAATTTTGTTCACACTGATTTGTGTGGTCCTTTGTCTATACCAGCTAGAGGAAGATTTGAGTACTTCATCATTTTCACAGATAATTGTACTAGGTATGGTTATGTTTACTTGATGAGATGCAAGTTTGACTCATTTGACAAGTTTAAAGAGTTTAAGGTTGAAGTGGAGTGTTAGATAGGTAAATTGATCTAGATCTTACGATCGGATTGTGGTGAATAGTACCTCCTTAGTGAATTTAAGAACTATATGGTACATCATAGGATAATATCCTAACTCTCTGCGTCGGTAACACTCTAACAGAATAGAATAGTTGAGAGAAGGAACAGGACATTAATGGAAATGGTCCGAAGTATGATGTCTCATGCTACTCTTTCGGTGTCTTTTTGGGAATATGCCTTGGAAATAATGGCATATATTATGAACTTAGTGCCTTCCAATTCAGTACCTAGCACGCCTTATAAGTTTTGGATTGGACATCAACCAAGTTTAAATCATTTCAAGATATGAGACTATCCAACTAATGTACTGATCAACGGAGACAAGTTAGAATAAATATCAGAATTATACTATTTTGTTGAGTATCCAAAAGGAATAAAGGGTGGTTACTTTTATCATCCTAAAGAGCAAAAAGTACTGGTGAGTACTAATACTAGATACATTGAGGATGATCAATACATCCACTAAAGGTTCAACAAGGTTGGAACTTGATGAGAAGTTACCTTCTGAATCGACTTCTTCTAACCCGATTGTAGAACAAAAAGAAGCACAGCCTCAGGAATCTATACAAACGGAGCCTCGTTGTAGTAGAAGGGTATCTAGGGTTCTAGAAAGATAGACTGGAGAGATTTTTTACCTAGTCTCCAACCATCATAAATAAGAACCTACTAGATATGAGGAGGCTATTATTAATACCGATGTAAACCTATGGCATGAAGCAATGAAAGCCAAGATTGAATCTATATACTTCAATTAGGTTTAGGATTTTGTAGCTTTACTTAGAGGGATAAAACCCACTGGGTGTAAGTAGGTATACAAGAGGAAGAAGGGAGCGAATGAGAATGTGGAAACCTTCAAAGCTAGAGCGAAAGGGTACACTTAGAAACAGGGTATCGACTATGAGGAAACCTTTTCCCCGGTAACCATGCTTAAGTCCATCCGTATCCTCTTTGCCATCGCATGTCATTATGACTACGAGACATGACAAATAAAAGTCAAGATGACATTTTTCAATAGCCATCTTAACAAAGACATCTATATGTCCCAACCGGAAGGCTTTATTGCTGAGGGCCAGGAACATATGGTTTGTAAGCTCAAAAATCTATTTATAGACTTAAGCAAGCATCAAGAGTATGGAACATTCATTTTGATAGACTGTAAAATCCTACGATTTCATTAAAAATGAGGATAAACTATATGTGTACAGGAAACTAAAAGGTATAAATATGATTTTTCTTGTATTGTATGTATATGACATTCTATTCATTAAGAACGATGTAAGGACATTATCATCTATTAAGGTTTGGCTATCTAGTCAATTTAGTATGAAAATTTTAGGAGAAGCCAGTTACATTCTCAAAATTAAACTCCTTAGAAATAAGAAGCAGAAAATGCTAAGATTATTCTAAGCTACATACATTGACAAGATGTTAATCAAGTTCAGCATTGACTCATGCAAGAAAGCGTTAATTCCTTACAGATATAGGTTATCTTTTTTTTCAAAGGATTGTCTAAAATCTCAAGAAGAAAATGACAGAATATGTAGGATTCCCTATACTTTATCTGTGGGAAGTCTCATGTACGCCATGTTGTGCACTAGGACGAATATCTGCTTTATCATAGGCTTAGTTAGCAGATATTAGTCAAACCCTAGAGGGGTTCATTGGCAAGTTATAAAGCATATTCACAAGTACCTCAAGGGAAAGAGAGATTATATGCTGGTTTACAGGACTGATGACATGGTTCCTACAGGATTCACAGACTCTGACTTCCAGACAGATAAGGATGAGAGAAAATTCACTAGTGGATATGTCTTCACCTTATCTGGATGGGTTATTTTATAGAGAAGTATTAAGCAATCTTGTATTATTGACTCAATCATGGAAGCTGAGTATATGGCAGTTTCGGAGGCCTCCAAGGAAACAGTCTAGCTCTAGAAGTTCCTTTCAGAATTTGGAGTCGTGCCACAAATGGATAGGCTGATTGTAATGTATTGCGACAACACTAGCACAGTCTCGCAATTCAAAGAACCCAAGAACCACAAGAAGGCAAAGAACATTAAGAGAAAATACCACCGATTCGAGATTTCATCCAAAGATGAAAAATCGTAGTAGAACAAATTGTCTCAAAGAACAATCTAGCAGATCCCTTCACCAAGCCTTTAGCTGAGAGAGACTTTAGAAGACACTTAGATGCCATAAGGGTGGGCACCTATGAACTTACTTAGTCTTAGAGTGCAAGTGGGAGATTGTTGGAATGTATGCCTTCTTAGATTGGGTTTCTGATGTAATCTTGGTTTATATTAATAAAAGCTTTATTCTCAAAAATTATTTGTGAATTTTACATTACTTTTGTGCATTTCGTTAGAAAAGATTCATTGTGTTTAAGTAAGTGGTTAATATGAATGGAGGTTTTTTATAGTAAGAAATGGATCATGGGTTACATAACACATAAACTATTATTCTTAACCGAATGATGAGAATGGAAATCTCATCATAATAAGTTTATTGTGTTATAAATTCTAAATGGGGAATGGCTTACTTTTAGCCAGTGAGTAGTCCTCTCACTTCATAACACAAGCGTATTTTGAATACGTAAAATTAGACATATAGTAGTGGTTTCTAAAAGTACAATACGGAAGAAACCTAGATACTACTGCAACAGCTTGGACTTATACTCTACAACTTAAGTATGAGTTGATAGTTTGACGAAGTTAGGAACATATACTTTGATATACTATAGCTGAGCTTCGGATATACTATAGTTGGGTATATATGACTAGTTAATTAAGATAGATTTGTACAAGATAGCTTCTATGTTATATCGCCACTTATAACTATCCGAATGATCTAAATATCCAAGGTCCTAGGGAACATGACTTGGATGTATGCTTTAGGGTAACTCCCTTGGAAAGAGGAAACATTCCAAGAAGTTGTAGATCATTGGACTAGAAGTCTAAGGATGGTAGATGTCTTTTAGAGAGGTGCTAGTACACTTCTTCCTATCTAAATAACTGGTGATGTGTAAAGGGGTATTTTAATCATTACACCTGTAAGTCGGAGACATTGCTAACGCAGCATTGTCCTTAGGGTTAATATTTCCTTATAGTGATATTAGAAAATATATATAATACAAAATACAACTATTTATATAGTATGAGTATTTTGGTCATTTTAGTAGGCAATGTAATGTGTCTTTTTGGTCATCGAAATAGCCCATAAGTCTTAATTAATTTTGAGTTCAGGAAAAGACTCAGTTAAAGAGGATTTTGTTTTATTCAGAAAGTCTAATTTATTATTAGACTGAAATAAAATAAAAGGTCGAGATGAATTAAATTTATTGTCTGGGTTAATTAATTATTCAGGACTTGAGCCCAAATTGAATAATTGAAAAAATTAACCTAGGCTTAAACTAGATAAAAATGCTTGAGTAATTATCTTGGTCTATTTTGTCTCATTAATTATTTATTGGGCTATTTTTATAAATCCAAAAAATAAATAATTAAGGTTTATTATTTATGAGCTCATTGAGTTTAAGAATAAATAATAATAATAATTTCTGGCCCAATAGACTGGATCGGTTTTTTTTTATTCACAGAATAGAAAAGTTTAGTTTTTAACCCTACCTAAGCGTCTTCTGAAAAAGGATATCTTGATAACATCCAGGTGGTTTTGAAAAATGTGAATCCATTTAGTTTTGGTTATCAGATGAGCCGTGTGTGATTTGTTTATACTACTGTGAAAAAAAAAAAAAGCTGGGTGTTTGACATTCTCTCTCTTAATCTCTTCTCTTCTTGATACTGCTAATTTTGATAGCAAAGTGTCAAGAGCAAGAGACTGGTTTCTCGCTTGAATTGCTTTCACCAACGGTATTTAGGCTGAGAAATATTCCGTGAACCAGAGAGCTTCGGCGATCATGCAAGCGCAGAGAAGTAGACGACTAGCAGAATTATCACCTTCAACTTCTACGAGTAAACTAAGAGTTGTTGAGTTGACACCAATTCTTTTGGCTTAGCATAAACAAGAGATCAAATTAAAGCACAAAGGTATTAAAAATTCTTCCGTTGTGTCCTGTTATTCTCGAGTTTTTCCATGCTTCTGTGTTATGTGTTTTGCCATTTACGCTTCAGTTTGATAATTGCATCCTTAATTTATATAGTATTTGAGGTTTAAATTATTTAATTGTAGATGGCTATTTATCCTCCCCATTTTCTCTTTATTTGAAGTAGATGAAGAAAGTTGACATAAGAATAGAATTCAAGGAGAAAAAGATTGGAAAATGAGCAACATAGAAGACCTATGGCACCGTCCCCCTCATTCTACACATAGCCGTGCAAAACCAAAAGGTTATGAGTCGAGAATCTAGAGGTCCACCACACCATACATCCTACAGTGCACGACACCATGCATGTCCAAAAGTCAGAAATAGCAGGGATCCTGAAGCCTAGTGGTGTCGTGCATCATGTTAGTTATGGCATCGTACTCATTTCCAGCACATGAAGACTTCAAAAACCACAATGTTGTTTTGAGGAAAACTTAAAGCATTAGAGCATGCACGTCAACATGCAAGCCACCTTCCACGGCACTATGCAATATCGCAGATAACACTTTGTTTTGCAAATTTCGAGGGTTTTGGCCACCCAACCTATAAACACTCTTTTTCTTTAAAGATAATAGGAGAGATGTAAGGGAAACTACAAGAAAACTCTGAGAAAACCCTTTGGAATCACAAGAGATGGTCAATAAGAGAAGATCCAAGGTGAATTGAAAAGAAAATAGGGGCACCCAATGGAAGATTGCAAGGAAGAAGAAGGATCCTTGTTTATGAGTTTTTTCTTTTAATTCTCTATAATTTGACATTGTGAATTGAAGAGAAAAATGGGGCACCTAATGGAAGATTGCAAAAAAGAAGAATGATCCTTGTCTATAAGTTTTTCCTTTTAATTCTCTGTAATTTGACATTGTGGTTGCTAAAATATTTTGAATTGAATTAAATTGTAATTAACAGGTTATACCCTATATTACTCTTATATTTGATTGTTATTTAACTTATTATTATCTATTTTGAGTAAGTTATCACTTGTGTTTTTTTAGTTTGACTAAATTTTTAGGTAATGCTCTTATATTGAGCTTGAGAAAGAATGTATAAGATGTGTTCCCTTCTATTTTAATCCAATAGATTTGTTTTATCATAATGAACTTGAAAAAGGATTTGGAGGATTTAAAAATTGGTGATAGATGAGATTATTAGGGTCACCTAGAGATAGAGATCCTTTAGCTTTTTGGCTTGGGTTTTGATTTTTCTAACTTTGTGCATCCTTAAGTTTGATTCATGTGAATAGAGATATTTTTGGGTTAGGCTCAATGGTAGGAGATTCATTACTTGAGAAAGCGTTAATTTCAATTTATTTAGAAAATCTTGCCAATACTTGAATTAGATATTGATTAGTTGAATGATGGTTGATACTTGGATATAAATGAGGATTTCTCTTTAATTAGATGGACAATCCCCTTTTCCTTACTTTAATTTTGCCTTGGTGATCTTTTAGTTTTGTCTTAAAATTTGGGTATAGCTTTTTTTGTGATACTCTCAGCCATTTGATCTGTCATAGTTAGTTATTTATACTTCTTTATTTTGACTGATTGGACAACGAAACATAGGAGAAAATAGTGGTAGTTGGCATAATTTCCTTGGAATCTTCAATACTTACCTACCATACTCTATACTACATGTTGGATATAATTACCCAAAAGGTGCGTGTATGTGAAGTTAAAATGGTATTTTATTTTAAAACTTTGTTGAGTGTTAGATTTATCTTATTTACATAGCACAAACCACATACCTAAGCACACACAACAAGAAGTTTTTGGCGCCGTTGCAGGGATAGTGCGTTAATATCATAAACCCACTTAAGTTTTAGTGATTCAATTGTTATTTTAGTTTGTTTATAATTTTTATGTTTATCTTTGTTAGTAATTTGATAGTGTATGTTTTGTGAAGTTACTTTGATTTTATAGACTTTCGTTTTATTTTATTGATTTTCTATAGAGAATTTAGGCATTGATTTTTGTTTTGTTATAATTTATCATGTTTTATCATCCTTACATGTGTTATTTTGATTTGAGTAGTAGTTACGTTTTCTTGGTTTTACTTTGTAGGAAATTTTTCGTGTGTATGTATAGAAAAGATTTGGGTAAGGCGTTGCTTGATTTTAATAGTGAAGTAGAAAGAATCTTTAGGAAGTTGTGTAGAGAGCAAAAAGAAAAAGCCTTAAAAGCCTTTGAGTAGTTAAATACTTTAAGAGAATTTGGTTTAAAAATAGAAGTTAACCAAGGTGGAAATTTAAATGGGAGAAGGACAATAAGTGATTATGCTAGATATACTCTTTTTGGAGCAAATTCAAGTATTGTGAGACCTAGAGTAAATGTAAACAATTTTGAAATTAAGCCTAATTTTATTCAGATGATTCAATTTGATTGTTTGTTGGATGAGGACCCTAATACTCATTTAGCCTCTTTCTTGGAAATTTGTGACACACTTAAGCTAAATGGAGTATCAGAGGATGCAATTAGATTGATGTTATTTCCATTCTCTTTGAGGGATCTTTTGAAATCCTTACGTACCAATTCAATTACCACTTGGGAGCAAGTGGATGAGAAATTCCTTGCTAAGTATTTCCCCTACTAGAGTGGCTAAGTTAAGAAATGATATCTTTTCATTTTCTCAATTGTATGGAAAAATAATTCATGATGTCTAGGAAAGATTTAGGAAATTGATTAGAAAATGTTCCTAACACGATTTTGCCTTTGGGCTGCAAATGTTAACTTTTTACAATAGATTGAATTTCTCTTCAAAGTAGATGGTAGATGCATCTTCAGGAGAAACTACTTCATCTAAAATCCCAAAAGAGCTTTTTAACTTGATGGAACATATCTCTTTGAACAACAATCCTTAGGGGATGTAAAGATCAAGAACCAAAATTCAAGGAATGCATAATATGGATACAATGGCATCGTTGGAAGCCAAGCTAGAAGCCCTCACTAAGAAAGTGGATAAGATGAATATGGGACCTCAAAAACAAGTTATGAGTTGTGACTTTTATGATGAAAAACACCCAAACTATGAATGTCAATGAATGGGAGATAAGAGTGAGAAATGTGAGCAAATAGACTATAAGGACAATCAAAGACACGACAATCTACTACTTGGCAATACCTATAACCCTAATTGGAGGAATTATCCAAACTTCTCTTAGGGAGGTCAAAGACAAGGCCATATAAGACCCCAAGCTGGACAAGCTAACTTTGCTCAAAGACCACAAGTACCCTTAACTTATTGTTCACCTCCTTTACTTCCTCAAGCCCAACCAAAACCATTACTAGAAGAACTTGTTGCAAAATTGGTTAACTCCACAAACAACCGTTTCCAAAATGTTGAAGCTTTAATGATAAATCAAGAGGCATCTATCCATAATCTTGAAAATCAAATTGGATAATTGGCTAAGATGCTTTTTGAAAGACCTTTGGGTACCATGCCAACCAATGAAGGAAATCTATGCGAAGGGTGTGGAAAAACTTGATCATTTCACTCTTCTCTATGCAGATGAATAATACTTATATTAGATTAGTTTAGTTGTTCATTTCTTCTTTATCTATAGCTTTGTTTCATTCTGAGTTATGTTCATGTTTATATTTTGCATATGTTATGTCATTTTCATTAGAGTTTGGTGATTATAAATATTATTTTTAGTACTTTATTTGCTTTAAATTCACATAAAAAATGTTAAATTATGCATTTTTTGGAAGTGCACGGTGTGATGGATCTCATGATCCATGGCACTGTGTAATTTAAAACTATGGATAAATTGAAAGTTTTGAGATGCCACGCTGCAATGCAAGTCATGCATGACGTCGCCGTGCATTTGGGTGAACAAAAATGTTATCGTTTCAATTATAAACTTCATTGCAAAAAAATGTGCATGGCACTATGAACTTCGTATCCTATGGCGCCATGTATCTACTCATAAGTTTAATGACATCATTTTGATTTTAGGTCTCAAAATTCTAAAGGCTGGCAATAGCATGCAAGTTTAACTATAGCGTCGTGCAACTTCGAATCCCCCAAATTAAATAGGCCTTTTCTCTATCATTTCCCACCAAAATCATTCAAAACCCCAACGGCGACTATACTGCTCCTCTCCATTCTCCCTCACCGTAGATCAATCCTGCTTACCCATCACTCAAATCCACCTTACAATCAAAGATACTAGCAAAATTTGATAATTTTACCGGTTTCAAATCCACCATAGCATCTCTCTTAGCACGACAGACATCCTCCCACCGGCAACTAAAGCTTACAAATTGAGTTCCTTCACTGGTGACTTCTAACCCTGAGATTTGTGTTTTGGATTCTAAGTTATCCATGTTTGAAGTATTGGTATTTTGGAGTTGTGCATTTCATTTATCATGAAATTTGGGATTTTGGTTGTCAATGGCTACATTATTCTGTTGAGAGTGAAATTGATTTATAATGAGCTGCACTTGAATAAATTATTGATTGGATAACTATATTGTGGTTGAATTGATTGTTTTGGTGTTGGCTTAGGGTGACAATGTGGAAAAGTTTGTAGAGTAATGTGTGATTAGTGGGTCTTATTCAGTTGGTATGCTTAAATTTCTATTGAATATAACTGTTTGGTTGGATTAAATTGTGGTGGTGTTTATTAATTTGCTTGCTCTAAGCTTTGAATTGTGGATTGTTAAGTTTCTACTGTGGAAATTGTGAGGAGGATTGTTTTGATTGAGTTGTGAAGTGTGGGTAGCAGCAGTGTTGGGAATATTGAAACCTTTGTTTAGCAATTGACGTGATTATGGTTTGATTGTGGTGGTGTAGTGACTTGACTGTAGATTGTTGAAGGGAATTGATTTTTGGTTGGTGAATTAAGTAGTAACTTGGTATTACTTGCTAGATTGTGAGTGAAGTAGCTGGAGGCATTTTGAGTGGACATCAAGAAGATTGTTGAGGGATTTGTTATCTTTGATTATCTCTTTCTTTCTCTTTCTTTCCTTCTGTTTCCTTTCATTATACCTTTCATATTCTCTTTTCCTATCCTATACTATTCTACCTATGGTCCTGAAACATATAGCCACCAAATTGCCTTCTAAGAAGAAGAGAAATAGTTCTTCTAAGGTGCTATTCTCTTTGCGTTAATTGTGTTGTTGAAATTGGCAAAATTGTGGGTTAAATATTTGCTACTTTGATTATGGGGTTTGGAGTTATGTAGAAGTGGAAAGATTTGTGAACAAAATTTTAGAGGGAATTTAAAAAAAAAAAAAAACATATAGTCGAGCTTTACTTTTGAGTCTAATTGCAAAAGTCATTTGTGAAAGCTATTTTTATAAAGTGACAAAATGCATAGGACTAAACAAACAAGCAAACTAATCAAACACAATAGGGCATCTTCATCTCGTGACCTTTTCTTAGAGCCACCTTCTTTGCACCCAAGGATTTTTGCTAATAATGAATGTGCGGAGTGGTATTCTAATAGGGTCACAAATAAGATCATCATTGAGAAAACTATAAAGCCTTTTTTAGATCAACCATTTAATATAACCGAAATGTTTAAACAGTTTAGTTGGGGGCTTATTGTCATACTGAGGGGAAATTTTTGTCCTGCACTTGTAAAAGAATTTTATGCTAACATGAAGGACACCCCAGGAAGATAAAAACAAAGTAAAAGGCACCCTAATAACGTTGGATAGACAAATGTTCGCTATAATTTTGGGTATTCGTGATGATAGTCCTTGGGTTGAAATTGATCACCGTGGTAAGAAAATTGTTTCTGATCTAAATTGGGATTTTCAAGTAACTTGTAATGAATTAGGTTTGAGCTTTAGAACTTCAAAAACTAGTTCTCTTTTTTCTTTCTAATAATGATTTTGCTCATCACTTGATGATAATTGTACATCTTCTGTGCTTTAATGTTTTCCCTCGACCAAGTAGTTTGAATAAAGCTAGAATGATTGATGTTTATATTCTTTATAAATTGCTTCATGAAGAGCCTATTCCCCTTGCCTCTTTATTCCTCACATCTATGCCCGAAGTAATGGCTTATGGCCTTGCTTCCAAAGCATATGTGTTTCCTTTGGTGATTTTACAAGTTTTAAATGCTTTGGGAGTTAGTTTGGGGAATGAAATTGTGGAGAATACTACTGCACGCAATGTTGTTACTAAACAATTACTTTGCCATTCTGGTTATAAGTGTATCTTGATTTGGTTGATATAATGAAGTATAAGTTGGGATGCATAGCTAATTCTTGTTTTTATAGTAATTTCTAAACTAGGTCTTATTCTGAGTTTAAGTAAATAGGACCAAAGAGGAAAAATCATGAGTAAAAAAAGAAGAAAAAAAGAGAGTTAAAAGGGATGTATGCACTTATTTTGGAAAATTTAAGGAGAAAAAAAGTTCGAGAATGTAAAGTGCATGTCCTCTGGCAAAAAAACGAGTGAAATTTTTGAAAAAAAAATGCTAAAAAAAGAAAAAAAAAACAAAGTGATGAAAAAATGCTTGAAAAAAAATTCATATTTGAAGGGAGTCAATATGGTGAGTGAAGAGAAATCCACTCTCTTGAGGTTATTAATCCCAATTGCATGAGGAAGCTCTAGTTTGCTACTCAGACTGTAGTATTTTAGAGCTAATTAAAACTTATTTTAGCTATGAATGTTTTGGTTTATACCAATCATGTTAGCTTTATTTTTGACTTGATGAAGGAGTGAATAGTATTTCAGAAGCAAAAACTTGTATAACTTTACTTTGATGGTTTTAAGTAAGCTTGATCTAATGCTTGAGTTTGATTTTAGGGATTGATTAAATTGAATAAGTGGTATAATGTTTTCCTTAGTTGAAAAGGATGATAATATTTTTGCTATATTAGCTAAGATATGATGGAATTGATATATGAGTTGGTAAAGGTCTTTAACTGAGTCGAATGAATACTGAGTTCATGTTTAAGGTTGGAAGAAAGATTTGGCTTTGTTATAACTGAATTTGTTGATAAGCTATTTTGTTTGTCTTGTCTTAAATGTTTGCTTGAGGATAAGCAAGGCTTAAGTGTTAGGGAATTGATAGGGGTAAATTGTACACATATTTTGTAGGCATTTATGGTGAACTTATGCTTGATTTTTAGGATAAATGCCGTTGATTCTCCTCACTTTGCTATGTTTTTGTGTAGATTAAATATTAAAGTGCATTTGTGCAAAATTACACAAAATCATGTGAAAAGAGGCAAAAAACAGAGATAATAGAACAAAACAAACAAGGCTAAGAGAAAATAGAGGAAATAAAGCATTGTTGAAGAGCTTAAGAAAGCCAAGCCAAAAATAAAGCCAAGCTAAGCAAAGAAATTGGCTAACTAAGGAACAACAAAACGAAACGGCAGGATGGCTTTTGGAGTAAGCTAGCCGGCTACCAAGCCATGGACTAGCTAGAGTTTTTGTGAGAGGAAGGCAAGGACCTCTTAGAGTAAGCCAAGGACCGTTTTGAATATTGAATAAGGAGGCAACTAGTTTTATTCATGGTAAGGACCGACTTCAAGAGAGGAAACAACAAAGAGGTGGCCAGCTACACTCGTAGCCATGGCCAACTGTGCGAGCAACAATGAAAAATAATTTTTCCAGAAGAAAGCTAGCGTAGGGTTGAGTATATGAATCATGGCCAGTTCACCATTGTTTCAATGTCAGTGTAATGTTGTCAGCTTACGAAATTTTACAGAATTTATTTAGGAAATTACTTCTTTTGTTTTTGTGAAGCTTTTAAGAAATATATATGCCTATAAATTAAGGCTAACCACATTAGAAAAAAGGAGCCAAGACATTAGAGACAATACTTTAAATCATGTAATATTTTCTTAAAACATAGGATGAATTTAAGGAGCTACATTGAAAATTATTGAAGAAAAGAATGAATTCATCAAGAGGAGTATTGTGTTAGAGGAATTTTTCATTGGAAAAGGAGTGCTTGCCTATGAGTTCCTATCTTTTTCTTTTATTTTTCTTTTTTAGAAAATGTTGATTTCATTGGTTTTAATTGTATTTTAGAAGAATGTTTTGAAGTTATAACTATGTATTGAGTTTATATTTGATCAATTGATTTATCTATTTCTAGTATTTGGTTATTTGGTTTTATTTAGTGAATTGATTGATTGTTTCTTCCTTCTAATTAACTTAGGAAAGAAGATTAGAAGAGAGTTCAACTTAATTAATTTTATATTTGTTTTGTTGGCTAACTTAGAAAAGGATGTTAAGAATTGAACTTAAGTAATCAAAGGTTGATTTATGTCACCTAGAGAATAGGAATATTGATTGGTTTCATACTTTAATATCGCATAGAGATGGGGGTATTTTCTAAGGAGTTGTTCTTTACTCATCTTTTTAGTTGTTTTAGTGAGATTCGGAAATCTACTAAATTGGCTAGAAAGATAGTAAATCCATAACTTGGGGAAAAAATGGAATCTATATTCTATTTTTTTTATGATGCTAAAATGATAAATTAATTGTGATAATTGAGATTTGATTATAGTTATTTCTTTGAGAAATTCTATCAAAGTACATGTTGTTCCTTCCTCCTATTTATATATTTTTTATTTAGAATTTATTTTATCTTTCCTAGATATTTATAAATTAGACAATAGATGAAAAGTGATTAGTGTGTAATTGTTCTTTGATGATCGATACTCGTCAATCCTCTATACTATGTCTTACAATGAGTGCAATTGCTCTATATATGTGTAGTTTGTGATTAATGTTTTAATTAAAACTCGATGAGAATGAACTTAAAATTGAATGATTTTTATAACGCAAATCCAACGCATCACCTTTTGATTTCCTTCTTAAATAATCAACAAGTTTTATTCCTTTAAGCTTTCAATCAATGCCCCAAGTTCTTCTATCTCTGAGTATAGTCCCATGAAAGCTTAGAAGCTACCTTGAAACTTCTTAGTCCTTAATCTTGTCATTGGTCCTTTCAACGTTGATCCCCCTTCTTGAGTTTAATTTTTTTGGTGAATTTAATCCCTATCAGTTCTCCCTTCTTAAAGTTGATTCTTCCACGAATTATTATCTACATTAAAAGGAGTGTGATCGGCAACGTTAAAATTTGTGCTAATATTATAATCACTGGGTAGGTCGATTTTATTTACATTGTCGCCAACTTTTTCGAGGACTTGGAAAGGACCATCTTCTCTTGTTTCTAGCTTGGATTTCTTATGCATGAGTAATTTTTTTCTTGTGAAGGTGCACCACACCTAATCCCCCAGCTCGAAGGTCACCTTTCTTCTTCCTTGGTTATACTTGATTGCTATCTTTTCATTCTTTTTCTCGATGTTAGCCTTCATTTCTCATAGAGTGCCTTTACCAATGCTGCCTTTCTTGCTCCATCAAAGCTTAACCTTTTAAAACCATAACTAATCTTAAATGGAGAGTAGAAATTAGTAGAATGAATAGTTTGATTATATGCAAAATCTATACAAGGCAAAAACTCCTCCCAATTCTTTAAACTCCCCTTGATGATGGCCTTCAAGGGTTATATGAGAGTTCGGTCGACCACTTCCATTTGCCTATCCATTTGAGGGTGGCAAGCTGTAGAAAATAATAGATTAGTACTAAGTTTGTTCCATAAAACTCTTCAAAAGTAACTAAGGAATTTAGTATCTCTATGTGAGACAATAGTTCCTAGAGTCCTGTTCATCCTCACCACTTCCTTGTAAAATAAATATGCAATATAGGAAGCACCATTAGTTTTGAAACAAGCACAAATTGAGTCATTTTTTAGAACCGATTAACATTTATAAATATTAAATCCTTTCCCCCTTTAGTCCTAGGTAAGCCCAAAACAAAATCTATTGAAATGTCAATCTATAGTGCATTTGGGGTGGCCAAAGGGGTGTACAAGGAATGAGGAAGTGATCAAGATTTAGCCTTCGTACAAGTTATTCATTAGGCATAATGTCTCCCCATATCCCTCCTTATTTTTTGCCAAAAGAAATACTTTTTAAGGATACCTAATATATTTGAAACACCAAAATGACCCATTAACTCGTCACTATGTGCCTCATTGACTAATAATGTTCTAATATACTCCCCTGGCACACAAAGCCTTCTTTCCCTAAATAAGAAACCCTTATGCCTATAGAATTTGACAAATACACATTTCTCGCAATCAAGAAAAACCTCTTCAAATTTCTAATCATTAGCATACAACTTTTTCATGGATTCAAACCAAGGAGTTTAGTATCTAAAGAATTTAAAAGTGCATATTTTCGAGACAAAGCATTCACAACAACATTTTCCTTACCCTTCTTATAATGGATGACATAAGGGAATGCACCAATAAACTCCATCCACCTTGCATACATTTTGACAATGAATTGCATTCACCTTGCAAACATTTTTTACAAATTTTGTTAGCTTTTGAGATGCTTAAGGATCTTATGGTCGGCATGGATCACAAACTATTGTGTGTTCTAATTAAGGCATAGAGCTCTTTGTTATATGTGAAGCAGTTGAGGACTACCCTAGACAACTTTTCACTAAAATAGGTAACGAGTTTTTGATCTTGGGTTAAAACTACTCCTATCCCTATCCTACTCACATCACACTCAATCTTAAATACCTTGTCAAAGTTAGGCAAGATGAGGATTGAGACTTGGCTCAATTTTTCTTTGAGAGTTTAAAATGCCTTTTCTAGGTCTTCCTCCCACCTAAATCCCACATTTTTCTTTACTACTTCGGATAAGTTGCTACTATAGTGGTAAAGTTTTTGATAAACCTCCTATAAAAACTTGCTAGCCTATAAAAACTTCGAACTTGGGTTATGGTGGTAGGTGTGGGTTGAATGGCTTTAATTTTTCTCTCATCAACCTTATTCCTCTTAGAACTCACAACATAACCAAAAAATGTAACATTGTCCAAACAAAATAAGCATTTTTCAAGATTAGCATATAACTTTTCCCTACGAAGAGCCACAAGTATATATTGAAGATGATTCAAATGATCCATATAAGACTTGCTATATATTAATATATCTTCAAAATACACAACAACAAAATTTTTAATGAATTCCCTCAAAACATAACTCATCAAATGCATGAAGGTGCTAGGCGCATTAGAAAATCCAAAAGGCATGACAAGCTATTCATACAAGCCTTAGTTTTGAAAGCTGTTTTCTATTCATCCCCTTCCATTATCCTAATTTTATGATAATCAAATTTTAAATTAATTTTAGAAAATATGCATGATCTATGTAACTTATTAAGCAAGTCAACTAACCTTGGAATGGAATAGCGATACTTTATCGTGATATTGTTGATGACAGACAATCCACAGATATTTGCTATGTTCTATCCTTTTTGGGTACCAAAAGAGCCAATACCACATATGGGCTTAGACTTTCTCTCTCATATCCCTTCTCAAGCAACTCTTCAACTTGTCATTACAATTCTTTAGGCTCCTTTGGGTTACTTCTATAGATCAGTATATTTGGGATGACGACTCTAGGCATAAAGTGAATTTAGTGCTCGATGCCTCTCAATAGTGATAACCCTTCAGACATCTCATTTGAAAACATATCTTGAAATTCTTGGACTATTTTTGCGATTTCATGAGACAAAAAAGTGGTAGGGTCATTAGTAGAGACAAAAAAGAACTTACAAATAAGGAGGATAACCAATTCCTTAAGTTCTATAACCTTAATTATCTCACTCTCTTTGTCAAAAGAGTTCACCCTTTTTTTCCCTCCACTCTTTTCTTTTTGCTCACTCTTATCTTTGATCATCAATGGCTTTTGAAATGTTATAGATAGCCCCATTCACCAAGAAGTTCAAACTAGAGAGGAGCCTTGTCACATGAAATTTACTTTGGATTTAGAATTATGCATTAGAGATCTAGCACTATAACTTTCTATATTAAGTTTGAAGTTGGAGTTGGAAGTTTTTCATCCTTCTTTTATATGTATTAAAAATTTTGACTATTGTTGTCTTGTGTCATAAAAATCCCTTGCTGGGAGAGCGAGTGACATTCTTACTTTATTATGGTGTATAGTGGAATGTTATAAAGACTCCAATTGGAGATAGGAGAGAATAGATATATAATTGAAGTGGAGTTAAGCTAGGAGAAGGCCTTACTGAGGGATTAGTTGGTGGTGACCCAAGGCAAGTCACCGACAAAGTATATGAGGAAAGTAGAAGGAAAGAGAGAGAGAGAAAGGAGGAGTGAAGGAAAAAGGACAAAAGAGAAAAAAAAAAAGAAAAAGGAAAATGAAGGCTGTTATGTGTATGTAGTATTGATTAGCCCCCTAATTGAAGGGTAATTATTTTTGTCGTTGTATTATATTATTATGACTTTATAACTCATCTAAAGTGGTATACTAAAGGGTATAGGTGGACAACGATAGGATCAATCCTATCTCCCCCCCCTTTTTTAAATTGACGACCAGGATAGATCTAGTCGTTCCTCCTTTTTTTTTTTTTTTGTTTTCAATTGATGGGTTTTTTTTCAATTGATATTTTTTTTCAATTTATGGGTTTTTTTTTCAATTGGTGATCTATTTTTTTTTTCAATTGATGGCTTTATTTTTTAAAAAGAATTGATGGTTTTTTTTTTACGATGACAGGATTGATCCTGATCGTCCACCTCCCTTTTTTTAAATGGATGACCATGATTGATCTTGGTTGTCCCTCCTTTTCAATTGATATTTTTTTCTTTTTTCAATTTATGGGGTTTTTTTTTTTCAATTGGTGTTTTATTTTTTGTTTCAATTGATGGCTTTATTATTTTTTCAATTGATTTTTTTAATTGATGGGGTTTTTTCAATTGGTGCTTTATTATTTTTTTTCAATTGATGGCTTTATTTATTTTTTTTAAATTGATGGGTTTTTTTGACGATGACAGAATTGATCCTGGTCGTCCCTCCCCCCCCTTTTTTTGTTTTCAATTGATATTTTTTTCAATTGATTTTTTTCAATTTATGGGTTTTTTTTTCCAATTAGTGTTTTATTATTTTATTTTTCAATTGATGGCTTTATTTTTTTTTTAAATTGATGGATTTTTTTTGGGGTTAAATTATGGCCTAGATTTGATTAAATGGCTTACCTTTTTTTTTTTAAATTGATGGGTTTTTTTTTTAAGTTGATGGCCTAAATTTTATAGTATGACTGATTTGCATACATAAATATCAATAACAATAATGAGATCCCTGACTATATATTCGCGGCACCCAATTTTTTTTGTTTTTTTAATAATATATTCATTGACAAAAATTATTTTGTCGTCCACCCCCCCTTTTTTTTTCAGTTGATGAGTTTTTTTTTTCAATTGATATATTTTTTTCCTTTTTTCAATTGATTTTTTTTCAATTTATGAGTTTTTTTTTGTTCAATTGACGTTTTTTTTTTTTTTTTGAGACAAAAGTTGGTTGATTTTCACTAAAGCTTACACCTTGTGGCTAGGAAAAGCTAAAAATTTTGTCACCAAAATTCTTTAGAGGAAAGGAGTTCCTCGCTAAAGCTTACTTTTGGCTAGGAAAATTATCTAGCCAATAGGAAATTTTCCTAACTAAAGTTAAAATATTTTGTTGCTAAAAACCTTTGGGAAAATTTCCTATCAGGTTTTTTTTAATTGATGTTTTATATTTTTTCAATTGATGACTTTATTTTTTTAAAAATTGATGGAGTTTTTTTTTTTTGTTAAATTGATAGACTAAAATTGATGATTTTTTTTTGTTAAATTAGTGGCGTGATTTTAATGTACAACTATTTGCACACACAAATATCAATAACACTATCATATCTTCATGGTGCATAATTTTTTTGTTTTTTTGTTTTAATAATATATTTATTGACAAAAATTATTTTGTCGTGCACCTTTTTTTTTCAATTAACAAGTTTTTTTTTTTCAATTGATATATTTTTCCTTTTTTTCAATTGATTTTATTTTCAATTTATGGTTTTTTTTTTTATCAATTGATGTTTTATTTATTTATTTTTTTTGCACAAAAGACAGTTCTAGGCCATATATATATTTTTTAATTAATGGTCTATATTGAATGAATGGTTCTAACTTTGAACCACCTAATTTTTTTTGTTTTAAAATTGATGGATATTTTTTAAATAATTAATTTATATAACATATCTCAATAATAATGAGACTCTACATAATATCTTCGCGCGTAGCGCCCTATACCTTGTACTACCTCCGTTTTACGAAATATGTCTTTTTAGATTTGAAAAGTTTTTTCACAATATAAGTCGTTTTACAAAATTTTATAAATATTTATTACTTTTTTTTTCACTTCTATCCCCTTCTACAATCTCTTTCTTTCTACTAATTATGATCTAACTTTTCTCAATTATCAAAGTAGATAAAAAATTAAATAAAAATATTTTTAAAAATTTAGTTTTAAATTATGTGAAATTTAAGACTCTTAATTCTTGTATATAAATGTAAAACTACCTCTATTTTGAATCGGATGTAATAATTAAAAAAACAAAGTTAACGCGGAAACAGGAGGACCTTTTTTGAAATTAACCCTAAGACGAGCCCAAGTTTTTGAATTCCCAAAAACGCCGGTTCGTATAACTGACTCCTCGTGCTCTCAGTGAGAAGTATGATTGAAGGAATGGGCACCCAGGTGAATTCAGCAGAGCAAGCTTCAACTGAATCAAAGCTGGATAACATCGAAGATTTGCTCGAGGTATTTAATGCGTGTAAATCCATATACCTACAGTTTATTTGTGCGGTCAACTGAAAAATCAGACAATCAAAACTGACTGAAAATTCTAACAATTTGGTGGCATAACTTGCTTAACTTCTTAGTTAGTAAAATTAGTAATTATTGTTTCTCCTTTATTGTTTAGTCTAATTTCTGGTTTTTGGTGACTTTCCAAGGATCATAGCTGCCGGCTTTTGGATTTGTATTGCCCTTTTTCTTTAGTTCACTACGTCTGCGTTTAATTGCCCTTATGTTGCCATGCTGGTCATTAACTACTTAGCATAAGGATTTCATATTACTTTTTCACGTTTTAACAATAGCGACCAAAAATATTTTTGGATGAATCATGGTGATCGCACAAAATGTTAGCAAAGGGAGCTAGGAATTTGTGAATTGGAATTGGTCTGTGAGGTTTGAAGCAACAAATTATGTGGTTAATTTGTAAATTCGCATGTGTAATTGTGATTCCTTTTTGGAGTTAGTTTTTAGTTTTAAACTTAATTTTGGAGCTTGTGGCTTTGTAGAGGATCTGTGAAGAAGTCTAAACTCAGCAAAGCTGGCCCACAAATCTAGATTAGATTCTGCTAAGTTTTTAGTAGGAAAACTAGGCTGAAATAGTAATTAAATTGCAGGAAAATCTGTCTAATATAGCAAAACACATAATCAAAAACGATTTTAATGTAGAAGCTAGGCTATAAGTATGGTTAAATAACAATAAGGTAAAACAAAAAGAACAAGTATGATCAAATAATAATAAGGTAAAGTAAAGAGAACAAGAGGGAGAATTCTTGGAGTGACGGCAAGAGGCGACAGTCTAGACTTTATGGTCTGTGATTTTTGAATGTGTTCTAGTCTTTATAGTCCTCTAGAGCTGTGAAACACGCACATTAATATCCCATTCACAAGGATGAAATTGTCAATGGATATTCAAGGTTTATCCATTTCACCCAACAAAAGCAAAGACCTATTCTACTGATGAGATGGAGGAAGTTTGAATTTCCTTAGTCGAGAAAGCCTTCTTAATTTCATTCTTGCACAAGCCGCTACTACCTTTGCTCCATGAAAGCATATTGAAAATGAGAGGTTAAGCCAATTCATAAGCTTTTCAAGTTTGATGCCAGGGATGTTGCAAGTTGGTTTTGAAATGGATCCCCTTAAGCTATTTAGACTGTACAAGCAAAATCACCACTGATACAAACTGTTTTTGGCTTTTTGAAACCTCTATATATTACACTAAAATCATGCACAAGCACCCTTCTATTGGTATTATAGAAAAACTGTTCTTTAAGTCTATGTTCACGGAGAACATATCGCCTCTATTTATATTCTTAAAGTTAGAGAAATTATGCCCAAATTGGATAAAATTATTAGTATGTCAGAATAAAGATGTCACGTTAAATATGGGGATCATGTAGGTAGTACAAGTCTCTCACTATACTGCCAGTGAACTTCCAAAAACAGCTGGTGCAGAAGGGATGCTATGGTTTCTTCTGCATATTATAAACAAGTATGTATCTCCAGCATTGAGTGCTTCGTGAAGTTGTCCTTTCTAGCATTCTGTAAATACGCAAGTCATGCACCAGTCCACCTTTTAGTACTTGCATTCATACAGCTCTCTTGCAGCAACCTACCAACTGCTAACCATGGTTAAATGGTACTCTTTTGTATTGCTTCCTTGTTCATGAGGATGCTTTTACTTTGATAGTTGATTTGTTTCTTGTTAAGCAGGCTGCTAGGTATGATGATATTGATGATTTGAAAAGCTTGGCTTCTGCTGGAGTTTCACTTGATTCTAAAGATTCACAAGGCCGAACAGGTGATAACTTTGAAATGCATGATTCATAATTATTATTCATTACTTATGTTTAGTGATATTGGCAGACATTAGATTGCATAGAAATTTGTAGTTGAACTTGAGAAAATAAAAGACCCACAAGTTTTATTTCATTCAATCATACATGAATAAATAGAAAACCACCTAAATCTGTTAGAATGGAGGACTTGATCATTATTGAATATAATTAATAAGTGAAAGAAACTAGAAATTAAAAGAATTACCAAAAGTAAGGTTAATGTGAAGCCTGTGCCTACACAAATACTCCCTTTTTCCCCAAATTTAATGTCCACATTTCTACTTTGAAATATCCAAAGTGAATGCTAACTTCTCTGAGATATACACATCTTCAATATAAACTTCCATCACGGGGTTCATTTGAGAGGAAAAGATGGATGCCACAACACTACACAAATGGGTCCCATAGGAACTCATTAAGGGTAATGTAGGGCAATGAAGATGGTCAAAGACACTAAAATTTGTCAAATGTGCACCCTCAATTTGAAGTAGATTTGAGTACATTTTATGTGTTTATAAAACAGGGATTTTCCTCTCTCTCTCTCTCTCTACACACACACACACACACACACACATATGCATTATGCATTTGGATAGATACATTTCTTTTTAGTATGCATTTGCATATTGGATAAAGTGAAGCAAACATCCTTCCCATATCCACAAGCAAAAAAGGAAAATGAAAAGTAAGAATTCTTTTTACCTAGGATCATATTAAAAAAAAAAAAAGGAAAAAAAGAAGGATGCGAGTACTAAAATGCATGAGTGTTTTAGCACTTGCAAAAGCAAAAGCTATGGGAAGATTGTTTTCATCTGCATAAAACCATTGGCTGAATTTAATGTTCTCTTTAACTATTGTTTTTAGAAATTATAGCACTTTCAAACACTTATGATATAGAACTTTATGAGTTTCTTGGGTCCTGAATATAAATAACCGAAAGGAGCTTCTGGAAGTGTTTGGCCGGAATGTGCTATTTATCATAATTGTATGACTCTACATAACAAAACAAAAGTAGAAAAATGACATAATATGCATCGACAACAAGATGCTATCCTTTGTATAAGGACCAACGTTGGGCCAATTTTAAACTCTAATTGGGCACTTTCAAGTATGGGAATATGCTCTATGCTTAAAGGGTATTTGTCATCCAGATTCTAGCAATTGTTTTGTTGTGACTGTGGCCTTGGCTGACTTGACTGCATATAAATTTTGGTGATGTATGGGAGTTTGACAGGTTTTATGGATAGTTAGGGACTGTATACTACACATTAGTTGCAAGACTTATAGGGCTGATAATTTTGGACAGTTTGTTCTCACACCTGATGATACAAAGAAGAACATATCATAATATTTTCAGTTTAGGTCATAGAAGAGGAAGAAGAAAGGGAGTTTTGGGTGTTTAGGAAGGGGGAGGGAAGCAAAAGATACAAAAAATAGGAACTAGAGAAGAAGAGGGAGGGATGGAGAAAAAGGGGGTTTTGGGTGTTTAGGAGGGGGAGGGAAGCAAAAGATACAAAAAAATTGGAACTAGAAAAGAAGAGGGAGGGATGGAGGAAATGAAGAATTCACATATAATCTTCCTCTAATTTTCAACTTGCCTAGAAGATAAACTTACATATAATTTCATAACATTTATTGATTGCCTACACGTAGCCTTGTATTGGTTCATTTCGTCGACTCCAAGTTTCTTGGGACTAAGGTTTGGTTTTTGTTGTGTTATTGATTGCCGACATATTTACTATGGTTGACAAACAAGATTTGCAAAGTATAATTTTGAGGATGTTATGGTTAACCAATAAGATGCCAACTTTTGCTGACAAGATGTAAGTTATGTAGATCTGACAACAAATGTAATTCAAGAAATTAAATTTAGGATTGAGTCTAAATATGACTAACCGTCATGGCTTGTAGCCAACTTATCCCAAAAAAGGAAAAGAGAAAGAGAGATAAAGATAAGCTGAAATCATGGCTAAAAATCTCTCTTCATCAAGTGGCATATCAATTTTATATAAGGTTTCTAATTTGTTTTTAATTCTTTTTTGTATATCGTTTCTAGAACTTTCTTATTCATCATTTTTTTGATGTTGGATTAATGCATCTCATGTGTTATTTTTAATACAAAGCCTTCTTTCTTCTTACTTTCTATTTGTTTTCATCAACGTTTGATTGGGTTTCACTTGCATAAAATTGGCAGCACTTCATATGGCTTCAGCTAATGGGCATCTTGACATCGTGGAGTATCTTGTTTGCCATGGTGCGGTAAGGGTGTTAAATGATGCTTCTATAATGTAATTCACGCAATATTCACTTCCATTTATCTATTTATTTTTAAGCTTTAGGTGGAGTGAGAGGGTACTTTCTCTTTGTTTATCTTCCATTAGCCGTATGATTTTTCTCTGTTTCCCTATACATACACACGTACATTGAACCTCTATTCATTTGCTTCTAATTTATGATGTCTTCTTAATTATGAGGAATACTTCTTTTCTCTAATTTATTTTGATAGTGGTTGATTTGGGAAAACATTTATGTGAGTTTAAAGAGTAATATAGTTGAATGAATATTTGGGAACGTATAGTGGGCCAATTAATTTGTTAGCTCAAAGATAGAGATATAAAACTGATATGTAGTGGGAACTACTTTGAGGGCATAAAATATTACTTTGTCCCAAATTGAATGCCTCTCTTGGTTATGCAATGTGACCATGAAGTAGCACGGTGTAGAAGATTTTAGTAATCCGTTTCTTATGGCTTTTGATGCATGTCTTGTAAGGGTCTTCATGAGTGTTGAAATTCCAAAGGTTCCCGTACAGGTGGGTGTTTAAATTGTATTAGCTGCTTTTAGTAAATGACTTGAGTATGGGGATAATTTCTCTATTCACTGAATTGCAACTTATAGGAAAATACATGCCATAATAAATAGCTTTCAAATCAGGAATGAAATCACTTATTTAGGGCAATCACTGATTTAAGACAAATAAAAATCAACTTCCCTAAAATACACATATTCACAACTAGTTGTCCTAATTTACAATTACATAATCCAAAGCATTAATTGCCTAAGTACACCGGCTTTCCAACACTGCCCCTCAAGCTGGTTGAAAGATCTTCACTGTCAAAGCCTTAAAATACTTTTGTGGTAGCCCTTTGGTGAACACGTCTGCAATCTTTTCAGCGGTTGGAACATGGGACATACAAATCTGACTGCTATCAATCTTCTCCTTGATAAAGTGTTTATCCACCTCTACATGTTTCATTTGATCATGTAGAATTGGATTATGGGCAATCAAGATAGCAGCTTTATTATCACAATACATCTTTATTGGTAGTGTAGTTGGTACTTTTACTCTTTGAGAATCCTTCTAATCCATAGAACCTCACATGTACCATGAGCTACGGCTCGAAATTCTGCTTCTGCACTGCTTCTCGTGACCACATGTTGTTTCTTGCTCCTCTAAGTAATAAGATTTCTTCCAACAAAATAGCTTGGGGTCAATTATAATTACACAAAAGTGGATCTTTTGTCAATTATACCCAACCCAGTCCGCATCTATATAGGCTTCAATCTGTAGATGTCCCTGGTTCTTGAACAGTATACTTTTTCCTGGAGCACCTTTCAGATACCTCAGAATTCGATAACAACAACAAAGCCTTAATCCCAAGTAACTTGGGGTCGGCTACATGAACCAATGTCAGGCAACGTGTGGTCATCCACATGAATCCTCTCTCGCCACTTTCTTCTATCGAATGTCATACTATCATCCAAATCTAACAAAGACATATCTCTCTTAATTACCTCTATCCATGTCGTTTTAGGCCTACCTCTACCTTTCCCTCTGTCTAACCTATCCTGCCGCACTCTCTCCATCGCCCTAACAGGAGCATCCTTCGGTCTTCTCTGAACGTGTCCAAACCAACGCAGACGACTTTCTCTCATCTTTTCCTCAATAGATGCCACACCCACCTTTTCCCTAATGATCTCATTTCTAACTCTATCCTTCCTAGTATGTCCACACATCCACCGTAACATACGCATCTCAGCTACTTTCATTTTTTGAATATGACACCTTTTAGCTGCCCAACATTCCGTACCATATAACAAAGCAGGTCGTACGGCTGCCTTGTAAAACTTTCCCTTTAAATTCAACGGTGTATTACGATCACAAAGAATACCAGTCGCACTCCTCCATTTCAACCAACCCGCCTTAACTCGATGTGCAATGTCGCTATCGAGCTCTCCGTCTTTCCGAATAATAGATCCTAGATAGCGAAAACAATCAGCTAACGGTATATCTTTACCTTCCAAAGTTACACTCTGGGCTATGTTTCTGCTACCACTAAACTTGCATCCCATATACTCTGTTTTACTCCTACTAATTCTGAAACCCTTGGATTCCAATGTCTGCCGCCATAACTCCAATTTAGCATTTACACCGGCTCTAGTCTCATCAATTAATACAATATCATCCCCCAACAACATATACCATGGCACAGCCTCCTGTATAGTGCAGGTCAACTCATCCATAACGACTGCAAAGAGGAAAGGGCTAAGCGCTGATCCTTGATGCACCCCGATATTAATAGGGAATTCTGCAGTCACTCCGGCGCTAGTCCTTACACTTGTACATGCTCCCTCATACATATCTTTAATGAGAGTAATATACTTTATTGATACACCTTTCTTGGCCAGCACCCACCAAATTACTTCTCTAGGAACCCTGTCATAGGCTTTTTCCAGGTCACCATATGTAAATCTTTCTTTCTTTCCCTATGATATTCAATCATCTGCCGTAATAAATGAATTGCCTCCGTAGTGGAACTCCCAGGCATAAAACCAAACTGATTATCTGAAATTTGTATAATGCCCCGTAACCTCTGTTCAATCACTCTCTCCCAAAGCTTCATAGTATGACTCATGAGTTTAATCCCACGGTAATTGGCACAATCCTGGACATCTCCTTTATTCTTGTACAGAGGAATCAGAGTACTCTTCCTCCACTCTGTAGGCATTCTATTAACTTTATATATCTTGTTGAACAGACTTGTCAGCCACATAATACCTATATCTCCTAAACACTTCCAAACCTCGATCGGTATACTATCCGGTCCTACAACTTTTTTTAGACTCATCATTTTAAGGGCATCACGGACTTCATGCTTCTGAATACGACGAATCCATGCACGGTTAACCTCTTCGTTTGAAAGCGCCAGGCTACCTACACTCGGAACTTGGACTTGACTCCCGTTGAATAACTTATCAAAATATGATCTCCATCTCTCATTTATTTCTTCATCCTTAACTAAAACATTGTGGTTTTCGTCCTTTACACATTTCACTACACCTATATCCCTTGTCTTCTTCTCCTTGTAACGCGCCAGTCTATATGTATTCTTCTCTCCGTCTTTGGTATCTAACTTTTCATATAAATCCTTGAAAACTATGGCTCTTGCGTTTCTGACAGCTTCCTTAGCTTTTCTTCTCGCGACCTTGTGTTTATCAAAATTTTCATCACTCCTACACCTTCCTAAGTTTCTATAGCACTCTCTTTTACTCCTTATGGCTTCTTTCACTTCGTTGTTCCACCACGACACATCCTTGTTAAGAGGTATTTTTCCTTTAGATTCCCCAAGCACTTCCTTAGCTACTGTCCTAATACATTGAGCCATCTTTCTCCACATAGTATCTGGATCTGAATCCATATCAGAAGACCAATTATCCGCCTCAACTACCTTATTGACAAAGGCTATTCTTTCATCCCCCTGAAGCTTCCACCACCTAATCCTAGGGTCAACTCGAAAATTCTGCTGCTTACTCTTTTTCCTAAAATTAAAATCGAGGACCAACAGCCTGTGTTGCGTAACTACACTCTCACCTGGAATAACTTTACAATCCGTACACCCACTACGAAACCTACGCCTCATAATAAAGAAGTCTATCTGACTGGCATTTAACCCGCTTCTAAAGGTCACTAAGTGAGAATCTCTATTCTTAAACCAAGTATTTGCTATGGTCAAATCATAGGCCAAGGCAAAATCAAGAATAGCAGTTCCTGCTTCGTTTTTAGCTCCGAAACCCTGACCTCCATGAACACTTTCAAACCTGCTCTTATCAGTACCTACATGTCCGTTTAGATCACCACTAATGAAAAGCTTTTCTACACACGGTACACTCTGGACAATCTCATCTAAATCATCCCAGAATTGTTGCCTAACCGAATCATCGAGTCCTACTTGCGGTGCATACGCACTAATAACAGTAGTAATCTCGTCGCCAATCATGATCTTGATGCTCAAAATCCTATCACTCTTCCTCTGTACTTCAACCACATCATCAACAAACTTACGATCAATAATAATCCCGACTCCATTTCTATTTCTAACTCTACCTGAATACCAAAGCTTATGACCCCATGGAGCGACTACTCTCGCCTTCTCACCTACCCACTTGGTTTCCTGCAAACACAAAATGCTAATCTTTCTCCTCCGCATTACTTCGACTAGCTCTGTTAATCTACTGGTCAAAGATCCTATTTTCCATGTAGCTAGACAAATCCTATCCCTGTAGGCTGTCTTTTTTACCCTACACCCTTGCATATTTGACACTGCATCCGGGGACTGACACGGCGCGTTGCTTCCGGGCAACGACCTAGCAGCCCTCGCATATTTATCACTACACCCGGGTCTAGGAAGTGCAGCGTGTCGCTGAGTAGGGAACGCCCCCACGAAGTCAATCGATTGGTTCATGTCATAGATGTGACTATGTTTTACGTTGGCCGTCACAAGCCTACCGCAACTCTCCTCCTTTATCCGGGCTTGAGACCGGCAATGAACACCGCAGACAAAACCCGTGGAGCTCACAGGCGGAGTTACCTCAGAATTCGATAAACTGCTTCAAAATGTTCTGAACCAGGCGCATGCATGGATTGGCTTACCATGCTAAGTTGCTAACTAAGAAAGCTATGTCCGGTTGAGTATGAGATAGATAAATTAGTCTTCCAACAAGTCTTTGATAACGTTCGTTGTTGATTACACTCCCCTCCTTAGCCGGTTACAATTTGACATTAGGTTCTGTAGGAGTTTCAACAACTCTACAGCCTAGCATACCTATCTCTTTCAGTAAGTTTAACACATACTTACGCTGATTCACAAAAATGCCCTCCTTGGATCTAGCAAATTCCATACTAAGGTAATACTATAACGCCCCTAAATCCTTGATTTCAAACTAATTAGCCAGTCTCCATTTTAACTGTGCCACACCTCCTCATGGTAATGTCCTGTCAAAATAATATCAACATATACAATCAAAACAGTAGTTCTACCTTCCTTTGAATGCTTGTAGAACGTAGCATGATCAACTTGACTTTGATGGAAGCCATAGCATTTAACTACTTGGCCAAAGCATTCAAACCATGCCCTTGGAGATTGCTTGAGTCCATATAAGGACTTCTTCAACCTGTTAACTTTTCCAACTCCAAATCTTCCTTCAAAACGTGGCGGAAGACTTGTAAAAACTTCTTCCAATTTTCCATGGAGAAAGGCATTTTTAACATCTAGTTGATACAGAGGCAAGTTAGAATTAACAACAAGGAATAGGAAACCCGGATGGAATTTTTTTTTGCAGTTGGTGTAAACATTTCCTGATAGCCAATTCCATAGGTTTGAGTGAAGCCTTTTGCTATGAGCCTGGCTTTGTATCTCTCCACACTACCATCTGCGCTGCTTCTGACTTTGACTTTTACACCCAACAGTCTTCTTTCCCTTCGACAGATCCGCAACCTCCCATGTAACATTCTTCCTCAAAGCCCTCATTTCCTCAGGTACTGCCTCTTTCTAATTCGAATCATCTAGGGCCTCCTGTATATTTCTTGGCACAACAAGTTTAGAGATATTAGAAGTAAATGCTCTATGGGTTTCGGACATATTTTTGTATGAGATGTATTTGGCTATGAGATATTTGGTACATGGGCGAGTTCCTTGTCTAAGGGCAATAGGAAGGTCAAGATCAGGATTTTCTTTTGTGGACGTATAGGTGGCTCTGGGTTTGGAATAGATATCAAAGATAAATTAGGATCAGATCCAAACAGAATTAACCTAAGATTACCTGAAGCATCTTGAGAGACTTCACCAGGGACATCTGATTGATCTAGTGCAAAGATGAGAGTTTGGTCCTTCTTCTGCATAGAAATTTTTTTCCTAGGATAAACTAAAGTTTTAGGTTTCGGATTTTTATCCTTCTCTTGTAGTACTTCTACCCTTGTAGGAACAGACCCATCTTGGCCATCACTATTAGTCTCACCTTGGGTATTATCTTCTAACTTGTTTTCAAAATCAGTAGGCAAGTTTTTAAAAACAATGGGCAAAGAAAGTGATGTTTCAGGATGTTGAAGTAAGGTTACATTTGTAAGAAATTGAGAGAGAATAATCTTTTTTCATTTATTTCTCAAAGATTACAATGAGCTAATTATATACAAGCTGCCTAAGGCACAAATATAGCAACTACACTAATAAATTGATTCACAAAATCTCCTAATCAATCCCCTAATTAGCCTACAAAATCTCCTAATCACTGATTACAAAATTTCCTAATTTAAGGGTTAAACTTCCCTAATTCTAGTGTTACAATATTTACAGCCTTACTTTTTTAAAATACACCATTTAGCCATATTTTTCCACACTCCCCCTTAAGCTGTTGAATAGATATTCTCCATTCCCAGCTTGGATAGAATATTTTCAACACTGGACCACTTAACTCTTTGGTTAACACATCAGTAAGCTGATCATTTGTAGACACATAAGGTGTGTAGATCAATCCACTCTCCAATTTCTCCTTGATAAAATGTCTGTCAATTTCAATATGTTTTGTCTGATCATGCTGCACAGGATTGTGAGCTATGCTAATTGCAGACTTATTATCGCAGTAAAGTCTCATTGGGCCCTTCAATTTGATCCTTATGTCTTGTAGAATGATCTTTAACCAAAGTAACTCACATTCTCCTTGAGCCATCGCTCGAAACTCAGCCTCTGCACTAGACCGTGGTACTTCATTTTGTTTTTACTCCTCCATGTCACAAGATTTCCACCAACGAACGTACAATATCTAGTGGTCGATCTTCTATCAATCAATGACCCAGCATAATCAACATTTGTATAGGCTTCAAGCATTAGGCCTCCACCTCTCCTAAAAAGAAGTCCTCTTGCTGGTGTACCTTTAAGATATTGCAACACCCTGTGTGCTGCTCGAAGATGAACCTCTTTTGGACTGTGCATAAATTGACTAATCACACTCACAACATAAGCTCTATTTGGTCGTGTGTAGGACAAATAAATGAGCCTTCCCACCAAACGTTGATATACCCCTTTGTCCACCATAGCATCTTCCTCTGTTAGTCCAAGCTTTATATTTGGATCTATTAGAGTACTTACTGGTTTGCATGCTGTTTTTCCTGTCTCTTTGAGTAGATCAGTTACATACTTCTATTGCGAGAGAAAAATACCCTTCTCTGAATGTGCCACTTCAATTCCGAGAAAATATTTTAGCTTCCCAAGTGTCTTAATCTCGAATTCTTTTGCTAAGCACTCACTCAAAGAATGTCTCTCCTCATCATCACTTTCTATAACAATTATATCATCCACATAAACTAAGAGGACTGTGACTCCTCCTGAAGACGAATGCTTGATGAACAAAGTATGATCTCCTTGACTTTGCTTGCATCCTAACATCACCATAACCTTGGCAAACTTGCCGAACCATGCTCGAGGAGATTGTTTAAGCCCATACAATGCCTTCCTTAACTTACAGACTGTATGATCAGTAACTCTTTTCCCATAACCTGGAGGTATCTCCATATATATCTCCTCCTGGAGATCTCCATGCAAGAAAGCATTTTGGACATCAAACTGTTGCAAATCCCATCCAAAGTTGGCTGCCAAAAATAATATGACCCTAACAGTATTCAATTTTGCAATTGGGGCAAAAGTCTCTAGATAGTCCACTCTATATGTTTGAGTATAACCCTTGGCAACCAGCCTTGCCTTGTATCTTTCCACTGAACCATTAGCTCTATATTTTATTGTGTACACCCATTTACACCCCACTGGTTTCTTCCCTACTGGTAACTCCACAAGCTCCTATGTTTTGTTCTTTTCCAGTGCCTCTATTTCTACATTCATAGCTTGTTTCCATTTTTCATTAGACAAAGCTTCGGATAGATTGGAAGGAATGGTAATGGTTTCTAGGTTACTGAGGAAGACTCTGTGTGACGGAGAAAAACGCTGAAAGGACAGGAAATGTGCAAGGGGGTATAAAGGTCTTTTAGTGCACTATCTCGCACTTTTTCTCAATGCAATAGGTAAGTCTATGTCACTACTATTACCCCTATAGATCTCACTCTCTACCTCTGGTTCTGTTTCAATCTGTAATGTGGGTTTAGAAGTTATTACTTGATCAGACTCTTGGACTTGCGTAGGGTTGGGGGCAACTGTCTTCTTCCTTGTATACATCTTTCCTTTGCCATATCTAACATCCTTGGGAGCAGAATCAGTGGTGTCAGATTGAGTAAATACAGGTTCGGATGAGACTGTGACAGACTCAGATAGTTCAGAGTGAACTGGGACAGGATCACTAGTGGATGAGGAAGTAGGATGATTTGAAGTTGAAAAATCCAATAACAAGTCAAAATCCAAACTCTCATCTTCTCTCACAAACTTCTCCCCCTGAAGATACAAGTTTGGAAAGTAAGATTCACGTTCATTGAAAGTAACATCCATAGAAACAAAGAATTTTCGGGAGGGTGGATGATAGCACTTGTATCCTTTTTGGGTTGAGGAATATCCCACAAATACACATTTTAGAGCCCTTGGATCAAATTTTCCTCGGTTGTGACTGTGAACACGTACAAAGGATGTACATCCAAACACTCTAAGAACAAGATTATTTGTGGTGTGGAAGTTAGGATAGAAAGTAGACAATACATCCATTGGACTCTGAAATCCGAGGATTCTAGATGGCAATCGGTTTATGAGATGTGTTGCTGTAAGAACAGCCTCCCCCAAAAGGTTTTAGGTACATGATGTTCAAATAACAATGCTCAAGTTTTTTCAAGGAGATCACCATTTTTCCTTTCTGCAACTCCATTTTGCTGCGGGGTATTCACACAAGATGACTCATGGATTATCCCTTCTTTTTGAAAATATGGATTTAGAGTTTGATTGAAATAGTCTCGTGCATTGTCAGACCTAACTCTCTTGATGGTCACTCCAAACTGATTTTTAATCATGGAGCAGAAATTTGGAAAAACAACACTGACATCAGATTTTTGTTTAAGAAGAAAGACCTAGCAAACACTAGTGCAGTCATCAATAAAGGAAACAAGCCATCGTGCCCCAGAAATATTAACAATAGTAAATGGACCCCAGACATCACTATGGATTAAATGAAAGGGAATGGAACTTCTGCTATTGCTCACTAGAAAGGGTACACGTTTGTGTTTGGCAAGTTCACATTTTTCACAATGAAAAGACTCAATATCTAAATGTTGAAACAAAGATGGAAACAAGAGTTTTATAACTCGAAATGATGGATGTCCAAGTCGACGATAATGGAGCTAAATTTTCTCCGTATTAGATGACAAAGACTCGGAAACAAATGACACTAACGGTTTACCCTTGGAGATGGTTGGTTGACTTGCTTCAAGAAAGTAGAGGCCACCCCGTTCTCTAGCATGTCCAATTATCGTCCCCGAACTCTTGTCCTGAAATACACAACTATTATGATGAAAAACCACCATACATTGTAAGTCATGGGCAAGTTTTTGGATGGATATCAGATTGGTAGTGAGTTTCGGGACATGGAGAACATTTTTCAAGATTAACAATGGGTTAATTTGGACACTTCCAATTCCTGCCACAGTGGTCAAAGAACCATCTGCAGTGGCTATTTTCCTACTGTTCGGGCACGGGGAATAAGTGGTGAAGATATTTGGTGAAGGGGTCATATGGTCGGTAGCTCCTGAATCCATGATCCAAGAGGTGGAAAATGGTGTATCCGAAACATTTAATCCAATGGAAAGTAGAAACTTATCTGAATATGCCACAGAACAAGTACTTGAGAGCTTTTCTAAATTGCTGATGAGTGCACTCACCCTGTCCAAGTCATCTTGGTTGAGACTAGCAATGTCTGACTGTGGTGGCTCAGCAATTTGGCCAGCTGTTATATTGGGTTGTCCACTTTTGGATTGCCCCCCGTTTTGTTCCCATTCTCGACTGGGTGGTTTCCCATGAAGTGTCTAGCATTTTGTAGTTACAACTCGTGTTTGAGAGGTTGACATGGTAAAAAAAAATATTTTGCAGCAATTAAGGCTGCTTGAATAGGAAAAATAAAGAGAAAATGACAGCAATGAAGGCTGCTCGAAAGAGAAGACTGCAGTAATGAAGAGACTGCTTGAAAGCGAAGAGAGAATAACAACAATGAAGGCTGCTCGGTACAAATTAGTATCAAAACAATTGGAAACAACACCAGCAATAAAGGCCGGTTATATAGCACCTACGAGGGAGAAAAATAGAGGAGAAATACCAGCAATTAAGGCTGGCTAGTCGTAGGAATTAGAATGAACGAAACACCACCAGCAATGAAGGCTGATCGGCAGAAGAAGAAGAAGCAAAGAATAGGCGCAAGCAGAAAAATCAGAAGCAGATCAGGATGAACAGCTCTGATACCATGTAAGAAATTGAGAGAGAATAATCTCTTTTCATTTATTTCTTAAAGATTACAATGAGCTAATTATATACAAGCTGCCTAAGGCACAAATATAGCAACTACCCTAATAAATTGATTCATAAAATCTCCTAATCAATCCTCTAATTACTGCCCACAAAATCTCCTAATTACTGATTACAAAATCCCCTAATTTCAGGGTCAAACTTTCCTAATTCTAGTGTTACAATATTTACGGCCTTACTTTCTTAAAATACACCCTTTAGCCATATTTTCCCACAACATTATCTGTAATTGTCTTGGGTAGAGGTTCAAATGTCTCCCAAAATTTTTTTTCGTGTATTTTCTTTCTCCCCATGAAGAGAATTTTGGGTAAAAAATGGATTTTTTTCCAAAAACGAGTCATCCATAGTAATATGGTATTTTTTTTGTGTGAGGGCTAAAACATTTATACCCCTTCTGATTAGGTGCATAGCCCAAAAAAATGCATTTCTCAACTCTCGGATCTATATTAGACCAAAATCTGTTGGGGAGATGGGCAAAAACCGCATAGCGAAAAACTTTCAAGGGTGAATCCGAACGGAGCCTTGATGCAAGAAATTCTCTTTTGAAAACATCTAATGGTGTTTTGGATTGTAAAAGACGTGTAGGCAGACGATTAATTAAGTTCAATGCTGTCAAGACTGCATCCCCCCACAAATACTTTGGAACATGCATGTGAAACATGACAGCACGAGCTACCTCAAGCAAGTGTTTGCTTTTTCTTTCAGCAATTCCATTTTGTTTAGGAGCATCACGACACGTAGATTAGTGTAAAATACCTTTTTCGCGTACAAAAACCATCCAAAAACTTATTGAAATACTCCGTTCCATTATTTGAACGCAGTATACCAACAATTGTTGTTTGAAATTGATTTTTAATCAGATTGTAAAAATCTTTAAAAGTTTTTTCAACCTCGGATTTTTCATGCAATAGGTAAATCCAACAAAGACGAGTATGGTCGTCTATAAATGTCACCAGCCATCGTTTCCCTATCATAGTAGTGATTTTTGAAGGACCCCAAACATCATTATGGAGTAAATAAAAGGGTTTTGATGGACAATAGGATTTAGGAATAAAAGTTGTACGGTGACTTTTTTCCAAAAAACAACTCTCATAATGTAAAGATGTGATATCAATATTTTTAAAAAGTGATGGAAATAGACTTTTTAGATAGACAAAACTCAGATGTCCTAATTTGTAATGCCAAGACATAATTTGTTCATAAACAGAGATAGAACTGATACTCTCAGGCCCTGAGCTTTTTTATTACTATATATATTATCTTTAAAGTAGTAGAGGCCATCTCTCATCTTAGCACTGCCAATCATCCTCCTTGAGCTCCGGACTTGAAAGACATAACAGAAATTAAAGAAAGTGATCGAACAGTTATAATTAGCAGATAATTTACTGACAAACAGCAGATTGCACGTAAGTTTAGGAACATGAAGGACAGATTTAAGACCTATCATTTTAGAGATTTTTATAGAATCTTTACCTGCAATAGGGGAAAAACTTCCATCTGCAATTTTAACCTTTTCAAATCTAGAACACGGAGAGTAAGAGTTAAACAAATTCGAAGAACTTGTTATATGGTCTAATGCTTTAGAATCTATTATCCATGGAGTAGAAGAATTTAGGTTGTATGACAGAGCAAATATCCTGTTACTTGTTTGTGCCATAGAAACACTACGAGTACTAGATGAAGAATTCGATTTTAGCAGCATTAGGGGACGGTCCAACTGCTCCTTGGTGAAGGGGTTGACTTTGGCCTCGTTTGTTGTAGGAGGACCCTGTCGATTCCTCTCTCTAGGCTTGAAATTTGTTGGCTTCCTGCGTATTTTCCAGCAGGTTTCATGAGTGTGACGTGGTTTATTGCAATAATCATACCAAACCCGAGGTTTTTGCTTAGCACTTTTGTGCGGATTCCTGGGGTTCTTTTGCCAAGTTTGAACCTGTAGCTGCCAAGGCAGAACCCGAACCTGTAACAACAAGAGTAGACCCTTCTATGGCTATTTCAACTCCCTTTTTTTCCCAACATAACGTTCTTGCAACTCTCCTCTCTTTTTACCTCCGAAAAAACTTCACCAATTGGAGGTAGGGGCTGTGTTCCTAAAATTCGTTCCCTCCCTTCATCCAATTTGACATTGAGGTCCACAAGAAACTTGAAAATCCGATTGTCCTCCACCAGCTTCTTATGATGGCGAGCATCCTGGATTTCCACTCATAGGCATTGAAAAGATCAAGATCCTGCCATACTCTCTTCAGCAAATTAAAATACTTGGTCACATTGTCCTCCCCTTGTCGCATCTCTCCTACTTTCACAGTTAACTTGAAGATTTGGCACTGATTTCTCAAATCTGAGTACATTTGATTCATGTTCTCCCAAAGCTCTTGTGCCATTGGATAGCACATATAGTTAGAGCTAATTTCTTCGTCCATTGAATGTACCTGCCACGTCATGACCATTGAATTCTTGGCATCCCATGTGGCGTACGCTGGATTATTCTCAGCGAGAGGTTTCTTCTCACTGGTTAGGTACCCCTTCTTCCCACGACCACGAATATATCCTATTGAGACCACTGCAAAAAATTAGGACCATTTAGACAAATCGTGGTGATTTGGACAGAGTGCGATTCGGTTTTGGTTGTAGCAGAATTTTTTGATGTTATTTGGACAGGAGTGGGTTTGGAAACTGGGGTGGTAGAGTTGATGGAGATTTCTGACATGATGTTGATGGCTTAGGGCGTGGGAAAAAAACAAGAAAAACTAGAAGAAGAAGACAGCAAGAATGAGAAGAAGATGGGAAAAAATTGATTTGCTCTGATACCAAATTGAAAGGTAAATGTATGGGGATAATTTCTCTATTCATTAAATTCCAACTTATAGGAAAATACATGCCATGATAAACAACCTTCAAATCAGGAATAAAATCACTGATTTAAGGTAATCACTGATTTAAGACAATAAAAGTAAACTTCCCTAAAATAATCCTAGCCATTAATTGCCTAAGTACACTGGTTTTCCAACAAAATGGCCAAACATTAAACACGAGGAGGATCACTAATGAAATTTGATGGTCAAAATATTTAGATATCTTTGACTGCTAGGAAAGGTATAGAAGAAAGAGTTTATTGGGAGAAGTGAAGGAAAAGAATATCCTCTGTAAATTTTTGTTCAAAATGACAATGCATTAACAGTCTATGCTATCGTTATTTTGGTTAGTTGCATGTAAGTGAGCTTATTTAAGGCATGAAGATTTTTATTGCATGGCATTGCAAATTGTTTTGTCCATGAAATTTTGGAAACTGTTTCCTACAAGAAATCAATTAGTGTTCTATTAGTTGAAGGATAGGGAATGTTTTGGGGGAAGGATAATCTGGAGGAAAATGGAAAAAAAATGTGGATGTTAGGTGTTGAGAAGAGTACTTTGTGGAGAAAAAACGAAGAATAGGTTGAAGAAACTTTTACTCCAGCCATAATGATACTTACTGAAAATTAGCTGTTTTAGGCATAGTTGCTTTGGGGAGGGGGAGTGGGAGAAATACTTCACATGGAGGAAGTATGTTTCTTTTTACCTTGCCTTTCTTAGGTGGGGGAAGGACGAAAGAGGAAAGTTGGGGAGGGAGAAGATGGAGATGGTGGGAGGAAGAGGAAGAGGAAGGGGGAAGTTAGGGGGAGAGACAGAGTAGGTAAAGAAGATGGGCATGGGGCAGCAAAGAGAGGGTGTTTGAAAAGCGGCTAGGGTTTCAGGTATGGAGATAGGGAAATACCTTGAATGAAAAGTAAAAGTATGAGATTGGCTTTGATTCAGTTTTAACGGTTGAATTTGACCAAAGGGTCACCATTAAACAACTTTATTAATTTGAGGGCAACATATGCTTGAGTTAAATAGTTGAAGGCTAAAATGAACATTTGGAAGAAGTTTAGGTGCCATTGGCATATTTTTGCCCTATTTAATTTTGAAACTAGAAATTGAGATAATTTTAATCATTAATGCCCGAAAATTATTTTCTTTCTTCCAACCCTGCGAAATTGGGAGGGGTAGAAATACTAATGTGTAGGGAGATGGTACTCCACCTGTGTCCTCTCAAACAGTAAACAAACCAATTACTTCTACAATATTTTCCCTCATCTTTTCCTTCCACATTTCGCCCAAACCAAAATTAGTGTTATAAAGGTATCATGAGTGTTTCATGGTCTTTAAACAACAACAACAACAACCACCACCACCAACAATGCCTTACTCCCAAGAAACTTGGGGTCGGTACATGAACTAATAAAATACTTCGTGTGGTCATTAACATGAATTTTCTCCCTCCACTTCTTTCTATCTACCATCACACTCTTATCCAAATCTAACAGGGACATATTTCTTTTAATTTAAAAAATGAAACAAAACTCTTAAAAAAAGCATTTTTGAATTTATCTCGTCGTTTAGGTCATTTTGTAGATCTTAATTCAAAAAACTCTTTGTAACATTGCATAGATATTTCAACCTATGATTTTCAATTAAGAAAAAGAATTAGACCTTTCATTAATTTACAAATTGTGTCAAGAGTTGTATCAAATCAAGATGTAAATGAGCTGTAAATTAATTAGGATAATGAGTTGTAAATAGATTAGGAAGATCAATTTCAAATCCCTTAAATGAAGGGATATGATTAGATTAGTTTGATCCCTTAAATGGAGGGATTTGATTAGACAACTATTTAGATTTATGAGTAATCTTTTTCCTCTTGTAAGCTACTATATAATACCGTGTAAAGTCAATCATGTAAGTGAGAAAATCAGTATCCTTTTTCTCAGATTTTGTTACATGGTATCAGAGTCCTAGGCTTTATAGAATTCTTCTTTCTCTTCTTTGTTGAGAAGCCTTCATTGCTGTCATTTTCTCTTTGTTTTTCCTTTCTCCACCTTCTGTCGGGCACCCTTAATTGCTGCAAACGTCTTTCCTTCACCATGTCAACTTCCCAAACACAAGTTGTAAGAGCAAAATGCTAGAGGCTATAGGGTAAACCACCAAGTTGAGAGTAGGGAAACCATGGAGAGCAGCCTAAAATTGAGGAAAATTCTACAATGGTAGTGTTCAATAGTGAGGAAATTGAGAAACTAAGAAGCTTGTTAGGATCTCTTGAGAAGCATTGCAGAGCATGTTCTTTGGCTCTTTCAGGTAAATCTTCATTTTTCTTTTTGCATGAATGCCTCAGACAAAATTTATGCCGACTTATGGATCATGGACTCTTGTGTCACAGACCATGTGACTCCTACATCTCAACTCTTCCACACCTATACCCCATGCCTAAGTAGCAGAAAATTGTAGTGGCCAATGGTTCTTTAGCTACCATTGCAGGGTTCGGAGATGTTCATATCACACCTACCCTTGTCCTTAAAAATGTCCTTCATGTGCCAAAACTATCGACCAGCCTTGTTTCCATTCAAAATATTACCCATGATCTTTAATGTTTTGCTATTTTTTTCCCCTTCTTATTGTGTTTTTCAAGAACAGGGCTCGGGGAGGAGGGTTGGACTTGCTAAGGAAAGAAGCGGCCTTTATACCTTGAATCATCTTAGAAGGGTAGGATCAATTTATCCTCTTCTTTTCTCAGTTCTTCGAATAAAGATGCCATTTGGCTGTATCACTTACAGCTAGGTCATCCATCATTTAGGACTCTAAAAAATCATGTTTCTTCATTTGTGTCAAGGGTTAGATATCTCCGAGTTTCATTGTGACATTTGTGAATTGGCAAAACATACTCGTGTATCTTTTCGTATTAGCAACAAAAAAAGTTCTCATCTGTTTCATTTAATTCATACTGTCATATGGGGTCCTTCTACTATTCCTAATGTTTTTGGGGCGTGTTGGTTTGTATCCTTGATTGATGATTGCACTCGGGTTACATGGCTCTTTCTTCTTAAACAAAAATTTGATGTTAGCATTGTTATACCTAATTTCCACTCAATGGTTTAAAACCAATTTAGGGTTAAAATAAGGAGGTTTAGGACAGACAATGCTAGAGACTACTTTAACTAAAATTTATCACCCTACTTTGAATCACAAGGAATCATCCTATGTCTACACACCTCAATGGGACAGCTGAAAGGAAAAATGGGCATTTACTCAAATACCACCCATGCTTAACTCTTTCAAAGGAATGTTCCTAAGTCCTATTGGGGAGAGGCTGTTCTCACTTCCACTAGATGATAAATAGACTTCCCTCACATGTGTTAGACAACAAAAGTCCCGTAGATGTCCTTAATAGTTTCTGCCCTCATTTCTGAACCTCTAATGGTCTCACATCTAGGATATTTGGGTGCACTGTCTTTGTTCATGTCCACAATCAACACGGAAGCAAGTTAGACCCCGAGGAACCAAATGTGTTTTCCTTGGTTACTCATCCAGTCAAAAGGGATACAAGTGCTACCATCCTTCCTCTAGAAAGTTTTACATCTCATCAGATGTTACCTTTGCTGAAAATACACCATTTTTCACCAAGTCCTCTCTTCAGGGGGAGATTTCAATGATGGAAGATAGTACTTGTGGGTTCTTTGAACTAATTAAAACTCTTGATCTTCCTCATGTTCCAGCCCGCGGTGCTAAACCCGAGTTCTTTGATTCAATCACATTGAACCTGAGTCATCACTTAATTCTGCCACTGAACCTGAGTCATCACTTAATTCTGCCACTGAACTTGAGTCATTACCTAATTCTGCCACTAATTTTGCCACTGAATCTGAGTCATCACTTATCTTAACTAGCTTTAATCACAATTTTCCATGGTCCTCTCAGGTGAATTCAAGGAGAAAGGCTGTTCCAGAACTGACACAAGTCCAAGAATCCAACTCAGACTCTGGGAATGAGATCATAGTAAGATTTGATCCACCTTTACACACAATTTGTTGAAACCTTTAGTAACCCAACTAATGACTTAGACCTTCCCATTGCTATTAGAAAAGGCACAAGAGAATGCACTAAAAGACCACTCTATCCACCATCTCACTATGACTCTCTTAAGCGCCTATCACCATTCCGCAGAGATTCATTGTAAGTTTAAACACCATCGCTATTCCTAACACTGTTTTTGAGGCATTGTCAAAAAGGGAATGGAGGGATGCTATGAGAGAGGAAATGAGTGCACTAGGAAAGAATAGAACATGGGATATTGTTGATAAGCCGAAAGGGAAAAACATTGTTGATTGTAAGTGGATTTTCACATTGAAATACAAGGCTGATGGATCCCTTGAGAGATATAAAGTATGATTGGTGGCCAAAGGATACACTCAAACCTATGTTGTTGATTTTTAGGAGACATTTGCTCTAGTGGCCAAAATTCATACTGTGAGAATTTTGTTATCATTGGTTGCTCACTTCAATTGGCAACTTTTACAGTATGACGTTAAGAATGCATTTCTCCACGGTGACTTAGATGGAGAAATCTACATGAACATCCCACTAGGATTCAATGTGAACGCAAGTAAGAAGGTGTGTAAGGTGAGAAAGGCTCTTTATGGATTAAAATAGGCTCCCAGAGCATAGTTTGGGAGATTTGCAAAAGTAATGAAAAATTGTGGATATAAACAAAGCCAAGGTGACCACACTCTCTTTATTAAGTATTCAGTTGCAGGGGGAGTGACAACTCTTCTAGTCTATGTGGATGCCATTATGGTAATTGGAAATGATGAGGGTGAGAAACGCGAGTTGCAACAGAGACTAATGAAAGAGTTTGAGATAAAGGAATTAGGGAAACTAAAGTACTTCCTTGGTATTGAGGTGGCATATTCTAGACATGGGATCTTTATATCCCAACAGAAGTATGCAACTGATTTATTGACAGAAACAGGAAAGATAGGGTGTATGCCAGTCTCTACCCCAATGGATCCAAACCAAAAGTTAGGAGAAGCAAAAGAAGAACCTAGTGTTAATAAAAGAATGGAGCAGAGGTTGGTCGGTAGACTCATATACCTTACTCACTCCCAACTAGACATAGTATACTTAGTGAGGGTAATTAGTCAATTCATGCATGATTTAAGAGAACCTCATTTTCAAGCAGCTTGTAGGGTACTACATTACTTGAAAGGCAATCCTGGAAAGGGGATTTTGTTAAAAAAGAATAATACTCTTGCTCTGGAAGCTTACATCGATGTTGACTATGCAGGTTCCCTAGTAGATGGAAGATCAGTCACGGGATATTGTACTTTTCTTGGAGGTAATTGGTGACATGGAGGAGCAAGAAGCAGAATGTGGTGGCAAAGTCATTTGCAAAATCAAAATTTAGGGCTATTACTCAAGGACACTGTGTGAACTACTCTGGCTGAAGATTATTCTAGATGATTTGAGACTAAAATGGAAAGGTCCTATGAGGCTTTATGTGACAACAAGTCAGCTATCAATATTGCTCACAATCCTATACAACATGATAGGACAAAACATATTGAAATTGATAAACATTTCATTAAAGAACAATTGGAGGAAGGGTTAGTATGTATGTCCTATGTTTCATTAAAAGACCAATTAGCTGATGTTCTAACAAAGAGGCTGAACAGTTCGAGTTTCCATGATCTTGTTTTCAAGCTGGGAACGGAAGGCATCTATTCCTCAGCTTGAGGGGGAGTGTTAAGTGTAAATGAGCTATAAATTAATTAGGATAATGAGTTGTAAATAGATTAGGAAGATCAATTTCAAATCCTTTTGTAAAGCACAAATATGAGAATGAATTTTCTATTCTGTTTTAATATGAGAGTATTTAATTGATTAATTGAGTAAAACTTAATTTATTCGATAACGATTTAGGCTTATATACAGCCTTTACAACTTTGCATACAAGTCCCTAGAATTAACTATACTCTCAATAAGACCCTAATAAAGATATAAATCTTAACACTCCCCCTCAAGATGGGCAGAAGATATCCATTAAGACCATCTTGTCACACAATCTTGAGAGATCTAATGAACTAAGTCCTTTAGTGAGACAGTCAGCCACTTGCTCTCTAGTAGCTACATGTCCCAGCTCCAATAGTCCACTATCCAGCTTTTCTTTGATGAAGAACCTATCAATCTCCACATGTTTGGTTCTGTCATGTTGCACGGGGTTATTGGCAATGCTAATTGCGGACTTGCTGTCGCACCGCAGCTTCATTTTAACTCCTTTATCCATCTTGAGCTCTACTAACAAATCTCTCAACCATACCATCTCCGCAACTCCTAAAGCCATTGCCCTATACTCAGCCTCTACTGTTGACCTTGCAACCACTGACTCCTTCTTACTCTTCCAGGATACCAAATTGCTGCCTACAAACACGCAATATTCAGCTGTGGACTTTCTATCATCAGCACAACTTGCTCAGTCAGAGTCACAATAGCCCTCAATGTTCAGATGTCCATTCTTCTTAAAGATCAACCCCTTCCCTGGTGCACTCTTCAGGTACCTCAGAATTTGGTACACTGCGTTCATGTGGCCCTTCCTTAGGTCATGCATATAGCGGCTCACCATACTCACAGCAAATGATATGTCAGGACGAGTGTGACTTAGATAGATGAGACGTCCTACCAACCTCTGGTACCGCTCACGATCAACCGGCTTTCCTGCCTGAACCTCTGATCAATTGGTGAAACCGCAGGCTTGCAACCCAACATGCCTGTCTCTGTGAGTAAGTCTAACGCATACTTCCTCCGAGATAGAACAATCCCCTCTTCTCCACGAGCCACCTCAATCCCCAGGAAGTATTTTAGCTGCCCGAGGTCCTTCACCTCAAACTCTTTGCCCAGTTTTGCCTTCAGTTGAGCAATCTCACCCTCGTCATCACCGGTGATAATCATATCATCCACATACACTGCTAACATAGCAATGTGATCACCCTGTTGTCGAAAGAACACTGTGTGATCGGCATTGATTTGCTGATAGCCCGTGCTTACCATAGCTCTTTTGAACCTGTCAAACCAAGCTCTAGGAGACTGTTTCAACCCATACAGTGACTTCTTTAATCTACAAACCTTGTCCACTGTGTGATTTGTACCAAAGCTTGGGGGAACCTCCATATACACCTCTTCTAGCAGATCTCCGTGAAGAAATGCGTTTTTAACATCCAACTGATGTAGTTTCCAACCCCCATTCACTGCAATGGAGAAAAGTGTCCTTACTGTTCCCATTTTGGCCATGGAAGCAAAGGTCTTATCATAGTCGATGCCATATGTCCGACTATACCCCTTCGCCACCAACCGTGCCTTGTAGCGATCAATTTTTCCTTCTGGGGTTTGCTTCATTGTGAACACCCACTTGCACCCCACTGCCTTCTTGCCTGGTGGTAGTGACACTATCTCCCAAGTTCTGTTCTTATCCAGAGCTCCAAGTTCTTCTTGCATAGCTGCTTTCCACTTTAGATCCTCTTTAGCATCTTGCCAACATTTAGGTAAAGTAATAGAGTCCAAAGATGTAATGAATGCTTCATACGTAGGTGATAAATTAGAGTATGAGACAAATTGAGCAATGTCATACGGGAAACCATAACTGTCGGGGGGAACTCCTGCATTATTGCGAGAGGTCCTCCTTACTATCATGGGAGTGGGATGAGAAGAAGGAATTATAGCACCTGTGTTTTTTGAGTTTGAGGGTGGTGTGGGTGTCTCAGAAGTTGGAGTAGGCCGGGACAAGGGACTTGATGGCACCAGTGGTACTGTAGATGTTGACTCTAGCACCTCATTCTGCCTCCTCCTAGTATACACTCTCAACTCCCCCTGTGCCTGAGTCCTAACACCGACGGGTTCCTCCTCTTCTTTGTTCTCGTGCTCTTCAACTGATTCCCTCCTTTCAACAGAATAAGGAATCGATAAGGGAATTGATCCTACATTCACCAACCTCTCACCATTCTCCCCTCTCGCCTCATACCTTCTTTATCGATAAGTCACCAATGGGTGAGGTCACCTCCAATGTATAATATGGCTCAAACTCTCGAAAATGCACATCCATGCTTACAAACAACCTTTTCTCTACTGGACTCCAACAAACATACCCCTTCTGGGTAGCAGAGTATCCTACAAAGACACATTTCACAGCTCTAGGACCAAGCTTCCCTACGGATGGTCTGTTGTCCTTCACAAAACACACACAACCAAACACCTTCAATGGGAGGATCCCACCATTATCTCCTTTCAACATTTCACACGGAGACTTCCAATCCAACACTCTTGTGGGCATCCCGTTGATCAATTGAGCAACTGTTAAGACCGCTTGCCCCCATAACTCGCTTTGGGACATTCATCGCGATCATCATGCTCCTAGCTGTCTCTAGAAGGTGTCTGTTTTTCCTTTCTGCTACCCCATTTTGAGCTGGTGTGTATGGACATGTAGTTTGATGTTGTATGCCTTGAGCTGACAAGTATTCCGCAAATGCTCTATTGGTATACTCTGTACCATTATCGTACCTCAATATTTTCACCACTCGCTCCATATCGAGTCCGAATAGACCTATGAAAGTCTTTGAAGCAATTAAATACATCACTCTTATTTTTCATCAAATACAACCAAGTAACACGAGAAAAACAATCAATAAAAGTCACAAAATATCTAAAACCATTCATAGAACTAGTGGAACAAGGTCCCCAAACATCGAATGTATCAAATCAAAAGCACGAGAGCTTCTATGACCGTAACTAACATAAGAACTTCTAGTAAGTTTTCCAAATTCACATGCATCACACACAACTTTCTCGTTTATTGGCATTTTCAAATAAAACCGGATACAACCGACTTAACACACTAAACGAAATGTGTCCCATGCGTTGGTGATGGAGCATCAACACATCCTCAAGCACTCATCTCGCATCCTCCTACTCCTACCTTCTCCACCACAGATATCAATGCCGAGTCCATCCCCTCACGATCCAGGTACCACAATCCATTACGCCACGTGCCGATCCCAAGTCTCCGGCCCGTCTCCTTCTCCCGGAAGATCACCTTGGGAATATCAAAAGAAACCACACATTTTAGTTGGAGTATAATGGCACTAATAGATAAAAGATTTATCGGGAAAGAAGGAGCATGCAAAACATTGGACAAAGTTACCGAACCCGTACACTTCACTCGTACCCTTACCAACCACAAGTCGTGCTGTCCCGTCGCTGGTCCGGATGCTCTCTCGGCATCGCTAAGTGAGTATAGGAAGAGAACTCACTAGCATTACTCGTCACATGTCGAGATGCACCGTAATCTACGATCCATTCCGGTGATCTAGTGGTGGAGATAGAGGCAAGAGCAAGACCTTTGGTCAATTGAGCATAGGTAGCAGTGTTACGCATGGGCAAAGCGGAGGTGGATGCATCCTCAACCGCACTCTTTTTGGCTCCATCACCCGCCGCTCTCGCTTCCTTCTCGCATTTCTAATAGCGCTCGGTCTTCCTCGCAAAGACCACACCCGCCTCTTCCTCTTCCTCCGCTACCATCGATTGGCCCGATAACCTCTTCCACCTCTTTCGCCCCCACGGCCGCGACCACGACTCGCAAACCGTCCACGTCCACCTGAGTCTCTCTCCTTGGGTAGCTTAGGACAAGCCTGTTTCAGATGACCTACTTCACGACAGTTGTAGCACTGCCTAGTCTCCTATTTAAACCCTGTGTTACCTGAGTTGGAGACCACTAGCGCTGACTTCATCCCAAGATGTCCGCCTGTCCCAACCTGTAGCTTAATATGACTCTCCTCCTGTATCATGGCCGAGACAGCCTCCTCAAGTGAAGGGATCCTCGTCTGAGCTAGCAGCATCGCTGTCCTTTGCTCAAATGCTGGGGCTAACCCCTGGAGAAATAACATAGTCCTCTCCTGAATCAAGGCCTCTCTTTCCTTACACTCAGGATCTTTACAACATGCTCGAGGTGAGAAATGATCATGATCTAGTCACAAGCATTCCAACTCTGTGGCATACTCCTGCACTGTCCTATCTCGTTGGACTGTAGCATAGATGTCTCTCTTAATCTGGAACACCCTCAAATTGTTCCCCACGCCATCATAGGTTCTCCTCAACTTCTCCCAGACATCATTGACCTTCTCGATGCCATCCACTGTTGCAGCAATAGACGGGACCATTGGGTTGAGAAGCCACATGTACACCAACATGTGAGTTGACTTCCACTCATCTCTCCCTGCCGTGCCCTCAGCTGGCTCTGCTTTCTTAGCTGTCAAGTACTCCCCTAGATTCCTCCCTTCCAAAGTATACCTCACCCGACGTGACCAGCTCAGATACGTTGCTGGCCCATCGAGTTTCAAATCAACAGGTGGAAGCTCCACCTTAACAGTAGGTGGCCTCGCAAAATTTTCACCCCCCGACATCCTCATAAACCGCATCAATGTCGCAAGATCTGCAGGATCCAATTTCTTAACCACCTCCATCGTATTCTTGCTAGCCTCTGTCATCGACTCGTATTCAGGTTCCGCACACCTATCACACGAGTCTATCACACACTTACCCTTCTTCTTCTCCTTGACCCTACCTCGATCTTCTACATATCAAGATCTGTCTAGAACTCCGGCATCTTCATGCTATCTCAGGACCCATGGGGTATCGCCCTCCTCGCACGGGCACAGAGATAGAAAACAAACGGGAAGTTGTGAGGGGCCTAGAGAGAAATGAGGGTTACTGTTACTGGAGCGATTTTACTGTAGCGGCGGTACTGTAGCAGTGCCCGGGTACTGTAGTGGCGGGAACTGTGCGGCGAAGCAGGTTATGGCTAGGGTTTGGCTCTGATACCAAATTGATTAATCGAGTAAAACTTAATTTATTCGATAAAGATTTAGGCGTATATACAGCTTTTACAACTTTGCATACAAGTCTCTAGAATTATCTATGCTCTCAATAAGACTCTAACAAAGATATAAATCTTAACATATTTACATTCCTATTCTATAACACTTCCCCTCTAGCTGGAGCATAAATGTTAGTCATGCCCAGTTTGTTACATATGTAATCAACTCGAACCTTATTCAGAGATTTTGTGAAGATATCTCCCAACTGCTCACCAGTCTTTACATACTCTGTAGAGATCAAACCTAGTTGTATCTTCTCACATACAAAGTGACAATCTATCTTAATGTGCTTAGTCTTTTCATGGAATACATAATTAGATGCAATATGTAGAGCTGCTTGGTTGTCACACCATAATCTAGCTGGACCTGATGTCTTAATCCCCTCTTCAGATAAAAGTTGAGATATCCACATAACTTCACATGTAGACTGTGCCATAGCTCTTTATTCTAATTCAACACTCGAACGTGAAACCACACTTTGCTTTTTACTCTTTCATGAAACCAAATTCCCTCCAACAAAGACATAATATCCTGAAGTGGATTTCCTATCTATCTTAGATCTTGCCCAATTTGCATTGGCGAAACACTCAATATGAGTATGCCCATGATTCTTGTATAGGATTCCGTGCCCATGTGCCCCTTTTAAATAACATAGAATTTGCTCCAAAGCTGCCCAATGATCAATAGTTGGAGAAGCCATAAACTGATTTATAATACTAATAGAGTATGCAATATTTGGTCGTGTTAAAGTGATCTAGTTTAGCTTTCTAACTAATCTTCTATACTTCTCAGAATCCTCAAACAATTCTCTTTCCTTCACAAGTTGCAAATTAGGAGTCATTAGTGTACTATATGGTTTAGCTCCCAATTTTCCTTCTCAGCTAACAAATCAAGTACATATTTCCTTTGGCTAATTAAAATTCTCTTGTTGCTTCTCATAACTTCTACTCCCAAGAAATACATCAATGTCACCAAATCTTTTGTTTAAAACTAAGTATGTTGAAAGGTTTTAAGGAATGAAATTCCAGTGGCATCACTTCCAGCAAAAACAATATCATCCACATAGACCACCAAAAGAATAATACTAGCACTAGACTGGGATAGTAACATCATCCTCCCCCTGATTAGAACAAATTGAAAATGGAGAAAAGGGTGTCTTCACGAAAAGTGACATAAATTGAGGCTAAATATTTATCTTGACTGGGACAGTAACATCTATATCCCTTCTGAACACGTGAATACCTAAGAAAACACACTTTAATGATTTTTAGGATCTAATTTTGTGAACTGAGGTTGAACATCCCGAACATAGCAAGTACAACCAAATGTTTTAGGTTCAATAGGGAACGAAGACTTAGTGGGAAAAAGGGTCTGATATGGGTACTCACCATTTACGACAGAGGAAGGCATTCAATTAATAAGAAAGGAAGCTATAGAAACTGCATTAGCCCAAAAGTGTTTAGGGACTTTCGTTTGGAATAGGAGGGTTCTTGCAATTTTAAGTAAATGTCGATTTTTTCGCTCAGCCACTCCATTTTGAGATGGTGTATCTACATAGGAAGTTTGATGGGTAATGCCATTTTGGATCATGTAGGAGCGAAACACATATAACAGGTATTCTTTTGCATTATCACTTCGCAAGGTTTGGACAGAAACATTAAATTGAGTTTTGATTTCAAACCAACAGGCACAAAAATGAGAAAATAACTCAGAATGATGTTTCATAAAATATAACCAAGTTATACGAGAATAATCATCAACAAAAGTAACAAAATACCGGAATCCAGTTTTAGATGTAACTGGACAAGGATCCCAAATATCTGAGTGAACTAATTCAAAAAGACCATTTGTTTGTTTATTGACTCTTCGACTTAAACTATCATGATGGTGTTGAGCAAACTGACAAGACTCACAATCTAATGAAGATAAATCATGATACTGAGGATAGAGTTTCTTTAAGGAAGAAAGAGAGGGGTGACCCAGTCGACAATGAGCTTCCAAAGGAGTTGCCATGGCAAAACAAGCAATAGGTCTTGGCACTTGTGTATCAAGAATTTAGAGACCTCCAAATGCATATCCTTTACCAATAATCTGTTTCGTCATAAGATCCTGAAAGACATAATTGCTAGGAAAGAACAAGATACAACAATCGAGTGTACATGTTAGCTTGCTCATAGAGATCAAATTAAAGGATAAATCAGGCAAACTTAAGATTGATGACAAATGAATTGATGGAGTAGGATTAATTGAGCGTGATCCAAGAACACGGGATGTAGAACCATTTGCTAAAGGAACAGGAGAACTAGATGTATGAGGTTGAAAGGTAGAAAATGGTTTAGAATTACCCGTGATATGGTCTGTGGCATTAGAATCAATGACCCATTTGGAAGAGGATGAAACAAGATAGGTATGTGAGTTACTTGACTCAGCAATGATAGTGACAGGTGTAGATGCTTCAGTGATGCCTGATATTGACTGAATTTGGCAAAAATCATCTGTAGAGATTAGAATAGACTTCTTAGAATTTTCAGTTGCATAAGCAACATTGGTTGATTGATTCCTTTGATTCTTGTATTGCAACTTTCGACAGTCTTGCTTCATATGTCCTGGCTTATGGCAGTAGTGGCACACAATCTCTTCTTTCTTATCATAATTACTTGATCCCCCTCCTTTGTTATTGCGACTTAGGCATTGGATGCTATATTCGAATGAGCTGATTGAGTAACTTCCGTGTGAAGCACTCTGCTAAATGTTTCTTGCAAAGAGGTGACCTTAGAACGAGCAAGAATCTGGGATTTTGCAGTCTCAAATTCAGAGGGAAGACTGGCCAAGAAACTTATGACAGCTATCTTCTCTCATTGTTCTTGCTGAACTTTAATATCAAAACTGAAAGGTAGCAACGTATTAAGCTCTTCATAGACCTTTTTAAAGTCCATGAAGTAGTTCGTTAGAGATTTTTCCTGCTTCTTTGCACGATAAAAGGGTTTGCACATCTCATAGATACTATTAATGTTCCCTTTTCCAGAATACAAAAAATCTAAATATGCCATTAGTTCCTTAACAAATTCACAATGTTTAATCAAACCAATAACCTCACTGTCAATAGAATTTCTGATTTGAAGGAATAGTTGAGCGTCATCCTTCAACCATACCTGCTTCGAATTATCTTTGGGTGGATCATCAATCAAATGATCTCCCTTCTCCATGCTTCTCAAATATAACCGAATTGTCTTGCTACATTCCAGATAATTAGTTCGATTAAGTTTATGTTCCGTGATTTTAGACATCATCGGAACCAGATCAGAGACAACAACAGACTTAATATCAACCATATTTGTAAAAACACAACGAATGAAGTATTGAAACAACAGTAGAAGACCAAAGTCTTTTATTAAAGAGTCCAAGATAACAAAACCTAGCAATCGACACAAAACAGAAATTTGTAATGTCGCCTGTGGTGCACTTGCGGCAGCTCTAGTCACCGAACTTTGTAGAACAGACAATCGACAAGCAATGCTTCTCCCTGGGTAGGCGGCGTCAACAAGAATTTACAGAAAGTGGTGACTCAAATTTTTGGAACCCACAAAAAATTTTAAGCCTCCCAAGTACCTAGGGTTGGCAACCTGGCTCTGATACCATGTAAAGCACAAATATGAGAATGAATTTTCTATTCTATATCAATTTAAGCTATGTAATATATGAGAATATATACATTTCTATTCTGTAACACCCTTAAATGAAGGGATATGATTAGATTAGTTTGATTCCTTAAATGAAGGGATTTGATTATACAACTATTTAGATTTAAGAGTAATCTTTTTCTCTTGTAATTTACCATATAATACCGTGTAAAGTCAACTATGTAAATGAAAAAATCAGTATCCTTTTTCTTAGATTGTTACATATCATTCTAACTAATGAAAGGATCTAGGAAAAAGAACAAGAAGGATTTTTTTTTTTTTTTAAATAAAATTTTTGGAAATTTTCGATTTTATTTATGACAATAAACTTAAAATAATACTCCAAAGATAGATTATCAAATCACTCACAAATTTCAAGAGCCATGGACCTATACTCTGCCTCCACACTAGAACGTGCCGCTAGAGTTGTCAAAATGGGCTAAGCCCATGGGCCAGGTCCGGCCCACTGTAATATGGGCTAGGGTGAGTTGCAATTTCTTAGGCCCATATTTCATCCGGGCCAAAGCCCATGGGCCACCTCTTTTTTTTTTTTTAATTTTTTAAATTCTCAAATTCAAAATTTACAAAAGTTTCAAAAATCAAAACCACATACTAATTATAGATGATGATGGTAATATATAACAACTTTTTAAATTTCTTTAATTAGTTAATAATTAGCAAGTATAATACTAATTATATTCTTCTTTCTTATTGTGATTTATGATTATTAGATGAACAATCCGACCTTAAAATAGTCATGTCAAATATATCATCGTCAACCGTAGATTCAATTAAAATCATTGAAAAAGTCTTAGATGATTGAAGAATATGCATCTTTCTGGCAGACTGGCAGTATGAGCAATACTTTTAGCCTTTTATGGCCTTTTTATGAAATTGTGAAACAAATGTTGATTTTTAACTTTGATGTTTCTAAATTTGAACTTTTAAATTAGATTACTGTATTTATATATTTGAGAGTTATGGGTTTAATATGTGATTTGTGATGTTTAATTTTTGGACTTGTTAAAATTGTAAATTTATGTAGAATTATGTGTAAAATATAATAGATAAAATATGCCTAACTTATTATTTGATATTTATATTTTATTTTAATTTAGAATTTGGTTCATTATATTTGTACTAGAGTTAGAATTAAAGACTGAAAAATATAAATATGGTATGAATTTTTTTAAAAAAATATTATTTATATATAAATGATCCATAAGATGGGCTGGGCTGGGTTTAAGATTTTACAGCCCATCAAAAAAATGGGTTGGCCCGTCCCGGCCCATATTTCTGCCAGCCCACGTGGGCCGGGCCGGGCTGCTCCATTTTGACAGCTCTACGTGCCGCCACACCTTTTTTCTTGCTTCTCCAAGAAATTAGATTACCGCCCAACAAAACCCAATATCCAAAAGTAGAACTTCTGTTTGAGGGATAGCCGGCACAATTAGTATCTTAGTTTCCAAAAACTTAAGTGTGTGCTTTATCCCTCATTTATTACTCCTTTCCCTAGAGATGTTTTAATGCATCTTGGATTACAAACTAAAGCATCTCAATGGCTGTTACATGGTTAATTAAGGAATTGACTAACAATGCTTGTTGCGAAGGAAATCTTTGGATGAGTATCTGCTAAATAATTCAGTTTTCCCACTAGGTGTTGGTACCTACCCTGACCAGGTAGAAGTTTGGTGTATGGAGTCAAACATCCTAATCTCCGTAAGAATGTTTGGATTGTGCTACCTCTGCTAGATACATACACCTTGTCTGGATTGAGCTACTTCTATCGCAAGGAAATACTTTGATTTGCCTAAATCCTTGTTCTGAAAGTGGTGGTTCAAGTGTTTTTTTTAAGCTGGTCTGTACCCTTTGAATCGTCACCTTGATAACAATATCCCTAACGTGGATAACAAGGTAAATACTCAAGTAATCTTTGTGACCATAGAAGACTGAAAAATCTGCCTCGCTATAAATAATGTGAAATTGGCAAACAACTTTGTTAAATTGAGCAAACCAAGCAGATGGATGTTGCTTGAGACCATAGAGAGGGTGCCAAATATGACAAACCATTCTAGACTCCCTCCGAGCAATAAAACCTGCTAGTTCCTCTATATAGACCTCTTCCTAGAAGTCCCCATGTAAAAGGCATTTTTAATGTTCAGTTGATATACCGGTAGGTGATTGCTTCTGATATCTAGGATTTATTATTTAGAAAGATGGAGAACTTGATGGCGACGTTGCACACCGAGTTATGGCGGGTTGGTTGAAATAGAGGAACGTGATTGGTATTCTATGTGATCGTAATATACCATTGAACCTAAAGGGAAAGTTCTATAGGACAACCATAAGACTTGCCTTGTCATATGGCACGGAATATTGGATAGTTAAAAGAAATCACATACTAGAAAGGATAGAGTTAGAAATGCGACTATTAGGGAAAAGGTGGGGGTGGCATCTATTGAGGAGAAGATGAGAGAAAGCCACTTGCGTTGGTTTGGACATGTACAGAGAAGACCGAGAGATGCGCCTGTTAGGAGGATTGAGGGAAGGAGGCAAGATAGATTAGATAGAGGTAGGGGCAGGCCTAAAACGACATAGATAGAGGTAATTAGGAGAGATATGTCTTTGTTAGATTTGGATGAAAGTATGATGGTTGATAGAAGGAAGTGGAGAGAGAGGATTCATGTGGATGACCACACGTAGCTTGGTATTGGTTCATGTAGCCGACCCCAAGTTTCTTGGGACTAAGGCTTAGTTTGTTGTTATTGTTGTTGTAGTTGATACAGAGGCCATTTCGCATGGTTGCCACAGAGAGAAAAAGTTGAACTAAGGTCATCTTTGCCTCTTGAGAGTATATGTCACTATTGTCCAAATCAAAGATTTGGTCATACCTTTTGTGACCAATTGGGCTTTGATCCCATCATTGCAACCGTCTAGGTCAACCTTCACAATAAACACCCATTGACAACTGACCACAGCCTTGCTGGAGGCAGAGGGATAAGTTCCCATGGGCTATGGAATGAAGAGCCTCTATCATCTTCCATTGTCTGTCTCCATCCAGAATGAGACAGTGCTTTCGAACAGTTTAAGGTATACAAACAGAAAGTAAGGAAGACACAAAGCCATATAGGGTGCAGAAAGACGATGATAGTTCAAACAGTTATATATTGGAAAATTATTATGATTAGATTAGTTACTTTGTTGTAAGAGTGGCAGAAGATCTAGTGCTGAAGTATGTAGAGCATTTCATCACGATGACACTAAAGATGACAATTTCGAGGGCCTCTATGATATGTCTATGGGAGAAGAGATATGTGAGAAGAATCCAGAGGTGTCAAGACTTTGGGGTTCCTTGAGAAGATGACTCTGGTAGATCTAAAGAGGATGATTTTGTTCAGAGTATAAACTGTTGGAGCAGGTGATTGAAGTAAAGGAATAGTGCCAACAATACAAAACTGATTGGAGAAGATGTAGTTGAAGGAGACCTCAAATACGAATGGCGTGAACTCATTGAAATGAACTTCAATCTTTGATAAGAATAAATTGATTATGGACTGGAATGAACGTCAGTCTTAGATCCAAATAAATCAAGCATGGAACCAAAATGAACTTTGGTCTTACATGAAAAGGAAAATCAAACACAGATCACTTTTTTGTAGTAAGAGTCTCTGTCCCCTAGCTTTGATACCATGTGGAGAATAAACTAGAGAGAGAAGAAAAACATTTGAGAATGCTTGGGAGCAATGTCTCTAAGCACTTACATATTTATAGTATATAACATTCCTTATTTACAGTAACTCCCATTAATTATGGGAATCCCAGTATTTAAGCCGTATAATAAATCAATCCTTGATAAAATCAGTCTTTGATTATTGTTTACCATAAGCAATTATACAGTCAACAACAAATATATTTGATCAGGCGCAACTAGTCCTGAAAATTGCCTTTGTTCAATGAGGACAATTTTCCTCAGACTAACAAGGATCTTTTTTGGCAATTAAATCTGTTTTGTGTCCTAGGTTTGACCCAAATCAGATGTAACCTTGTAGGAATTACATAGAACACTAGAACACTAGAACACTTTGAGTCTTACAAGAATTAGCTACGGGAAAAGTTAGTTTAGTAACATAAGACACCCAAGTCCCAAATTGTAGGTAATTCTTGTATCCACCACCAGACAAGAAATCCATCAACTCCCCAATAAACAATTACTTCCAAACACAAGATGCTCATTGGCAATAGCCAGATATTCATTGTCTGAAAACACAAAGCATTCATTGGGTTTCATTGTTGGTAAATGCATCCAGTGGCAACAAGAAGGGTCAAATGCTTACCATTCAAGCAGCTGGCAGGAAAACTAAACCCAATGTTCAATCACATGATTCTGCTGCCTCAATCTATGAAGTCCACCGATTCTAACAATTGAGTGAAAACTTCTGTTTAAATGTGCAATATCATCATAATCTGACCTCGAACAACAAATAAGAAGCTAATAGAGTTGTTCCGGCTGATGGCATGAATGAGGGAACTGGTATCGGAATTTTCCCCATCTTGATGGCAACTGCTGGATTGGTCTGCTTGGGACATTGCCCGCAAGTGCTAGCGCTGTCTCTGATCGTTCTCGAGTATCTGATTGCTTGGGCAACTTTGTGACTATTGCTTCCTTGTCATCATTTTCTAATGGTCGCTTCGCATACTGAACATCCATTTTTTCCAGCCTGTAGTTCATGCAAGTCTAGTTACTTTATCAATCACGGGTTCTGGGATAATCTTTGGTGGATTTGATGGATTTCTTGCCATAATGGTGGTGCAGAGAGTGGGAGAACTGGTGGTGGAGAATGAAGATGGCTTAGGGACGAAGAAAGACATCTAATTTTCTATTTTTTGCTTCTCAACATTCAAAACTCCACTGGATTCTGCCACGTCGGTGGTGGCGGAGATCAAAATACATGCAAAACTATTTATTGAACACTATAAAAGATAAAATTAAAGTTTGGGGAGTAACTTATTACAAAAGAAATATACTAGGGAATGAAATAACCAATTGCCCTTTCTAGAAAATACTGATTAACAATGAGAAACAACTTATATACACAACATTTTAAAAGGTATAGGTATAGGCTTGTAATTTTTCTATTTACTGTAACATGGATACTAGAAATAAGTAATGTTGATATTGCAAAGTATTAAAAAAGACATCTTATAATTCCTTTCCTCTTTAAAGCTTTTTGGCTGCCAAGTTCTGCTGAAGATGAAAACCATAGTGGACTAGCAGAGATGGAGCTGCAAGCAATCATAGATGTCACAAGTTTTTCTCAACCTGCTGCTGCTGACATTTTGTTAGTTTTCACTTATATACATTTCCAAGAAAGAATACTTTCATGTATTTCCAAAATGCAATTCGTTAATTTTGTTACTACTGCTGAATAAATGTAGCAGCATCTTGTTTGTATTGGTTCCTCTGATGAGTAAAACACTTCTGGATTTTGAGGGGCGTCTGCACATGATAGGACTTGAAGTTTGTGCATAGAAAATATATGGAACAGCCAACTGCCGTCTGCCTGGGTTTTTGGGCTTCAGAAAAACTGTAGGAAAATTCAGTCCTTGCTGATGGAGGCTACATTAATCTTATGACTTGAATTTTATGGAACTGTTATTCACAGCTGTGTAGGATGCCGTCACATGTCTTGATCTGCACTATGTTTCAGACCCCATGCCTTGTTGGAAGAATGTGTGATTGGATTGAATGGCAGTATGAGCTAAAGCACCAATTCATAACGTAGTAATCTATTGTGGAGAGCAAGGATTATATCAATCCAGCAAGGATTGCGTCTCTCCTGGGACAGATGTTGGATCGTGACAGAATGGTGTTAGAACAATTCTAGGTGTTCTGTCCATTTACAAGTATGGATGGTATTTCTGATTTGAACGGTGAATCTGAGAACCCTTCCCACCCTATAAAAGTGAATATAATTGGACCGGAATAGGAGTATGGGCCTAAGTACATCTTGAATATTTTTAATCTATTTTGCTTAGTCCTTGTGGACTCCTAAGCCCAATGTCCTTTCTCCAAGCAGGGGATATGTCTTGTTATAAACCTTTTTGTTGCAATCTTTTATCTGTTGTTGCTTGTTGGATGGTAGCTTTTTCTGCTTCTTTCTTTTCTTCTCAACACGCGCATTTACAGAATGAGTAGGTTTATTGCCATTTGAATGGATGGGGACAGAGATCCGACTTGAAATCTGGTAGGTAGTGAAGCTCAGTTGCATCAGAAAAAAATTGGGCTGTATGGTTGTATGTTCTTAGAATGCCCGAGGCTTAGGAGAGTGGTTACTGTTAGATTCAACCAACATTCCCCCCCCCCGTTATTAAACTCCCAAGTTCAATTTTGTTCCCAAAGTTCTTTCTATCTGTGTTGTTTAATGAACTTGTTGCTACTTTATGAACAGGATGTTAATGTTTCTAATGTGGAGCGGAATACGCCTCTTCATTGGGCTTGCCTGAATGGACATATCGAGGTAGCATAGCTGCACATAAAATATACCAGCCATGCGCAGAACACACGTCCACACGCAGACATTTCAATTTCTTTTTTTTTTTTTGGGTGCCTTTTACATGTCTTTCTCTTCTTGTCAGGTCGTCAAATGTTTAATTCTTGCCGGAGCTAATGTCTCACTTCTGAACTGGTCTGTTAGTCCTGATAAGTGACTGTGCCTGACGAAGTTTGAGATTTTTCTTGCCGTGACAATAATTTGATTACGATCCTTCTTTATTTGAACTTTTATCATGGATGTTGACAGCCACGAGAGGACTCCGGTGGATGAAGCGGTGAGCACGGGAAAGGTGGATGTCGTTGATGCCATTAATGAGGTCGTTGCTGAGAAGGAACTTCGGGGCACTACCATTAACGAGGCTATGGCTCAGAATAAACTTATGGGCACTTCGCTGTCTTAATTTAAAGATCTTGTGAGAAACCAACAGTATAAGAATGTCGCAGCAAATTTCGCCGTTGCATTTGAATTTTCGGTATGCTAGAGTTCGAGACTGTTCAATTAGTTGGTATTGTTAGGATCAAACTTCTCGTTTTCCATGCATGAAATGCTCTCCCCTTTAGGAAAGTGCAGGATTTTGATCACTGGGTCCGGATTTGATTGTACACATCTTTATTTTGCATTGTCTAAAACTAGATGTTTATTTTTAATATATATATATATATATATATATATATATAATTAATTTTATATATTAAAGGGATACAAGTTTTATCAATTTATAAGTTTTACCACTAATTTTTTAATTAACAAATATTAGGTTAATTTATTTAAAACAAAGTATTTTAAATTTTTTTTGGTATAAAATTTAAATAATATACTATTTGAATCCAGATAGAGGAAGTAATATGGATTTATAGTAACCAGAGCTTCTAGTCAATATAATTACTATAATTTATAAGTAAATTGTGGGACCCCATTCCTAAGTTAGCAAAAGGGTAGAAATTTCGGAAAATGGTGCTGTTTTCGCACCAAATTTCGGCAGAGGAGTAGCGCCAACCATTTTTACTTTTGTAGTGAGGTCGCATTCTGAAAATGCGACTAATTAAAACTGAATGCGACCTCTTATGAAGATGTCGCATTATATCCACCTCCCATCTCCCTCCCGACGTCTTCTTCTGCAAACCCATCTCCCTCCCGACGTCTCCTTCTTCTGCCTCTTCGTCGGAAAGCTTGCGCCGTCGTCATTCTAATCGCCGCCGCCGACAGCCCACCGATCTGTCATTGTCTTAAGGTTGGAATTCTCTTGTTTGCCTAGCTGATCGAATTGAGTCTTACGATTATTTTATTTTAGTTTTGGCCCCATTATTTTGTTTTATTTGATTTGTTTACTATTTCTTTCGGTTTGATTGGGAAGCTTTGCAGATTGAAACACATATACTTATTCGTGATTAGGCTGTTCATTTATTTAGTGGCTTTGTTGTATTGGTATTAGTTTAGTTCATGGTGTTAATGTATTTTTTATATTACTTGATTTTGTTGCTTGTTCATAATATTTGTATATATATCTTGGTATATGATGTTTTATTGTTATTAGTATTGATACTAATGAGTTTTTGTAAAAACACATTATATCCATTCTACTTATATTCACCTTTTGAATTATATTCTTTATCTATCATTTTGTATTCTTTTTATTATAATCTCTTTAGTCTTGGCGTGCGGCTGCATTTTTCTTTATGCTTGTAGGATTGTTGATTTTCTTCTTTTGAACAACATTCATTTTCCTCTCCCTCCTATGACACATTGAACTTTAAGATGCTTAGGGGAGTATTTATTCTCCCTTTTTCTTTTATTCCTATTAAAAATGCTTATATTGTTTGATTTTTGGACAATGAAGACATTGTTCTATTTAAGTGTGGGGGAGAGGCTGAATACAATTTTCTTTACAATTTTTGTATTATTTATTTTGGTAAATTTCTTATTTTAGGTCTAAAATTTATTGTTTTTGCATTTGGGCCAAAGTTTTTTGAATTTTTTCATATTGTTAGGTTAATTTTCAAGACTTGTTGGTGTATGTATTGATATGTATGAGTTTGGTGGAGATATTATTTATTTTTTTCTTAGAAATTCTACTTAAGACTTTTCTAGGAGAGTTATTATTATGTACAGTTACATATTAGGCATGACATAGAGTTAGTTTGGATAAGTGAGTTAATCATGTTTATGCTTTTGAAAATATTGTGAAACGTAATTCTTTGTGAAATGATGAAAATTTTGTGATGAAATACATTTTAACTATATATATGTCTGTCAATGCCTGCAGAATCCATTGCTTAGGCTATTATATACAATCGTAGTTTAATTATGTGATCCTAATTTAAATAGGTACAATGGATCACATGCACATAGATATTCATCCGGGTCCTCTCGTCGATGGTTTACTATCTCTTCAGGCGAGCCATCGTTCGTCTTTGGTATGGTCCGGTGATCAGCATACTTGTGAGATTCCATTGGTGTACAGACGATACGATTCTGCATTTTGGAAACATACGCCACTTTCCGGTAGAGTTGCGGAATTAGTGGATAGGGCTGGTTTTGGTGGAGTCAGACGAGCTGGACACATCCAGGTTGATCATGCTCTTGTCACTGCATTAGTAGAGCGATGGTGTCAGGAGACCCATACATTTCATTTCCCCATAGGAGAGGCTACAGTGACATTGGAGGATGTTGCGATATTATGGGGCCTTTGAGTGGATGGGGATGTGGTGATAGGGCCTCCTTATCACTACAACAAAGGTGATTGGATTGACCTTTGCGATAGACTTCTTGGCATTAGGCCATGGGCCGAGGACATACGGGGAAATAGGATTAAGAAGGGTCTTATTGAGGAAGCCTTGGATTTTCCTTTGGCCGATGATGCCACTGATGACGTCGTACTGCAGCGTGCTCGTTGCCTTATCTTCCTATTGATTGGGGGCCTACTGTTCTCTGATAAGTAAGGGAACTTGATCCATTTGAGATACCTACCTCTCCTGGAGGATTTGGAGGCATGCGGGGCGCTCAGTTAGGGTAGTGCTGTTCTAGCTTTCTTGTATAGATGCCTGTGTCAAGCCTCTCTCGGGTCTGCGCAGGAGATTTGTGGACCGATGGTCTTACTCCAGGTATGAATTCAAATGTTTTTTATATTTTATGTTCATTTAATAAACATGTGAGGTACGAGTCTAACACATTTGTGACTATGTTGTAGCTATGGGTTAGGGTTGTGCGGCCAGAGAGGAGTATGCCTCTCGATGATCTCCCACCCCTTGTACCCTACGGTGCTCGATGGGACGTTCTAATACAGTTTTATCGGACGTCCACACATGTTCTCGTGACATATCGCTCCCAACTAGATGCCCTATTAGACGATGATGCGAGTATATATGAATACCTTATTTAAAATTCTTTATGTATTTGACACTAACAATCCCGAACAATGTTGTGACAGTTTATATGCGAGTATATACTGATTTGGTCAGTCTTCTCCCCCCTGTATGTTTGGAGGCACCCGATATCTGGTGGTCACGCACAGCGTTGATTAGTTGGGAGGTCGTCGAGTTATATTTTCTAGATTGAGTGATGCGGCAGTTTGGGATGCTTCAGCCTATCCCGATAGACTGTGATACGATGATTGTCCTGCACTTGGTTGATAGGCGAAGCAATCCCTCCAGAGATTACAGGATATATCATGCGCCGTATCTTCAGATGTGGGATACTCGAGCAGACTTTGTCCAGACTATTATGATGGGTGTTTCGGTTACAGTGGATTACATGCAGTGGTATAGGGACTGTACCCGTCTACGCATCGGGAACCCCACCACTCGTGCGTCGTTGATCTCGGGGTATCATCCTACGGGGTCCAGTACAGTTGTCATGGTATGTATTTCATTTGGTAATGGTAGGAGTTAATAATTTGATAATTCCTTTAATTATTCACAAAATTTTTCGAATGATGATTTTAGGCTGATGTTATGCGACGCTGTATGACAGTGGCTGAACGCCACATTCATAGTGCCGATTCGGTGTCCCGGCGAGCATTCATTGATATTCGAGACATGTGCGCCCAAGGACTCGTAGCTAGTCATTAGGATCACGAGTGGTATGCTGGACCAATACCGGTCGATTCAGGCACGCCGGTCATCCCAGTGACGCAGCCTACGTTGAGGCCCCAGGATCCTGTTGATGGACGCATGCACCCAGGGCTGAGGCGTGGGGGCAGGAGGGCCCGAGTTCGAGCGCATTCGCCATATCACGATCCCGCCCCGGGAGGGGGTGCCTCAGTAGCTGGAGGTTCAGGAGCAGACTGGAGATGGCACGCAGTTCGAGATTGGGACTGATATTGCACCGGATGATCTGCTTGGCCATGACTTCGTTGTCATTTCCGTTCACTCTCCCCGTACCGTAGCCGGCGCGTTCGATCGCGGGGATGTGGGCCCATCTTTCCAAGCCCAGGGGACAGACACTTCGCGTATTGAGGAGCTTCCCGTGCGTCCCTTTCGCGGGATAGTATGTCACCGGCGGCGCAGACCCGGCGCACCAGCAGCAAGACAACATCTCGTTGATCTCGAGCCAGCTCCTGTGCCGGTAATAGACCAGCTACCAGATCCCGTGGCAGTTTCACCGCATCTCGATGATCCTGGGCCAGCTCCACAACAGCCTCCGGACGGCGACGAGCCAGCAGGTGGTGGGAGACCAAGGCGAAAGATTAAACCTCGCCGTCCGTATGTGCTCTCACCACATTAGCTGTAGTTGATTTTAGGAGACACTATGTACTTCATATATCATTTGTTAGGGGATGATTTTGTTTTTTGATACTCTGCTTTCGTTGTCATTGCTTATAGTGTACAGGTCATGGACTTTGAGTACAGTTGATGGGGTTATGCATTTTATTTCGTTTGACACTATGCTTTTGGACTTTGAGTACGGTTGTTCGAGTTATGCATTTTATTTCGTTTAGCACTCTGTGTTTTAACTTTGCTTATTGTGTATAGGTAGTATTTTTTAATTTTGGGCAAGAAGTGGGGGAAAAAAAAAAGTAGGTCGCATTCAATGAATGCGACCTCAACGAGCATTTTACACTCCAGTCCAGTATCGACGACCAGATCTGGAGATTTTCATTTTCGGGGAGAATCAGCGACATTGTAATGCTGCTGCGGTTATGGGTGTTTGATAGGTAGCTCAGATTGGGCTTATTGATTTTGGACTTCAATCTACTTAAAAAGGTAAAATCAATGCATTCCTGTTGATTTTATTTATAATTTTACAAGTCATTCTTTCACATTACTTGCTCATTTTCATTATTTCCTCACATTTATCAGATTGTGCCCACATTGTAACGATGAATGCATTGGATCCCCCTATTATGCTCTGTTTTTTTTGGGATTGTCAAATACAGCGAGATTATCGAGGCAGCATATGGTTTGATGGGGCTATTAAAAAAACCTGGATACTCCGACGTCGGATATCGTATTCTGAACTACTTGAAAAGGTCCGCAACTATTTTGGATTGGGAGGGAGAAACGCGATATTCAAGATTACACTTCGACATCCATTCCTGTATGGATTTGATCAACAATATGCTGCGAATGAGTTGAGTGATGATGATGATATGGAGGTTTTATGGATGCTTCCGAATGAGTTTAAGTCACAGAGCATCCAACTTCATGTTAGCTATTCAGACTTGACATCTCAACACACGGGTCACTTGGCCGGATTGTCTCCATCAACGGGTTCATTCTTGGCAATGCTTAACCAAGTCACGGGTTTGGGGCATACGATGAATTCATTATCCCAACTCCCCACGGGCATAACGATGGAAGACTTGAACAACATACGCCCCCAATCATTTTACCAACCGGTGGAAAATACAGGTGCAACATTCAACATTGCCGGGACTGGATACATTAGTTCAACAGGTAGTAATGCTGAGACAGTCGATGTTGGTCACACATCTGAAGGTTTGGCAAGAAGGAATAACTTGATCACCCCCGAGCAACTACTGGTTCAAACACAAAGTCGACGGGAGGTGGATACGTATTCAGCAAACGACAACCGACTGCCTGCTAGCACTATCCCAACAGTTATAGCATCTCAGTCGCATGTGGCCACAGGTGTAGTAAATCTTGATTCAATATTGCATACATCTGACGGTGACTGTTTCACTGGCTTGGAAGGACCAATGAATTGGCATGACACGGATGAGAGTGAAGAAAGTGACATTGCAGCAAACATTCCCGCATATGAAGTGCAAGATGACATGAATGACATAGCGGGGCCTTCTAACAGCATTTCTCAAACAGCAACACTTCCACAAGCGGGTGATGTAGCGGGGCCTTCTAATACCTTGTCTCAATCAGCAAGATTTCCAATATTTGATGATGTCGGCTCATGTGCATGTGCTAACGAGTCACTCAACAGGCACTCAGTCGCTGTTACAAGAAGTTGGTCTGACACTGACACTGATTTGCATCTAAACATGAGATTTCAGAACAAGAAGGAGGCTATATATGCAGTCAGAAAGTGGTCTATTCAAGCAGGCCGAGAATTCAGAGTCTTGGAGAGTAAGAAAGATTGCTGGTATGCTAAGTGTAAGCATTCAAGTGCTGACAATCATTGTTCTTGGCATATTCGCATTATAAATAAGAAGACTCATGGACAGTGGCAAATAACAGTCTTGAACAAAGAACACACATGCATCATTACAGTTGTGAACAACGTGCATAGGAATATGGATCATCTGTTCATAGCCCGTAATGTGACACATTTAGTATTAAATGACCCTGAATGCCATGTCAGTGATGTTATTGCTGAAGTTCAGAAACTGTGGAGAACGGGTTGTTCTTATAAGAAAGCTTGGGAAGCCCGAAAAGTTGCTATGGAACTTGTATATGGTGATTGGCCCTCAACGTGGATTGCCCTTCCAAAATACATGCTTGCCTTACAAGATTCCAATCTTGGGACTATTGTGAGGTGGAGACACCATTGGACTAGTGTGGGTGATTTGAAAGCTTTTGGTTTCCTTTTCTGGTCATTCAAACCTTCAATTGATGGTTTCAAATATTGTCGTCCAATGGTATCAATTGATGGAACCCATTTAAGGGGACTTTATCGGGGCAAATTATTGGTAGCATCCACTTGGGATGCGAATAGTCACCTATTCCCTCTTGCTTTTGCCATCGTGGATGAGGAATCACTGGAGAGTTGGAGCTGGTTCTTAAAACTCCTACGTCAACATGTCATTTTGGACAGACATATATGTCTTATTTCTGATAGACATAAAGGTATTGTAAATGCTGTACGCCATATGAATGAGTGGTAAGAACCTTTGGCTTTTCATCGATATTGCCTCGGACACATAAAGGGAAATTTTCATGCCAAGTTTAAGGACACTAATTTGACAAGTTTGATGTATGCTGCCGGTTTAGAGCGCAAAAGGACCAAGTGTCAGTCATATTTGGATGAAATCAGGATTCGAAAAGAGGATGCATTTAAGTATCTAATGGATATTGGTTTGGAGAAATGGACTTTGTAATATGATGAAGGGCACAGATATGGTTCAATGACTACTAGTTTGTCTGAATGTATGAATAGTGTGCTAAAGAAAGCAATATCTCTTCCGCTAAAGGTTTTGGTTGAAACTTCATTTCAGAAGTTAGTTAAATATTTTAATGAACACAGAGATGAAGCATCTAATTTGAGACACCCTTTACCATTTGAAATGTGGAAGCTGTATTCTTATTATGAGGACAAATCCAGAGGGCATGTTGTAACTGAATATAATGCACAGGCCGGTATATATAGGATTAAATCATCTGTTCAACAAGCGGGTGGAAGTCCAAATGTTTACAGTGTCAATTTAACAGAGAGATCATGCACGTGCCAAAAATGGAGTATATATGGTATTCCTCGTTCACATGGGTTTGCAGCATGTCGTTACAGAGGTTGGAACCCAATTGACTTTGTTTTGTAGTTCTACACTAGAAGGAATTATGAGTCGACATATGAGGGTCAGTTCTTCCCTGTGGCGGATGAACAGTATTGGAGGCCTTCTAATTTTACGCTTGCACCGGTGGAGGAAATGATGCGAAATGAAGTTCCTGGCCGTCCGCGCACATCGAGGATACCTTGTGATATGGATTATCGGACACCCAACTCTCCTCCAAGATGCAGCAACTGTCATAGGAGTGGACATACTAGAAGGAATTGTAAAAATAGTAATTTTACTATTTCGAGAGACTAGCCATTGACACTGGACTATTAGTTCTTTTTTTGTTCAATTGTATTTTCAATACAGCTTCTCTAGGTACTTGCAATATTGTTCTTGTTATTTTGGATGCCTCTCTATGTACTTGCGATATTATATTAAATTTTATTCATGTGATAAATGCGTGGTCTACTATCAGTCTTTACTCAAACTACATTAAGTAATTGTAGCAGGTTGGTTGGAGGTGGAGATTGTAGTAGGTTGAGGTTGCTTGAATAAGGTTGTTTGAATAAGGTTGGAAGTGTAGGTTGGGAAAGTTGCAGGTAGAGGTCGCATTCCTTGAATGCGACCTTGATCAATGAGGTCGCATTATAGAAATGCGACCTCATTATAAAAAAAAAAAAATCGCGTAGAGGTCGCATTCATGAAATGCTACCTTAACTTTTTTGGTCGCATTCACAGAATGCGACCTCACTAAAAATGGAATTCCAATTCTCGCTGCCCCTCTGCCGGAATTTGATGCAACACAGAATGCGACCTCACTAAAAATGAAATTCCAATTCTCGCTACCCCTCTGCCGGAATTTGATGCAAAAATAGCACCATTTTCCGGAATTTCCGGCGAAAGGGCAAGAAGGTTGGCGATATTGCTAGAGGTAAGCCCGAGCAAAGCATGCTAAGATGACTATATTGCTACCTTGGTAATCTAAAGTAAATTTACTTATCTCAATATCCTCTCCTATGACACAAACTCATTTTTCTCCCTTCTCCACCGAAATTTATTCCCTCGCTTTCCCCGTTTTAATTCTCCTTCTCTACTTTTCAAGTCTGTTTCAATTTTTAAATATAAAAAAATAAAAAGGTTTTTCAAGACTAAGTTGAAATATTTTGTTAAAAAAATAATTTCCTTAGAAATTGCTGAATCATTCTTGTAAGTTTCAAATTAAGTATCAATTATGATATTTCTGATTTTTTTTTTTTCCCTTTAGTCAAGTCTAACAATCTCATCAAAACCCACATAACCATTGTGCAAAATTCTGGTGCCCTTATATCAGAATGTTTTGGTATACTAATTGCAATACTTGTTAGTACATTATTAAAAATGCAATATGTGTCTATTGATTTAATATAATTTAATCCATTTTTATTTAATAGTGTACATCGCTAAAAACACATAATAATTAATAATGATATTAGATAAGAATAATTAATAATGATATTAGATAAGAATGGGTTGGGAATATGTTAAATTAGTAGACATGTATTATATTTTTAGTAACGTATTACAGTGTTTGATAGAGTGTGCACTACATAGGACTTGGAGTTAGGATTAAGGCTATATTTGGTTGGATTATTTTGTGAAAGTAAATGAGGAGGGGAAGTAAACATGGAGGTAAGTGGTGTATTTGTTTCGTTTGATTGGATATAGATGTATTTTGGTGGGGAGGGGGGAAGTAAATTAGGAGGGGTATCACTTTTTTTCCGCATCAACATTTTCTCCCTTCCCAATTTAGAAAGATTGAGAGAGAGAATAAAGTGAGAGTAATTAATAACAACATTGATTCTATTTTTAACATTAAAAATTTTAATAAAATAAATAATAAAAGATAAAATAATAAATTAAATTAATTATTCTCGAAGTAGGAAATGGATAATTTATAGACGAGGGAGAGGAGCAGAAATTTATGCCAAGATTTAGGAGAAAGAAAGACAGAGAAAATTAAGATGAGGGAGAGAAGGACAACATTACCAGTTTGAAAGCATTTGCCCTCGCACGAGAATAATGGCTCTGGCATTATTGCCAGCCAAAGAGGACTACAATAAATCTTCATTATGGATTTCTCGTGTTAGTATATGATTTCGAAAAATTGTGTGAACTATCATACTATAAGAGTCATGTATTTTATACGAAAGAAAATCCATTTAGAAAAAAAATAGGGCAATAAATATAGGAGTTTGCATGGTCATCAACTTAAGGTCTCTTCTTGGTAATCTTTTTGAGAGGCAAAGAATTTCCTTTGATCGTTTTTCATTATATGCCAAAACTCGGGTACATTATGTGAAGGAAGCTTCCACTCAAACAGAAGGCTTGGTCCATGATAATGAAAACATGCAAGTTGGTGTGTTGGTATATACCAAGCGAAGAGAGACTATGAAATTAATAAAATCTTCAAGCTGAGAGTAGTACTCCTCTGATTTTAATGCTTTCACGAAGCTTGAATAGTCAAACTTCACGAGAAGCTTGGAACATGGCCAAATCCTCTTTTAATGGCAAATGCATCAATATGCTCCGAGACAACAGTGTTCGAAGCACAAAAGACGCTTCTGTTGGCCACTAACAATTACCCTACAACCCTTCCTTGTAAGATGCTTCTCTACTAGCCCTGTATTCACCCACTGTAGGAGAATTAGTTGTCAAAAACAATATGATTATATCAATATTAAACATTAAAATGCAAAATAAATTAGATAGGGTTTTCAGTGTAAACATAATAACGGAAATTGTTTTATCATGTTTTGAGTCATATTACCTACGAGGGTAAGTTATTTGATCTTTCCTTTCCTAAATCTTCTTTATATTTATGTATAATAATGGAATAACACACAAGATTAGTTGAAATAGTTCAAGATGATTAGAGTTGAGAGAGATACAACCCTATTTATAGATGTAGAATAACTCTCTCATTATAGGTCATTAAAGTAGAGACTCTTCTTTCTTCATTTATAATATACGTTACTCATATAAGTCATATATCCATGTCCTCAATAGATAGTGAAAATAGTCGTTTTTTAATTAGGTAATATGATTTTACTTATAATACCTTTAGATTTTTCACACTCATAACTTAAGTAGGTTGAAACATTAATTATAGTCATGACATGTTGGCTATAATTGTAAGTGGTCATAAGGGCCGATTTTCAACATTCTCTCGTTTAGACAAATGACCACAAGAAGTTACAAAAATTAATAAGTGATCAGAAATATTTAAATATAGTTATTCTACAAATTCACTAAAGCGGATTATAGCAGTTGTATATCAATAAGACGTATTTTCCTTCATGTATCACAATTTCAATAACTCGAATGTAAATAAATAAAATCAAAAAAGAAATATACATGGTCTAAACTATTAGTCATGTTTAATTATTTAAATAATGTGTACAAAATAACAATAATATTGTATGATTTAGGTGTCCAAATACGAATCATAACATAATATTGGTTACAACCAATTGAACAAAGATTCTGAATAAATTATTTATTTTGGTACGAAAAATTTTATAGGTTTAGACAACTTGACTAATTTTTTTCTAGAAGATTCATAAGAAAAATAAGATAATAAAATTGTTACAAAAGACAAAATAATAAATTTAGGAATCCAAATAATGCTAAACTTATCAATAAAATTCTGTAAAATAATTACTTTGATAATCAGACTCAAAACTTTATAATTAGATAAACCTATAGTAAATATATTGTAGAAGTTTCATTGTGCAAAATGTCATGCATACGCAAAAAAAATCAAGAATGTAATCTTACTTCCAGTAATCTTTAGCTGTACATAATTATCAAGATTATTTTATTGAATCCAAGGTGGTGAAAAATATATGTTTAAAGAGTTGGTCTAAAATATTTTCCAAATAAAATAATGGGATTCTGGTGACTAAAATTACCTTAAAAAAAGTCACAAGTTCTAAGAAAGAGTAATCTAATACCTGATTAATTCTCACCTTTAGATGAGAGATTGACATGGTTATTCATTCATTACTTAGTTAACTTTAGTCACTTTTATAATCAAAGTAAAAAAGAACAATCATAACAAATCATAAGTTTCCCCTTTAGACATAAAATTGACATGTTAGCAAATCAATCTTTTGAGAATCATTTTATTTACTTATGAGATTATAAAAGGAGAACAATCTATTGCATCATCAACTCTTTATCTTATAATGAAATTTATATACTAATTATTAACTTGAAAATTACAAAATAAAATATTTTAAATGACCCATTGTTATAGTTATTTTAATTAATCTAATCTGATAGAAATCATCTAACCAACACAAATATTCTCATAATGGTCAACTAATATTTAGCCTACTAAATAAATTTGCTAAATTGGCCATATACGACAACCATAATTGATGTGATCTCTCTTGAGCTCACAAATCAACATAAAATTCGTGGAACAAAAGGGCCAAAATAAGAACACTCAAAGACCATAAGAAATAGAGATTTCAAGATGGAAATTAGTCCTCTAATTTCCCACTTCTTCCAAAAACCAAGAGCCTTAAAAGATCATGCAACTAAGATCCCCAATTCAATGGATTTGGCCTTCTACAAAGATACCATAACACCTAGTTCCCAGTAAGGAGAAGAGAACCCTAGGGATAGGAATTTGAGGCAACCAAATTGAATCTTAATTAGAACTCTAGATTAGTTATGAATATAAGACCTAAATTAGAGAAATAAGTTGAATTATCCTTAAGATTTTATAAATACAAATAAAGTCAAGACTAGAACCCTTGTAAGTCTTGAAGTCCAAGAAGAATAAGGAGGAATTTCTTCTTCAATTGTCCAAAACCTTGAATTGATCATTTAAAATTCATTTAAGTTGTGTTTTCTCCCAATTAAGAGCAACTTTATACATTTCCATCCCTAGGTTAATTGCTAGCAAGCCCTGAGGGTTTTAGTGGCCCAATGACATATTTTAAAGTCTTAAAAAGTAACTACAGTTTGTAAGAATTGCAATATTATCAAAACATAAGTCAAACAAAAAATAACAAAAATAGCATATTATTGGGAAAATGGCACAGTTCTGCATGATCTTGCTTAGTGGTACAAGCCAAATATTTGCCTTGCTTGAACGTTGCATGGTTGTGCTTGATGTGGGCATTACTTCTAAGATCTACACATTTTTGCTCATTTGCTCGGCTTGTTGCTTATTGTTAACAATCAAGAATAATTCAATATGTATCCAAATATAGTGAACATGGTAGAGATATTATATTTCCTTAAGCTGAAAATTTTAATATAAATCCTATTTTATCAAATTGGGATTATATAAATTCACATATTAAGTTAGACATATCCAAAGCCATCAAAGTTATGGTAAACAAGTTTATACCAATTCAATCATGATTCACTATACTCCCTAGGTTCAGAATATAAACAATATAATTCATATAAGTTAGGATTAGTTGACCGATTTATATTCTAGTACTTGCATACTACTACAATCACAAGTAATAAATAGGGGATTGGTCCCTTTTTAATTTCAAGTGAGTGTGTTTAATGCTAAATCTCACTGTATTGGCTTCTCGCTTTTGCAAGATAATGCAATTGCTTAAAAAAGATATGTAAATAATGATATTGAGCTTTTGAGTTACCCTCATTAGTCTCTTCATTTTTTTTTTTACCTCAATCCTCATTTACTAAAACTCACAGTAAGGTTTAGGTAGAAGATCATAGAATTTAAATTAATCACCCTTCCCTACTTATAATTATTACAACATTCTCATAAATTCCTAAGACATTTAGTTTCACAATGTTTACAAAGGAGTAAACAATGTTAACCTAAATTCTCAAGATTTAGTCTATATCACCCTTAATATAAAATTTTACATATTACCAACACATCCAAAGAAGTTATAGATTATATTAAAATGCAAAAAGAGTCATAATAGTTCTACTAAACTAACAATTATCAACGCACATATTAAGAATTCTTAATGATAAGCCCAAATTTTGTTCAAAATCCCCCCCCCCCCCCCCCTCCCCCAAATCCAATGAAAATACCAAATAATAGATAAATACTTGCAAAGAGTAAATTAAACCTCTTCCCACATTAAAATGGAACAATGTCCTCATCGGCCATAAATATATTGTAAAGTAAATAAATCCAATGGAACTAGAAAGGTCAAGAGGGAAAAAAAATTAACGATACTCCCCAATTATAGTGAAGCTCAATTCAAAGAAGTTGTTGTCCTTAGATTGGAGAAAGAAGTATTCATCCAAAATAGGAAGGAATAACCCTGTAAAATAAAAGATAAAAATTCTAATGAAAATAAAAGAAATAAAATAAACAAAACACATGACATAAAAGAAAAGAAAATAAAACAAAAGAAAATTTAATGAAAAGAATTGAAATCGAGTGGAGTGGTTCTACAAATCATGAATATTGCAATCCACTAGCTCTAAGTCTCCAAGCTTTCTCCATAGCAAAGTTTCAGTCGGTTACCATTCACCTTAAATGTCCCTTTCTTTGAATGAGATACGTCAACTACTCCATATGGAAAGACTTTTGTTACCAATAATGGATTGGACTATCAAGATCTTAACTTCCCAGAAACAAACGCAACCTTGAATTGAGTAACAACACTTAAATCACCTTCTTTAAACTCCTGGTTGGGTGAGATATGTTGATCATACCATCATTGGGTGAGATATGCTGATTACTGTTAGTGTTGTACCTTAGAGGCAATCACTTGTACATTTTATATGACACATTTTATTTTAATAAAAGGCATTATTTATCTTACAGTTTCTTTTGTTTACTTTAAGTAATATAACTGTTTGATAAAGTCTCTAGTACAACACTGTGTTAAGAAAATCATAATAGAGATCATGATATGAGATTCCTACTACACTGGATGATGTTAGTACTTAAATAGTCCTTAGTCATAGTATTAATGAGACAGGACATCATTAATGCGTTAAGACTAGCATGTGTTAGACTTCCTGATTTGATCAGGCGGTAGTTCTCATAACCGTGAGTATTGAGATACTCAAAGTTAACACATGGATGCTTGTTAATGGAACAAGTTCATTGGATGACCTAGCTTTGAGATAATCACATGGATAACTATTTAGTGCCAGTGATATAATCTTAATATAGGAAACGTGCAAGTATCCTTAGACTTGAGATCTCCAAGGTATTTTGTTTGCTGAGCCTTGTACTTTGATTCCAATCTCTGGAGCTCGATCGAGGGCCACCTATGGGATGGATATTGGGTACATTGTTAGGTAAACGAAAGTAGTTGAGAGGGTCAATAAAGGATTCACTACTCCTAATAGTAGGGGCGAATATCTCACGGCCACTTGTAGGAATTACTACTCGAAAAGTCTTTGGCCAAGGCAATTGTGCATTGGAAATAGTTCCAATTGATACACACTAGAGTAGTGGGTTCCTGGTACAAGTACAATTGTATTCGGGCCAGATTTATTTCTGGAGGGAGTTGGCACTAATTCCGTACTCTAAACCGAATGAGATATTGTATGGTGAAAGGAGTAAATTGCACTGAAGTTTGTTATTAAAGGGTTCATGTCAAGCCACTTGACTTCCTGGACTCTTGGGTGGTCATGATGTGTTGCTAGATACTGCTCATGATTTGGGAATATATGTTTATTAATTGATGAATTAATAAACCAATCCTGATTAGAATTAATAGGATTAATTTTAATTAAGTATGGATAATTAATCTCAAAGACGTTTGGATTAATTCATATTCGCTACCAATTGACTGGGAAACCTAATAGGTCACACATAATGGAGGATTATATACTCAAGATGTTATTTGATAACATAGTGGGGTTAATTGAGAGAAAGAGAAGTTGTTGTGGACAAATTATAATTAGTTATAATTTGTGCTTCAAGTTGTAATTGTGAGAATTTGATGTTTCCAATTACAATTAGGGAATTCTAATAGGATTAGAACTCTCAGTTTTGGGAGGAAAATTTTGTGTAATATATAGTATATGTAACACACGAAAAACCCTAGCTGAACAACACACAAAACAATAGCCACGAGCATTCTCTTTTCTCTCTATCTCTCTCGATTTGATCTTGATCAAAGAACCCTAGCCGCTATCTTTTTCTGCTAGCATAGGATATTTTGGTGCTTGAGTGTACCTTTTGTGTGGATTACTGTTAGAGATAATCACACATTGTGATTATAATGGTTAGACGTTCAACTCACGTGGAGGTTGATCACGAGGATTGCTGGATCGCGCCTCAACTTGAAGAAGAAATTTTTTATTCTTTGGACGATCACCCAAAGGTAAAAGCTGTTACTTTTACTCTCTTTATGTCTTGTTTTCCACACATAGACGGGTCCTGGGAGGGTATCTCGTTTTATTTTCCGCTGCGCCGTATACGATACGAGCCTGAAATACCCAACAATTACACCGTCGTTTCACATTTTCCTTATAAATTCAAGAGTTCTTATAGGCATCATCTCTCAATTCCTCATGCTTATTCAATTGGAGTAACCTCTTTATTCCTATAGAATCGAGATCAAAATTGACAAACTTGATCTCCCAAAAGGTCTTGTGCTCAATTTCCACAGTAAATGACAAGACTTCTCATAAACCAATCTATATGAAGTAATACTAATGGGAATCTTGTAAGCTATCTTGTACTGCCAAAGAGTGTTATCCAATATTATACTCTAATATTTTCTTGTGTGGTTCAAAACCTTCTCCAAAATCCTCTTCAATTCTCTATTAACCACCTCAACTTGACCACTAGTTTAGGAATGATATGAGGTAGCAAACTTATGCGAAACTCCTAAACATTTGAGAACTTTCTCTAATTGGTTATTGCAAAAGTGTGGTCCTCTATTACTAATAAGGACTCTAGAGATTCCAAAGCGTGTAAATAATTTTTAAATAAATTTTACCACAACTCCAGCATCATTCGTTACGAAAGCCTATGCTTTAACCCATTTAGACACATAATCCACAGCAACCAAGATATACTTATTGACAAATGAATTGGGAAATGGTCCTATAAAGTCAATTCCCCAACAATAAAAAATCTCACAGGCTTGGAAAATTGATAAAAACATCTCATATGCTTTAGAAATGTTACTAGTTCACTAATACCTATCACAATTTTTAACAAACTTACATGCATCCTTGAATATTGAAGGCCAATAAAATCTATAATCGAGAACTTTCCTAGTAGTGCTATTAGAGTAGTGGCCTCCAATACGTCTTTCATGATAATGTTTGAGAATATCTAGGATTTCATCATGATCAACATATCTTCTAATGACTTGATCGGCATGACGCCTAAACAAGAGGGGCTCATCCCAAAAATAATACTTCACCTTAGAAAAAAACTTCTTTCATTGTTAAAATGTAAGGCCTTTTGGAAGAACCTCTGTAGCCAAGTAGTTAGCAAAATTAGCAAACCAAGCGAAAGAAACATTTATACTGGCAATCATAAGAGTTGTTTATCTAGAAATGTGTCATTTATCTCTTCTTCTCTCAAAGGCTCCAAATTAGGATTTTCTAGCCTTGACAAATGGTTTGCAACCAAGTTTTCATCTCATTTTTTGTCTCAAATTTCCAAGTCAAAGTCCTACAAAAGTAGAACATACAACGTCTATTATCCATTGTTTACAGCTAGGACTACTAGGGTATCTAATCCCATTCACTCCCTATCTTATCAATCTAGGCTTAGAATCATGCTTGGCAAGAAGATACTTTTGTTGGGAATATACCCTCTTAGACTAGGTTTCTGATGTAAATATCGAATGTTTTAATAAAAGAATCTATTTTCAAAAATTATTTGTGAATTTACAATTTTATTTGTGTACAATTACGTTTGGAAAAGATCCATTGTGTTTAAGTATATAACACCCCACACCTTAGGATAGGGTAGGATGTCGCCCCGTCTAAAGGACCAGGGGTTCTTTAAAACGAGGTACAAATAGAAAAATAATTGCTAAATAAAATGAAAGGAATAATTTCATTACATCCGAAAGCAAAACTTATACAAGTCTGGAAAATCAAAACTAACAAACATCTCTTGAAATAAATTCAAAACATAAATAAATAAATAACTGGAGTTCATCTCTTAATACTTCACCCTACTTAGTATAAGCAATCCCCTGAAATCATGATATAAAAGGTGTGAGATTGACATCTCAGTAAGTCCCGTGTGTGCAAGTGTCAATTGAAACCATTTCGTATATGCAGGTTTATCCAAATCACAAAATCGTGTTTGCAAGTCAATTTCATCAATAACAGTTATACAAAGGAGCCTTACTCAATTAATCCAAAGCAGTTCACAATAAATCATCGTTTCATCACATTCATAATTCATTAAGTAGAGATTAGCAAATGATTCAACAATATAGTAACACAATCCATATCATGGTTACCACCATGATAGCTTCCCAATGTATTCTTTCAACAATGGGCAGTGGGGGATCCACCCACTAGGTGAGATACTCCTCCATCTCTACACCCAACATTCCAGTTGTCCAATCTGCATCAACAATGTCCACCTGGACCAATATGCTAGCGTGGACGGCCTGACTAAGTAGTATGTCGTCTCTCCAAGTTGAGTTTATCTTCTGGAGGTGGCCACCTACCAGAAGACTCACTCTTGCTCTTCGAAACTAGTACTACTAGCCTACCCTCGCTGAGTACTCAATGCTCCCCAATTAGAGGCAGAATCATTTTTCCTTTTCTAAAAGTCTTTAATTAATTTGATTGCAAAACGTAGTTTTTTGTAATAGCGTTTTCAAATCGTTTGACAATGGTTTAAGAAATCATTTTTGAAGTTGAACCCTTAAAGTTTAGCAAATTCATTTTGAAAATAAAACATCCACGTTTCAAATCCAAGTCTCACAACAATCCAGTATAACTCATCATTTTTTGTCAAGGCTCAATCCTTGTGTCAAAACATCATATTGACATCATTTCCAAATACATTGTAAAAATTGCTTGTAAACATATACTCCATATACACCTAGTTCATAATATTGCACCATCAAACCTTATCAATTCTATCTATTCATGCTTTTCATGCAAGACTTCATGCATGTTAGGATTACTATAAGGTCAACTTTATTTAAATCAGTAAAGTTAATCCTTAAATACCTCTTTGATGGCACAACAAGAGCAAATGTGGCGCCTTTGGTGCTTGATGGAGTTTACTTTGGAAAGAAGAGTCGAGTGTTGGCTCTTGGTTTCCTTGATTCGAAGATCACGAGATGATAGGGGTAAATTAGTCCACTTTGGTTCAAAATTTAGGAGAAAAGAAGAAGAGGAATTGAATAAAAGTTGAAGGGGTTTGAAGAATTGCTTACCTTGCTCTTAGGGTTAGATTTTGGTGGAGATTGGTGCTGTTTTGGCCGAGTTATTGGTGGGGGTTGGTGGCTGGAATTTCTGCACAGAAGAGGGTGTTTAGGGTTTAATAGAGTTTGATCTTACTTCGATCTCTTGATCACAGGAAGGAAAAGATGATAGCTTTTGTCCCTATTGTTGTAGCCGAATTCTAGCAAGGTTTAAGGGGGTTTAGGGCTGGTTTTTGGTGGCTATTTTCTAGTTGTTATTGTGGCCACAATGAGGGAGGAAAAAGAGATGAAAGAAGCTGGTTTTCTGCCTTCCTCTTGGACGAAATTGGGAGGAGGAAAGAATAGGGTTTTGCGTGTAGCTTTTGCCTACGATAAGAGAGAAGTTGACAGTAAGGAAAAGCTGAAATTTTTGTTAGAGTGTGTGTGTGTGAACAATGATGAAAATTGGTGGGAAGGAGGGGAAATTTCTAGTTTTTTATTAGCTTAAAAGAACCTTGATTGATTAGGGTTACTTAGGGAAGTCCCCTATTTTATTTAGGGAACTTGAAAGGAAACAAAACTCATCAAGGTGGCGGCTAGGGTTGGTTTTATTCCAGAAAATTCAGTTAATAAAAATGGTATGTTGATTCAAGAATTAATTTAGGTAATGCCCTAATTTATTTTAGGCAAAAATAATTAATTGAGGAATAATTATATTAGGTGATAAAATCTAGATTCTTGGAATAAAGCTGCAATTTCCTTTCCTTAAACACTAGCTTTTGAAAATACCATAAATCTTGGGAGAATATTTATTTCCTTTAAAGCTTTGGATAAGATCTATTTATTTCCAAAGAACTCTTTTAGAGGGAACAACTTTGGGAAACTTTCCTTCTTTTGAAAGTAGTAGCTATAATATGGTTTCCAAAAGAAACGTTCCTATAATCTTCTTTCCATAATGAAACCCTTAAGTAAGATCCTTGGAAAATTCTAGATAGATAAAATAATTAAACTTCCTAAAAGTTTGAAATAAAATATTAATTAGAGAATATTAGGAATTTAATTTATATTAAATTCTTTTTAATAAAACCCAAAATAATCAAAAACCCCTATTTTAGGAAATTGGTAAATAAGAAGGCAATAGCCCCTAGGATTTTCGGCCAAGGGAAGGGAAAATAAGGGTAAAAGGGTTTATCAACAGTGACAAGGGAAAGGGTTTGCAAGAGTTGGGATTCGAACTCAAGTCACCGAAGAATACACACCAAGCTCTAACCACTATTCCACAATAATTATTGGTAAATATTCTCCTAATAAATTTCCTTGATTCCTACTCACTTGCTCCATCCTCTTTCTAATAAATTCTCCTCAATAAAATAAAACTTAACTAACTCAAATAACACGATAATTAATTCATGCAACAATAAACTGATATTTTAATAAAAATAGTTCAAATCATTAGTATAAAATAATGTGACATGCATGACTTTTCCCCACATACTAAAGGTGGTCTAATACGGGATATTTCAAAGTAAGTGGTCCATGTGAATGGAGGTCTTTCACAGTAAGGTATAGATCACGGGTTACTTAACACATAAACTTTTGTTTTTAATCGATTGATGAGAATGAGAATCTCATTATGTCTAGGTTATTATGTTGTGAATTCTACATGGGGAATGGCTTACCTTTAGCCACTGAGTAGTCCACTTACTTCATAACATAGGTGTATTTTGAATACGTAAAACAGGACCTATAGTAGTGGTTTCTAAAAGTACTATATGGTAGAAATCTTGACTACTACCGCTACAACGTAGACTAGTACTCTACGGCTTGAGTATGAGTTGGTGGTCTGACGAAGTTGGAAGCATATACTTTGATATGCTATAGTTAAGGTTCTATTATAGGGCTAATACACTTGTATGTTGGGTATATGTAACTAGTTAGTCAAGATAGACTTGTATAAGATAGTTTCTATACTATATCGCCCCTTGTGGTTGTCTGAATGATCTAAATATCCAGGACCCTGGGAAACATGACTTGGATGTTTGCTTTAGGGTAGCTGCCTTGGAAAGTGGAAACAATCCAGGAGGTCATTGATCATTGGACTAGAGGCCCAAGGATGGTAGATGTCATTTAGAGAGGTGTTAGTACACTTCTTCCTATCTAAATGTACGACGATGTATAGAAGGGTATTTTAGTCATTACACCTATAGGTAGGAGACTTTGCTTATGCAACACTGTTTTTGGGGTCAATGTTTTCTTATGGTGATATTAAGAAATATTTAAAATGCAAAATACATCTACTTATATGGCAACGATATTTTGGTCATTTTAGTAGCCAATGTGGTGTATCTTTTGGTCCCTAGTATAGACTGTGAGTTCTAATTAAATATGGGCTAAGGAATTAAATTAAATTAAATAGAATTTATTTTATTTAAGTAGCCTGATTTAATTGTTGGGATAGAATAAAATAAAGGTCCATGGAGAAAGAATTAATTAAATTAATTTAGTGGGTTAATTAACTATTCAGGATTTTGGCCCAGTTTGAATAATTAAAGATTAACCTGGGACTAAACTAATATAGACTTATTTATTGGACTAGTTTATTTGGGCTGAAAAATTAATTATTAATTGGGCAATTTATGTGGTTCTAATTAAAATATTTAATTAAGCCCAAAAGGTTAAACTAAGAGTCCAATGGCTCAATCCAGTTTAACCTAGGATTTTTATTTAGGTTAAATAGGAGGATTGAAAATGATGTAGTTGTCAGAACACATACTCTCTGAGACGGCTTCTTCTCTGTGAAAAGCCAGACGTCTCTCCCTCTTTTTCTCTCTCTCTCTCTCTCTCCAGAAAAAAAGGTTCCTTAGTCTGTAGTTGTTCACCAAATGGATTTAGGCAGGCCATTTACTGGAAGATCGAGAGATTGGCGTTCACCAACATGCAAAGACGGAGTAAAAGACTTGTAGGAATCGCACCAGAGGCTTCCACCAGTGTACCTACCCCAGTAGTACACATTCCAGTCTAGTCAACTCTTAGAACGAGGAAAAGAGGTAAAAAAAATTTTAACCTCGGAGTCTAGCCAGAGCACAACTGGTGCCGGTTAGGGCTGTCGGAGCCAACGCCGGCTCTGATCGGGATTCCCTTGTTCTTCAGTTTTTCCAGTTTTTGATCTTCGCTTCCGCTGCGTGCCCTGTGTTTTCCATTTTCTATGCCTTCAACTTTAATATTGAATGGTCAATATACATAATATCCTTGGACAAGATAAGACAAGAATGAAATTTATCAAAGGTAAAAACTATGGCAAGCAATTATTTTTCTGTGATGGTGTAGTTTTCTTGTGCTGTTGTCAAAGTCTTGCTTGTATAATGAATTGGCTAAAAATTATTTCCTCACCTCTGTCCAAGTAGTGCTACCATTGCAAAATCACTAGCACCGTATATTAGTTCAAATGGAAGTGATTAGTCAGGTGTAATAAAAATGGGAGAAGTAATCAATTTTTGTTTCAAAATATTGAAAGAAATTAAGCATCTCTCATCAAAATTGAAAGAAGCATCCTTTTCAAGCAAATAAAGATTTTTGAAAGTGTTAAATGAATCTCCTATAAAAACCTGCATGGTCAAGAAAACTACAAATAGCTCTCACAGAAGTAGGCGAGGAAAGTTTCTCAATGGTTTTAATCTTTTTCATATCAACTTCTAAACCCTTTCTTGATATCTTATGTCTTAGCATAATACCTTCTTGAACCATAAAATGACATTTTTTCCAATTCAGCATAAGATTAATTTTTTCACATCTTAGAAGAACTATTTCCAAATTCTTCAAATATAACTTAAAAGAATCTCCAAAAATAGAAAAATCATCCATGAAGACTTCCATAATACTCCCTACTAATCCCTCAAAGATGGCCATCATAAATATTTGAAATGTACTTGGATCATTGCAAAGACTAATAAGCAAAGGTACGAAAAGAATATGTGAATGTAGTCTTCTCTTGATCTTTAAGAGTTATAGCATTCTAAAAATAGCCCGAGAATCCATCCAAGAAACAGTAATACATGTGGCTTGCCAACCTCTCTAAAATTTGATTGATAACTGGAAATGGAAAGTGGTCCTTTCTCGTTCCTTGTTAAGCTTTCTATAATCAATATACACTCTCCAACTAGTTACCAGCCTCATGGGTATAAGTTCATTCTTTTCATTGGAGAAGACTGTTATTCCAGCTTTCTTCAAAACCACTTGTGTTAGGCTTACCTATATACTATCTTAAATGGGCTATATAATCCTAGAGGCAAGAAGCTTAATCATCTCACCCTTCACTACATCAGTCATGTTTACATTGAGTCTTCTCTGTGGCTATACCACTGGCTTCATGTCCTCTTCCTGCAAGATTTTATGTGTGCAAAAGGACTTATCTCTTTAATGTTTGTTATCTTCCAAGCAATGGCCTTCATGTACTTCTTTAGGATTTGAATCAATTGTTCCTTTTGCTTATCAGTTAAATCCTTTGTAATGATCACTGGTAACTTATCTTTTTTTAAAAAATAAATATTTTCTTCAACTCCAATTTTAGTGGGTCTTCAAGAGATGATTTCATCTTTCCAAAGCTTACCTTCTCAAAGATTTCAAAAACTTTTGATTTAGAAATTTCTTCATGGTCATCCACATATGCCACCAAATTTCTCAAAGACTCAATCATTTCTCCTTCCATGTTAACTTCCTAAAATCTATCTAAGGACTCCTCAATAAGATATTCTTGCACATGGGCCACAATACAATCATCAATAATGTCAATCACAAAATAAGAATCATCATCATGAATGGAAGAATGTTTCATGCCTTTAGATAATTTAACGATAACTTCCTCATCTTTAACCCTAAGCATCATCTTTCCCCTAGAACATCTATAATAGCTTTTGTAATTGCTAGGAAATGTCTACCTAGAATAAAAGGAACTTTAGAGTCCTCATCCATGTCAAGAATAACAAAGTCTACTTGCAAAAAGAATTTGTCCAATTTTACAAGCATATCATCCATAGTTCCCATAGGATATTTCATAGATCTATTAGCTAATTAATTGAATACTCATCCTGGTGAGTTTTAGCTCACCTATGCATAGCTTTTTAAAAGTCTCAAAAGGCAACAAGTTTATGCTAGCACCCAAATATGCTAGTGTATTTCTAAAAGTTAAACTACCAATTAAGCAAGGGATAGAAAAGCTCCCAGGGTCTTTTAACTTTTGAGATAGCTTGTCTTTTCTCTGGAGGATGGCTAAACACTTTTCTTTGAAGATCATAGTGGATTAGCATTTGAGCTAATGCTTCAATGAGAGGAAGATTGATATGAAGTTACTTGAATAGTTCCAAAAATTTTCCAAATTGCTCATCCTCTTTTCCTTTCTGCAATTGACTTGGATACAAAACAAGAGGCTTCTGTTCTTGGATTTTTCCCCCTTAATGAATCTTTATTGGAATATTTAGACAGTGCTACTTTTGTCACCTCAGATAGTGCCGTTCGAGCCTTGTCTCTGTCTTCCACTATTTCCTCAACTTGTTCTTTTTTCTTTTCTTCAATGCTGCTTGTTTGGGTTTCCAATTTTCTGCCACTTCTTCATGTGACTGCCTCTGCATGTTTTCCCATGTTTTTATCCGCTGATAAGCTTGTTAATTGCCTAAATTAACATTCCAAAGTGAAGAGAAGTTCCTCTTGATTTCACAATAATGCCTCCATTATATGAAAATGTGAATCAGCCGTGGTAACAAAATCACATAGAAGATCATCCATTGAAGGAGAGGTTTCCACTTTTTCCACAAAAGTGTCCTATTCTTTCACCTTAAATTTCATAGTAATTTTCTTTCTCATACCTTTCCTTTTTCAACCTCCTTAAGGTTCTTTTAATCTGAAAATTAAATTTCACAATATCCTAACAATCTTCTTTTCTCATACATAAGAAAAATAGCCTATCAAAACAAAAATCACAAAAGCAGAATTATTAAAAACTTAAAAACAAGGAGCTAAAAGTCAAAGGAAAAACATAACAAACTAGAATGATACAACAAGATATGCATATCAATGAACCAAATAAAAGAATGAAAGTCTCTACAAAGTATCAAAATATCAAGAAGAAGAAATATTATGTATAAATTTTCATGTACAAACTATCTACATGTACGAGTTAGTCATATTTACATATATATACAGAAGCCTAATTAACAAAACTCAAGTGTTTTAGAATATTTCCATTCCATCCTCGGTAATGGTGCCAAAAACTTGATGTGCATGTACTAAGGGTATAGAAAATATTATCAATAAAAATCACATTATTAGTCAAATTTTAGTTAAAATGCCACAATTAGTTACACACACACACACACACACACACACACACACACACACACACACTCAATAAGTATATTTCTCATGTAGTATAGGATCCTAATAATAAGTATCAAATCTATAAGGATTGTGCCAAGTAAGAACAAAAGAATAAAAAAAAAAATGAAAATAACTAAACTAAACTAGAGTTAACTAGATTATCATTGGAGTACAACAAAATCACACAAGGTAAGTCACAAGGATAATAAGAATTAGGATAGAAGAATAAAGTAATGTAAATAAGTGAAATTCTATTAAAATTATGCCAAGGAAAGAATACTACCCATATCAATTAACTTCTAAACTAGGTATTGAATAGAGTTATAAACTTAGATTTCACTCTTTCTTGAGTTATGAAATCTCCAATCCTAAGTTAAATTGATCGATATCTCTACCTAATCAATTCAACTCAAGAAAGCATAGAGATTAACCCCATTGTACAAGAGCATTATCACAAACCCTTATCTTTAGGCGATTTCATTAGCCCTTTAATTGCCAAGGCTAAATCCCTAATTTTCTTTCTCGAGTCAATTGAAGAAGACAAACATCAAATTAGGTAAATTGGTGTATCATAACTCTGTCTCTCAAATTTATTAAAACGGAACAAATCAATTAACAAAATTAACTAATTCTAATCACCTAATTCAAGACAATCAAACTAAAACAATTAAGTGCCCAAGATAAAAATCAATAGATCTAGAATAAATAATCAAATCCAAAGCAAAATTATGGCACAACCCCTAATTACACTTTAAATCCAATGAATCTCAAGAATTTCCCAATGTAAATACAAAAAAAGTAAAAGAAAACCCACAGACGAGGCTTCTTTTCTTCTTCAATGGATTCCATTGGTAATTCTCTTCCTCTGCTCCTAAATCACCTTGATCCTCCTCCCCTTAGTGTTTTTCTTACTCTCCAAGCCTCAACAGCTATCCTCAGATGTCTAGCCTAGTGTTTCTTTCCTGTCTTTCTCCCTTTCTAGGGCTGAAGAGCTGGGTTTTTATAGTTTTTTGGTGAACAGAGACATTCTACGATGTTAAACAGCACCTATAATACCCCACTACTACGAACCCTAAAAGGGCGGGGATGTCGCCCCGTCCCATAGGACAAAGGGTCTTTAAAACCAGGTATAAAATATAAAGGCAACCCCAAAAAAATTAACTTAGATAAATAGAGAAAAACTCTTATTACATCCTGCTCAAATTGGAGCAATACGAAATAAAACAAATATCGTTCAGAAGCTTAAACAACAACTGGCTCCTAGAACAAAATGGGAAAAAAATAACAAAACCTTCAACTATCACATGCCCCGCTGGCTCAGCACAATCTATTTTCTGAAAACATGATATAAAATAGTGTGAGATGAAATCTCAGTAAGTCCTGTGTGTGCACATGGTGCTTTAAACAGTTTGTGTATGTATAGTGGAAAACATTTGCAGAAATATTTGGCAAGTTATAAATACTTTCTTTTCGCAAGGAGTGTGTTTTTCTCATAATCACACTTTATACAAAACAAATCATCCACTCGTAAAAACAATCATGTCACCACACGTTGGGCTCCATGAGGACAAGGCACCACACTTTGTGCACCTTGCCGGGACCAGATTACTACACGTTGGGCGTTCTGATCAGGGTGAGTGTACAACTCATTGGGTGAGATACTCCTCATTCTTTACACCCTACAAAACCATCCGGGTGTCCATGCCAGGAAAATAAATAACACCTTACCAGGTACAAATGCTAGCTCGGACCGGCCTGACCAACCAATACTGTCGCTTTTTCAAGCAGAGCTTATCTTCTGGAGGTGGCCACCTGCCAGAAGACTTACTCTAGCCCTCCAAGACTAATATTGTTAGCCTACCCTTATTGAGTACTCAACAAACATATCTGTCAATTCCTGATTCAAAATATTTCCATACCTTGGCTGTGTACAACGTGGTTTTCTTTAGAAGAGTTTTCTAAAAATGTAGAAGAAAGAATAGTTTTCTTGATAAAATCGTTAGTTTGACAAAATCGTTTAAAGAATAAATATCCACGTTTATAACCCAAGCGAACATAGTTTAACAATAGCTTCACAAAACTTTACATGATAGACTTGCCATCACAACATTTAACAAAAGAGTTTATGCAAGGACTTACTTGATATGCCTCAGACAAATGAGATAAAATCACATCTTGCTTTCCTCAAATATCTTCCTGATCTAAAACCATATAATATCATGATCAGGGTCTCAATCGATTTGAACATGCTCTAAACTCATTTATTCGCATAACAATTCACAATCCACTATCTAATTCCCAATAAATTAACCAATCCCCAAAGTTCATATTCTATGACCATATATTGATCAAGACGTGAATATTATATCAAAAAGGCTTGACTTGACCATCACAACTCATATCTATCATTACCACAGTAAAATATGGCATTGCTATGCATCGAATATGCTTAATTAATTACTCAACTAAAAATACCCATTCATCATGCTAATGGACATCATCAACCATATTAAACCTTAATTTCGACATCAAGGGTAATGATTCCCTTACATTGCGATAACCGGGTTAACAAGATTTCGATGCTCCTATGGTGTTTGTCCCGAATTCATTCGAGTAGAAGAGAAAAGCTGCCTTCTTTCCTTCCTTTTGACCAAAAGCAGGTAAAAAGGATGAAATCAGCCTTTAGGTGGCATGATTCAAGGGAATAAAAGGAGAAGAATTGATGGAAGAAATGAATCAAGAGGTTAATATAGTTTTTGCTTACCTTTGAGTGTGATTTTCAAAAATTGTAGGGAGATTCTTACTGGAATTTTCGTGTAGAATGAAGAGGGTAGTTGGCTACTGTGATTTAGGGTTAGAGAAGATTGGTTTAAGGTTAGATGGTGGTGTTAAAAAGACTCCTAATGGCTTTAGGTTTCGTGGACAGCAAGGCTGAAAATTGCAGCTTGCTGTGCACCTTGTTGCTGCCGAATTTGGGAGGGTTTATGAGGAGAAAAATATTTTGCAATTGCTACCTTATGTTGGCCGAAATATTGCTCAAGAAAAGGGCTGTGTGTGTTCAGAGTTTTTGGCCAAAACAAGGAAGAGTTTGAGTAGGTTTTGAGAACTAAAATTCTATGCAAGAATGGCTCATGTGCTGTGCGAAAATCAATGAACCAGAGGGGAGAAATTTTGGACTGTTTTAGCTGTTGTTCGGCCGTGATTTACAGAGAAAAGGCAAGGGTTTTAGGTGCTGAAAATTGGCTTAATCAGCTGAGGATTTTGGTAGGTTTTGGTGTGCAGAATTTTCGTTTGAGTTGGAGTGTAAGCTGGCCGAAATTTCCTGTGCAAGGCTGGCCGAAATTCTGGTTCCTAAACTGGCCGAATTTCTGGAATTTTGGTGAGTAAAATCTGGTTTTTGTGTGGCTAAGGTAATCTGAATTGATGAGGAGTGTTCTAGATGTTTTGAGCTAGGATTTGAAGAGTTAGACTGCATTTAGGAGTGCTGGAATTTCGGACAGCTTGTGCTTGCACAAGGCTGCCGAAATTCTGCTAGAAAAAGGAAGCAAAACCTAGTTGAAGTAGGATTGAAATAAAATCTGATTTGCTAAAGGATTTTGGATAAGATTTCCTAGTATTGGAAGAGTTTGAGTTGGGCTAAAACTCCTTCAAAAAGTGGCAGCACCTAGCTGGAAAATTTTCCAGATTTTTAGCTAAGGTTTTAGGTTCAAAACCCACAAGGTATCCAACTAGAAAAATAACACTTTAATTCCAACTATCCATTACAAAATCTAGTAAGTTAAAATCAAGTTGGAATTTAGTTATTCAGCTAGGGTTTTTTTTTTTTTGAAAATCAAAGGGAACAAAAGCTGAAAATAATAGTAACCTTTATTCACATAAAAAATCCTTGAATTTAGAAAATAAATATAGAGACTTATTTCCTTAGAACAATGGTGCTAAAAATTCACTAGGATGGCTAGGTCTTTTTTGGCCAAGACATGTAGAAGTCTAGGGAAAAGAATTTTCAAAAAGAAAACTAAGATTCGCAAGAGGTAAGATTCGAACTCGGGTTACCAAAGGAAATCACCAACCTCCCCGCTATTCCAAACCAACTCCAATGCTAATATTTCTCTAAGAAATTCTTTCCACCCTAATTCTCATCCTTCCATCTCCTCGACTAAACTTCACTTAACCAACTCTTAAACAACACAATTATTTCACACCAAATAAATCAAATGCAAAAGCAACTTTGAAAATCACATGCACCCATGCAAGAATAATTTTTAGATAACACGTGAAATGCGAAATGCTATGCAATGCATGGCTTTTTTTTTTCCCATAGTCAAAGGTGGTTTTGGGCAGGGTATTACAGCACTGCTCATATTGGCTTATCTAGTGCCGCTTATGTTCTTTTTTTGAATATACGCTATGAGTTGTGCCAATAATGTTGAGCAAAATAGCGTTGCTAACTCCCTGAAATTTTGACCTTTATGTTCTCTAAACTTGAATTGTGCCACCCTAGTCGGCTTAATCAATACTGCAAACTCTCCGATGTTTGCATTCTTTGAACTTTGAAAATGAGTGGTGTCAGGTATCTTGAATTAGGTGGCACCGTTTCTCTTTTTTTGCATCTCTCTTTCTGTGCTTTTCATCATATTTCTTTACCAAATCTTCATTCCAAGCATTCTACTTGAAATAACATGAAAGTAAAGGAAATTAGTAATCATCTATCAAAGAATTCTTCACAATAACAACATAAGTGACATGAAAATATACATCATTTAAACACTCATCATCTTTGAAGAATTGTCCTTTCAATAGTTTGTAGATCTTGGAGTCATGCAAATCTAATACTGTGCTTAAAATTTATCTTTAACAAGATCTTCCAGCATTGGATTTGCAGCACTCCAAGAGATATGAACTATTGAAAGGTTTGCACAGTGACAATTATTGGAAGATCTTATTGAAGACTGGGCAGAATTTGAGGAGATTTGTGAAGCTATAACTCTAAGGTATTGGGAAACATTTGCAGTCAAATGCTTCTATCTTCAAGCTCTACTTTTTGCTCACGGTTGTTGCAGTAGAAAAGTTAGCGAGAGAGTTGAATTTTTGTAGAGCATTGATGATGTAACACCCAATCCACATACATAACCTAAAAGGGCTGGGGATGTCACCTTGTCCTTAGGATAAGGGATTTTTATAATGTGCTGATAAAATAACAAGCCTGGTACTTCAGATAAAACCTATAAAATAAATTACATAGCTCAAAGTTAAACAAAAGTCTCCAAAATGAAACAACTCACAATAAGCATAAGCAATAACTTAGCTCTCGAATAATTCTTTAAATTAAACTACTGGGAGAATTTATCAAAAACTCTTGAAGTAGACTAAAACAAAACATTTTGGGATAATATCACATTCCAGCATAATTTCATTAAAATAAATTAGGGAACAAATAATAACATTTGTAAAAGCTTTGATCTATTAACCAAATTGTATAATCAAGATATGTTATGTAACAAACTGTATCATTAAGATACATCATATAACCATGGTATACAAACTATTAGGTAGGTATACATTGATAGGGCTAAATGTACATATATTTTGAGGGTCATTCGTACTATATTTGTTATGATTTTATACTTAAATAACTACTGATTCCCTCCATTTTACTATCTTTTGCATAGAATTGATGAGATAAAGAAACATGATAAAAAATGGTGAAAAGTTTTTAAAAAGGAGAAACAAGAACAAAACAAAAGGCCACCAACATTGGTTGGTGCATGGGAAAGAGTTTTGGCTAGTTTTTGCTTGAAAAAAAAAAGAAGACTAAAACGGAGCACTTTTGGAGCCCAGATAGAATTGAGCTAGCCCTGGCTCAAATGTTTAGCTGGCGCTGGCTCAAATCTATCCAACTGTGCAAAACAGAGGTAGAACTTGTTAGATTTTGATAATGCAAACAAGTTTACACGTAGTGGAAAAATAAAACGAAATCCATACAAAAGATCACTCATATGTAATAAAACGGTTCAAGAGGAGGAAAGAAAAATTAATTGCCTAAAAAACATAGCTTTTAAAATTTTTCTTCCGTGCGAATCCCTTCAAAAGTTGATTCAATTGAGCCACCAAATTCTAAGGATAGGAATTTCTCTAATATTGATCCACACGATGATGTATTCAAGAATCACCAAAATTTTTTGCTAGAAAAATTATCTAGCGGCTAGAGTTTTTTTAATTTTGAGATTTGGACCAAAGAAGGAATAAAGGAAAAAATTTTCTATATTATGTTGTGCGTATTTTCCCCAATTGGCATGATCTTTTCTTTTATAAAAGTCCACCAGCTTCTTAAAGCTTCAAATCACACGTGAAACCTTTTTCACGTTTCCTAAACCGTTTTAGGAAAAACACCATGTGAAACCCCAACTAAAACCAACCCTAGAGTAAGGGGGTCGGGATGCATATAATATTTTCTTGCATACATAAATATATTTTTGAATAATTTTATGTGCTTTAGAATTGTGATTTATAGTCTAGAAGGATTAATTGTGCTTGTTGAGTAGGAAGGGTAAAATGGTAATTTTGCTTGAAGTGAAAATAGGGAGATAGCTTGAGGATTAAATAGGAAGAATATTTGGGAGAGAAAATAAGAACAAGAGTTGTTGTGGTTCAGTGGTTAGAGCTTTGGAATTAATCTTTAAGGTCTTGAGTTCAAATCCCATCATTTAAGTTTTAGCATGATTAAATTTTATTTTGTTTAAGGTTGGACTTTCGGCCTTTGTATTCCATTAGTAGAACTAGGAGTGTTGTCCTAGGGGAGACATAAAGAGAATGTTCTAGTCATATTCTTGTGCCTTAAAAGAATTCTTAAAGGATTCATGTCCTTTTACTCTCTAGCTTACCTTAATTCTTTATTAATTAAGTTGTTCAATTTATCCAAAGCCATTTTTATTTTCAGAAAATTCAGCAAGGTTTATTAACCTTAGAATCTCGAAAATGACTCTTAGAGGATAGAGTACTGGTTGAAATGGGGAAGGAGTTAAGGAAGGTTCCCAAGAGAATTAATCTCCATGGTTGAACCTTCAAACTTCACTCCATAAGTATTCATCTTTTTCATGGTAGCAATCTAAAAATTTTCCAGCTTCTTGGTCAGACCAGCTTTCGAAAACTTCAACCATTTTTCTCACTCAAATACTACCAGAAAAATAGCTAACTTGTTCAGTTTGAAGACTAAAATCCTTGGCCAAAAATCGGACTGCACAAAGCTGTGCAAACCAGAAAAAAAAATCCTGGATAATTTCGCAGCTTAGCAGACCAAAAACCAAGCTGTTTTTACTAGCCTTCAAACCAGTAATTCATCTCGGTCTTTCCTCCATAAAGAAGGCTAGAAACCAGCCTTAAATGACCCTCCAATACCCTTTCAAGCCTTCTGTAAGTCAGCTGGAATATTGTAGCAAAATTTGCACAAAAATTCCAGCAACCCATTCGAATGAGCAACCAGAAACTCCAGCCTTGCTCCCTCTTCAAGCTTTGTCCAAAAATCACTTCAACTTTCTGTGAAACTAACCTAAGTCATCCATGAACTGAACTTCTGCACCCCCTCCATTGATCTGCATGAATGAGCACCATAGCTACTATTTAAATCACTCAATCAATTACTCCAATCAAGCTTCCAATTAGAATTCAAAATTTCAGCAAATTGCTCTATGAAAACTTCCATGGATTAGGCTCCAAACAACCAGAAATCCTCCCACCATTACACTCAGAATTTCAGCCACCCTATAGCTCTTACAAACCTCATTCATCTCAGCAAAACTTCAACAAAACCAGTTGGCCATAGCAGCTCCAAGAACCTTCATCAACCAAACCACTCTTACCATATCTTCTACCTTAATTCAGTCCCTAAATTACTTCTTTTGAATTTCAAACAACTAGCTTTCCTTCTTTCCCCCAATCTGAAAATCCAATCACAAGAATTTCTCTAACCATTCAGCCAACATCCTTCAGCAAATTTTGTCCAGCTTTCTCTCCATTCTCTCCATTTCTCCAAGAACACTAAGAACACACACCACCATTCTCCAAGCCTACGACCACTCTAAACACCTCCAATCTCTTCCAAAAACTCTAGATCACATCTACTTACCCTCTAGAGACCATTTCTGTAATTTATAACATCAAACATTGAAAACACAATTCTACTATCGGATAAAAAACTAGAATTTTTCTTGAAGATTCAAGAACTCTCTCAAGGTAACAAAGAACGATTTTGATCATTCTTCTTTTCTCTTCAATCTTTAATATAATGTACTAATATTCTCTTTTTCTCTCTCTCTCTCTCGGCTGAAATGGTTGTTTCAACCATGGCCGTTGTTCTTCTTCTTCCTTGGACAAATCAAGCCCCATTCGCATGTGGATCTCTTTGGATCTTCAACAAGATTGTCATCAACCAAGTATGTCTCTTTAACCCCCTTCACTAATTCTAAAATCATGTCTCCTAGATGTTGTTAGAAAAGGATAGATGATGTTTGGGGATTGAGTATATGCTTATGTATGAAGAAGTTGAGATTGGAGTATGAAGATGTTTTGCCATGATTAAGTGTTGTAGTATTTCTTGTGGATCGATGCATTTTTTTCATGTCTTGAGTAAGTTGGATGGTTAAGCATGCTAGATATTATGTCACCTTTGGTGAATAGGGTTTATGTTATTGAATTCTTGTTGAAGCCATGAATATGATTATACTTACTGAGGTTTGGATCTTGTGATAGTAGATATGGATTTAAGCCTTTATGCATGAGTAGAATAGTGGGTTGATTGATGTTGGATTTTATGTTTATGATTCTTGTTAGCCATAGAAAAATTATAATCATGACCTTGTTGATCCTAAGATAATTTAATTAGCCAATTTATTTACGTTTAAAAAAGTTAATACTATATTTTCCTCCAATAATTTCTAAAACCCTAGGAAGCTTTGAGAGTTGGATTATTAAATGAAATAGTGAGATTTTAGCCAAATAAATGATATCTTCTATTAAAAATAATATATATGAATATTATATATAGTAATAATAATAAATAAGGCCTTTTATATAAATAATCATAATAGGTAAACTATTAATCTTATAGGTCATATATTCATAAATACTATTAAAATTTATTTATTACCTTTTGATCAAAATTTAATAAAATTTACTATTAATTTTATTTACTAATTATTTTCTATCTACTAATTATTAATTGGGAGATTAGTAATAATTTATTATTTTTAAGACTTAGGACCCTTCATCAAATAAACCTTAGTTTATTTATTAATAACAAAGATTATATTTGAACCTATAACTTATTAGTAATTATTTCAAAATCCCTAGTTATTTTAATATCAAGCTAGTTTTATTTTACAAAAACCTTTATCATCTAGCCTTAAAACATATGACATTAGGGTCATGATTGTAATAGGCTGAACTAGGATTATTTATGGAAGCGAATTTGGCTTGAGTTTAATTATGGCTTATGTTTACCCCAGGTGGGGTTTGGTCAGCTTTGGAAGATCTTTGAATTAGCTCAAGCAAAGGATCAGGTAAGCTCCTGCATAAAACTTATTTGCTGTAAAAAGGTTACTATGGCAAGCCAAATGCGAAGTGTGTGAACACTCATTTTGTAAAGGCAATTAAGGACTATTTCCTTTCTTGTTTCAGTCAAACAAATTATATGAAAATCAACAAGCAGTTTTGCTCAAACACCAAACTATATCTAAAACCAATTTTGACACGGACTTTAGAAACCCTTAATTGTTATTTCCAAATAAAGCAATGTTTTATTAGTTTTCTCCCAAGTGGGACAATCAACGTTGAGTACTCAATAAGGGTAGGCTAGTAGTACTAGTTTTGAAGAGTTCTGGCAAGAGGCCACCTCCAGAAGATGAACTCAACTTGGAGAAGCGACAATACTACTTAGTCATGCCGGTCCGAGCCAACAAGTTTCAGTCATGTGGACTGTGTGTTTCAGGAATGGACAACCGGTATGTTTGGGTGTAGAGAAGGAGGAGTATCTTACCTGGTAGGCCATACACCTACCTTTTGTTAGTCTGCACAAAGTGTGGCATTCTGACTGTTATATGGACATGGGCCCCAACATGTGGAAACCCATGGCCGCCCATTTGAGTGGTTGAATTTATTATGCACTTGTATGGTTTGAAAAGAGGAAAACGCCACTCTTTATTTTAACCTTATTTATTGCTTGCCAGCATTTTCTCTTATGAAATTTTACAACTTGCATACATGAACTGTTTTCCTGAACACTCAAAGCACATACGGACTTACTGAGGTTTTTATCTCATCACTTTTTATGCCATGTTTTCAGGTCAATCCTGCTGTGGGGATGAGTAGCTAGAATGTTGCCTGCTTGAAGACTCTTGTTGTTTATTTTATATGTTACTTTGAGAGATGATAGTGAACAATTTATTTTGGATTTGTTCTTGAATTTTTGGGTTGTAATAAGTTTTAATTTTAAATTATTGTTTTATTTCCATTTGTGTGACCTAGTTATAAAGATCCCTTATCTTTTGGACGGGGCGATATCCCCGGCCCTGTTGGGCCTAGGTAGTGGGGTGTTAAACACCAAATCTGGACAACCAATGCAAAAACCTTTTTTTTTTCCTCATATGTTTCTTAAGCTTTTAGGAAACATTAATAATTATTTTTTCCATTATGGACTTTGGAATTTTTGAAATTGTAATTTAGCACTTGAGTTATAACAAGTTTATAACTCGAGCACAAGGTTTTTAAATAATTGCAAATTTATTCAACTAATTATAACATTTTATAATTAGCCCATAAATATTATTTCATCTCATAAATTAATCCTAAATACTATCATATAATATCTTTAGTACCAATTCCTCTATTTTGTGTGACCTAATAGGTTTTTTTGATTTATTGGTAGCAAAATATGAATTAATTCTAATTATTATAGAATTAATAATGTTTTAATAATTAGAATTAATTAATTAATTCTAATTAGGATTAAATTTATTAATTATTTAATTAATAAATTCATATTTAGCAATTCATGAGAGGTATTTAGCAATATATCATGACCACCCAAAAGTCTAGAAGGTCAAGTAGCTTAACATGAACCTTTCACTAGTAAAACATCAATGCAATAACCTCTTTTCACCATACAATATCTCATTCGGTCTAGAGTATGAAATTAATGCCAACTCCCTGCAGAATATTAATTAATTTTGGCCCGAATATTTTAGTACTTGTTCCCGGAATCCATTACTCAACATGTGTGTCAATTGAAACTATTTCCAATACATAGTCGCCTTGGCTAAAGATTTCTTGAGTAATGATTTCTCCAAGTGGCCTTGAGATATTCACTCCTACTATTAGGAGTGGTGAATTCTTTATTGACCATCTCAACCACTTTTCTTTACTTCATGTAGTACCAAATATCCACTCCATAGACGGTCTTATAAGGACTCCAGAGATTGGAATCAAAGTACAATGCTTAGCAAACAAAGTACCTTAGAGTTCTCAAGTCTAAGGATACTTATACATTTACTATAATGAGATTCTATCACTGACACTAAATAGTTATCTATGTGATTATCTCATATTTAGGTTATCTAATATACTTGTTCAAGTAACAAGCATCTACATGTTAACTTCGAGTATCATAATACTCACGGACGTGAGAACCACTGCTTGATCAAATCAAGAAGTATAACACGTGCTAATCTTAACGTATTAATGATGTTCTATCTCATTAATAATATGACTAGGGATAATTTAAGAACAAACACATTCTAGTATAGTAATAACCTCACATCATGATTTCTATCATGATTTTCTTAACACAGTGTTGTATTTGAGACTTTATCTAACACGTTTTATATACATGAACATATGGAATAAAGTAACTGAAAGATAAAGAATGTCTTTTATTGATTTAATGTGCAAACTATATTGTATAAATGATTACTTCTAGGGCATAATCGTAACACAACTGACACCAGTTCATTCCTATGAGCTAGGACAAGCTGATTTCAAGTTTTTGACACAGAAAAGGAGTTCTTGAGTAGAATTTGACAACTTCTATTGCGATTGATAGGGGCTAAAATCATTATTTATTTTTTAGTTATTTGAGATTATTTTGTGATATATTTGATATAATAACTAGGCATATTCTTTCATATTTAATATTTTACTTTTGGAACGGTATCTTGGTATTTTTATGCAGAATACACCAAGAAAAAGGTTAAAATCGACGCCGTGACAGAGCACAGTCGGCGTCGGCCATGTGGAGCACATCATGTGCTAGTCTCTCTCTGGAAAATAGAGTGAAAATAGAGTAATTGTTTGGGATTTCAAAAGCACGGCTAGTGCCGGCTCAGAGGGAAGCAGTTGGCGCCGACCCTAGTCTGATGTTGTGGCAGTGGATTTTCCTTGTGGAGAAGATTTTGGCAATTACAATCAGAATTATTTTGGGAACTAAATCAATCATGAATTAGGACTCTTGTATACACCTTTTGGAAAGTAAAATTTCTATAAATATAAGGGAATAATATTGTACAAGGGAGTTTTTCAATTTTTTAATGTACTATATTTAGAAAGCTCTTAGAGAACAATAAGATTTAGGAGGATCAAGGAATTCTTGGAGAGGAAGATGAGGTTAATCAAGAAGGTTCCAAGCTGGAAGAAAGGATCTTGCTTGTCTATAAGTGACTTCTTTTCCTTTTCTTTGTAATTTATTAACAATTTGAGTTTATTACATTTTAATTGTCTTTAGAGGATATTCTTTTGGATTCATGATTTTATATTAATTTTAGTTCTGTGATCAATTTATTGTTATACTTGGTATTTGATTTCTTGAACATAGTATCTTGTTGGATTGATTAGTTCTCTTCTAAGTAACTTGCAAAACAATGTTAGGAGAGAATGTGCCAACTAATTAATTCAATACTAGTTATTTCTTAACTTACTTGCAAAAGAAGTTAAGGGGTAAAGACTAAGTAATCAAAGATTGGTTTATTATTTCTAGAATATAGGGTCATTAACTAATTTTATATTTATATCACCTAGAATATTGGGGTATACTTGAGGATTGAGTTTAATGCATCCTTTGGGTAAATTAGTTGAGACAGAATGTGTTCACTAATTTAACTAGAAGATAGTAATTCCATGGATTACAAACTAAGTAGTTCTAAATTATTCCTTTATGATGCTAAGATAACAATTAATTGCTAGAATTTCTAGTCAATCATTATTGTGTATTCAAGAATTTCTATCTATTTATATGTCTTTTCTCCTTGTTTTCACTCCTTGATTATCCATGTTACTTTTCTTGGATGACCTGATTTTTTCTAGTATATTAAGTTAGCATTTTATTTACTTCTATTTCTTTATTTTTTTGGCTAAACAATAAAGATTTGAGTAAAGTAATGTGGGAGCCTGAGTTCTGGTGGATTCGATACTTGATATTCCCTATACAATATGATGGGTATACTTGCCTGTATGTGTGATTTTAGTGATTAGCATTATAATTAAAGCTTGATTGATTATGGATTTTATTGCTAATATTTTCTACACTAAAAAACATACATCAAGTTTTTGACGCTGTTGCCGGGGATAGGTACTAACGAAAACACTTGAGTCTTTTTGATTTAGCCTTTGTTGTATTTGTAAATATTACTAACTTTTGTTTTTTGGTACTTTGTGAATATTCGTTTCTTAGTACATGCTTTTGTTTTTGATTTGTTTGAACTTTTCTTACTATTTTTCTTTTTGATTTGATTTTTTTTTCTTTGAGTGCGAGGTTGACATCATCATGGACAATCATTCTTGGAGAAGTACATGGCATTGGGAACAAAATTAAAGGAGCTATAATGATAGATTGGCAAGATTGCAAAGTTGCATTGATACTTTTAGTGAGTCGTCACTTGAAGCGTCAATAAATTCTTTTATTGCCAACATAAATTCAGCCATAAAGTGCTAAGAGGAAGTTTCCCAGGGGACGCCTTACAGAGTTGAACCAGCACCTGATGGAGTGCTTGAACTGGTGACGGCTTATCCAGTGACCCCTGCAGAAATGACACAATGGTGAGTTGAAGGACTGGAAAGAGTAATTTCTGAGCCACCCTATTCTTCTCAATTCTTGGAGGACAACGGTCCAAATGATGATGTGTGGAGTTTAATATACCTCAAGGAGTTGGATTTAATAATGCTACATCATACGAAATCCTTGGAGGATATTGACAAATTCTATCATTCACCCCATTCAAAGAAAGATAACTTAGTTTGTGTAAACTATGCATTGAAAAGTAAGGATTTCTTGATCCAATCTTTAAGAAGTCAATTACTAAGTTTAAAGGGGAATTTTCATAGTGACAAATCTTTTGAAAGGAAAAATGGTGATTTCAAGACTGTTACATTCTTTAGATACTATGTGCATTCATATGTTGAAAAAAACATTTGTGTGTCTAAAAGAATGTTAGAGAGTGAGGTTTATGTGGTTTGCTATGCTGAGAAAAATTATTTTCATGAACATTAACTTTTTCAAAAACCTTCCTTCTTTTTACATTCATCATTCCAACTTTTTGCATTGCGCATTACTTTGCTTTACAAAAGGATGATGAGAAAGTATGATGAGTGGAAGGAGCTTACATGTGTCTTGGTTTTACCTTGATTTTATTTGGATTTTGAGTTTGGTTTTTAATTATTATATGTCATTTATCCCCTAGTAATACGAAAAATATTTTCCAGCTTAAGTGTGGGGGAGCGAGCCCTTATCTTTATTTATTTTTTTCCTTAGGAGTTTTGTCAGTCTTTCTTATGTTTTATTTTTGGTGTGTTTTATTTTGGCTATTATTTTCTTTATTCTTTTATGTGTGTTTTCTTTTATAGGATTGAATAAAGTCTTCTTGGAAACCACTCTATTCTTCTTTCCAAGTTTTAATATTTATTGGAACATTATTGCACTTGTGGAGTATTGCTTAACTTTCTACCTCTTTTATACTTTTTAGTCCCTTTGGAGATGATTTATTGTGTTAATTTTTGGCCAATGAGGATATTATCTAGTTTAAGTGTGGGGGAGTGGTTTGGTAATATTCTTTGTCCATGTTTTTATCAATTATCTTGGTGTTTCTTTGCTATCGAGCTATTTTGGAAATATTTTGCAATACTTTTGTTAAAATTTTTTGACAATTTGAAAATTTAAAAGTTTTGGATATTTTCGGCTTTAAATTGAGTTGATTTGTCTATAATAACATTATGATTTTCTTTTTAACTTTATATATGGATTTGTCATTCATTATGGTTGTTGTTGTTGTTGTTTTTTTTTTTTTTTTTTTTGTGAAAAGGTAAACTTATGTATTAAGTTGAATTTTTCTAAGTCTTGAGAATTTAAGTTAACCTTGGTCAGATTTGATATTTGAGTTTTATTTTATTCTTTGAGTTTGAATATGGATGATATGATGAATATAGGAAGAGTTGTTGACTAATTACTATATTATGGGTTTAAAATTTGCTTGACTTTGATTTGCGAATAAGGAATGCAAGAAAATAGAAGAACAATGAGTGAAAAAAAAAATTCATTGTTATGTGAGCTGAAAACTTGAGTTTAGTTGAAAAAACACACATTTTGCTTGATTATGGGGACCAATACGGAGAGTGAAGAGAAATTCACTTTCTCAAGGCTATTAATTCCCGAAAGCAAAATAAAGAAAGAAAATTATTAAAAAAAATGATGAAAGATGACTATAAGGGGGCCAATATGGTGTGCGAAGAGAAATCCATTCACTTGAGGCTACCAATTCCCTAAGTCATTGAAAAAAAAAAAAGAGTGGAGTGTTTCCTTGTTTCACTAACTTAAGTTGTGTATATTTGAGTTTATAATGCTAGAATTGGTTAAATAGCTTGACATGTATGACTTATGTACTCTATGTTTCTGCTTGAGGAGTATGACGATTTTCTTGTACTAGATATAAGCTTGTTTAACTTAACTTTGATAGCCTTGGGATTGTTTGATTAAATAGATGAGTTTATAAGGTTTTGAAAGGGTTGAGTGAATGATGAGTTTATGTTTAAGGTTGGAAAAAGATTATTGCTTTATTATAGATGAATTTTCTAAGGAAAAATTTGATGAATTGATTTAACTTGTTCATAAACATTTGCTTAAGTACTTTAATTCTTGTTTGCTTGAGGACAAGCAAAGATTCAAATAGGGGGGAATGTGATAGGGGCTAAAATCATCATTTATTTTCTAGTTATTTGAGGTTATTTTATGATATATTTGATATAATAACTAAGTATATTCCTTCATATTTGATATTTTACTTTTGGAAAGGTATTTTAGTATTTTTATGCAGAATACATCAAGAAAAAAGGCAAAAACTATGCCGTGATAGAGTACGGCCGGCACCGACCGTGTGGAGCACATCAGGTGCCTGTCCCTCTCTAGAAAACAGAGAGAAAACAGTGCAATCACTAGCGATTTCTTGAGCACGGCTGGCACTTGCTTGGAGGGAAGAGCTGGCACCGGCCAAGTCTGATGTTTTGGCAGCAGATTTCCCTTGTGGAGCAGATTTTGGTAATTACAATTAGAATTCTTTTGGGAACTGAATCAACCACGAATTAGGACTCTTTTTTTACACTTTTTGGCAAGTAAAACTCCTATAAATACAAGGGAATAATATTGTACAAGGGAGCTTTTCAATTTTTTAATGTAATATCTTTAGAAAGCTCCTAGAGAACACCAAGATTTAGGAGAATTGAGGTATTTTTAGAGATGAAGATGAGGCTAATCAAGAAGGTTCCAAGGAGGAAGAAAGGATCTTGCTTGTCTATGAGTGACTTTTTTTTTGGGTAAGTTATTAACAAGTTGAGTTTATTATGTTTTAATTGTCTTTAGAGGATATTCTTTTGGATTCATGATTTTGTATTAATTTTAGTTCTTTGATCAATTTATTGTTATTATTGGTATTTGATTACTTGAACAGAATATCTTGTTGGATTGATTAGTTCTCTTCTAATTAACTTGCAAAATGATGTTAGGAGAGAATGTGTAATTCAATAGTAGTTATATCTTAACTTGCTTGCAAAAGAGATTAAGGGTAAAGACTAAGTAATCAAAGATTGGTTTATTATTGCAAGAATATAGGTCATTAACTAATTTCATGTTTATATCACCTAAAATATAGGGGTATACTTGAGAATTGAGTTTAATGCATCTTTTAGGTAAATTAGTTGAGATAGGTAAATTAGTTGAGATAGAATATGTTCACTAATTTAACTAGAAGATAGCGATTCCATAGATTGCAAACGAAGTGGGTCTAAATTATTCCTTCATGATGTCAAGATAATAATTAATTGCGCTAATTGCTAGTTAATCTTTATTGTGTATTCAAGAATTTCTATCTATTTACACGTCTTTTCTCCTTGTTCTCACTCTTTTATAATCTTTGTGACTTTTCTTGTGTGACTTGATTTTCTCTAGTATATTAAGATAGTGCTATATTTACTTCTATTTCTCTATTTTATTGGCTAAAGAATAAAGATTTGGGTAAAGTAAGGGGGAAGCCTAAGTCCTGTGGATTCGATACTTACTATTCCCTATACTATATGATGGGTATACTTGCCCGTATGTGTGGTTTTAATGATTAGCATTTTAATTAAGGCTTTATTGATTGTGAACTTTGTTGGTAATATTTTTTACACAAAAACACATGCATTAGAGATCTTTCAGGAATTGACTTGGGAACGAATTAGGACTCTTGTATTAACTTTTTAGCAACTAGAACTCCTATAAATATAAGAGAATTGTTGGAAAGTATGCCTTCAAAGACTATGTATTTTGTGTAAATATATTGCAATAAAATGTTTATTCATTCAATTTAGTTTGTATATTATATTATTGTACATTTAAGGTCCAAGTATGTCAAGTAATGGTCTATGTGTTGGGTCGTTTTTCATAGTAAGGTATATACTATAGGTACTTGTCATACAAGTAAAATTTTGTTCTTACTCGTTTGATGGAACTTGGCATTTCATCAAGGCAAGACTATTATGCCATGATTTCCAATGAGGAATGGTTTACCTTGATTCAGTGAGTAGTTCACTCACATCATTGGCATAAGCATATTTTGAATATGTAGAATTGGACTTGTAGTAGTGGTCTCTTATAAAGTACTATGATTATAGAGACTAGACTATTACTATTACAACGTAGACGGACACCTTCATACTTAAGTATGAGTTGGTGGTCTGGTGAAGCTGGGGTTTATACTTTGATATATGTTAGGTGAGATTTCTTTTTTGAGATCAATATCCTTGTATGTTGGGTGTATTACTCTAGTTAGCTAAGAAGGTCTCATGCAACAGAGTTGCTGATGCGTATTTATTTGGGTATAAAAATAATATAAAAATAAGTATATTCCCAATCAAGTTTAAATAAAAAAGTTAACCCCAAATTACACATATGAGCAAGCGTACTTATCATTAACATAACATAGGGTTCAAACGAGTGTCGATCCTCAAGGAACAAGTATGCATTAATCACTTTTCTCTCATTGTTTAACCGACTCAATAAAGTGAAAAAGAAATAAAAAAGAAAATAAAATAAAAGAATATATACATGTCAAGGATGGAGAATTATGTAACTTAAACCATTATTTTGACAAATATGATCTTAAAGTATTCAATTATTATCCGAACTAATTATTCTCTTGGCATCATGAAGGATTAAGATAGATTCACTTCTTTGGTCAATCCATGAAATCACTATCCTCTAGATAAATTAGTATCACTTGGTCTGTCTCAACTAATTCACCCAAAAGACGCATTAAATATAGTCCTTGATTAAATTTCCTTGGTCTGGCAAATTTAAAGTATGAAATTAATCAATGAATCATTGGTTTGGCAGACATCAATTAACTATTAATTACTCAGTCCTTAGCAATTAACCCCTTTGGTCTAGTAAGTTAATCACCAATCAAATATGAAATTAATAAATTGAAACCACCATCAACCCCTTTGGTCTAGTAAGTTAATGAAAAGAGACAACCAATTAATCTCGTAATACGCACAAGTAATTAAATACCAAGAAGAACAAACAATTAATCAAAAGATCAAATAACTCTAAATTTAAATCATGAATACCTAAAACAATGTCAAATTACAATAAAATAATTAACATATCATTGTTCAAGAAAAAGAAAACAAAGTAAAAGAAAGCATTCATAGACAAGCCTCCTTCTTCTTCCCTTGTAGACCCTCCTGCACAACCCTCCTTAAATTGAAGAATTCCTCATTTGATTCGAGTGATTTTCTATTATGATCTATGAATTCCTCCTTTTTCCTTGTGTTTTTCATCTTTTTATAGGCTTAGGAAGTGCCTAAACTTGTTGGTGTAGGGTTTTTGGCCGAGTAGAAGTAGGAAGATACAAAAATTCTACAGATTACCAAAAACCGTGTGCAAAACTTGAAACACCGCCTCAATATCAGGTCACAGCCGGTGTCATCTTGGCTGCCCAGAGCTAGCGCCGGTTGTGTTCTATTTCTTTAGTTGTTCGCCGATTTTTCTTGATTTCCTCATAACGTTTTCCAGAGTGCAGCTGGCGTCGGTTTGGTTCTATTCCGGTTTGTCTTATTGATTTTTTATTATCTCAAAATGCGTGCCAATAGCACATCACTGGCGCTGATTCCTCTGCCATAGCTGGCGCTGGCTCTGCTCTGTTTTGTGACGTTTTTGCCTTGTTTTACCCCTAAAATCTGAAATAATACACAAAATACATTTTCAAGGGTAAAATCTCAAATATGAAGGAATATGGCCAGTTATTGAACAAAATGTATCACAAAATAGCTTCAAATAACTAGGAAAAATATGACTAATTTAGGCCATATCAATTGCTATGCTTAACTTAGTGTAGTTAAATCACCGCCTTGTGATTGTCTAGGATAATCTAATAATCTAGGGCCCTGGGAACGTGACTCTAGATTGTGTGCTTTTGAGTAGCTTCTAATGATAAGTAAGTACATTCAAGTGAGTAATGGATTATCGGACTAAAGTTCTAAGAATGGCAGATGTCTTTGAGATGAGTGTTAGTACATTTATCTTGTCTCATCGATAAGTGTTACATAGAGGGATATTTTCGTCATTTCACCTGTTGGTCGGAGACATTGCTTTAGCAATATTATTCTTGGGGTCAATATTTTCATATGGTGATAAATGAAAATATTTAAAATGATAAAATGCAGCTATTTAATAGTAAGGGTATTTTGGTCATTTAGTGGCCATGAATAATATGTCTCTTGGTCCCCGGAGTAGCTCAAGTTACCTTGGTGTTGTTTGGACACAATCTGGGCTTAATGGATAATTATATGGAAGAGAATAAAATTTATTTTAAGAGTCTAATTAGAATTAATTAATTAGTCTTGGATTTTTTATAAGGTATAGAAAAGATAATTAATTAATTAAGAGAATTGGATTGGAATAAATTAATTAATTGGGCTGATATATGTTGACATATATTAAGAGTCTAATTAGAATTAATTAATTACTCTTGGATATTTAATGAAGCCCAGAAAAAATAAATAAATAAATAATTAATTAATTAAGAGGATTGAGCTAGTCTTGGATTGGTTTTTGGAGCACAACACCAAGCCCATTAGGACTTAATGTTTTCCACCATTTGGGCTTAATCAAGCCCTAAGGTTGGCAAAAAATATGTGTGCAAGAGAGGGAGGAAAACAACGTGGTTGTTTGAGTTTTTTTCCCCTTCTCCAAGTGTGCCATCTCTTTCTCTTGTTCTCATCATTCTCTTCTTTCTCTCTTGGAGATTTTTTGATTATCTAAAGAAAGAGCTTTCACCAAGTTAACCCTAGAGTAAGGTAGAGTCATACTTTGGAAGACGAAGAGAAGAAGCTTGAAGATGCTGGATGCATAGGAGTAGAAGATTGGCGGGAATATTGGTCAAACAGTAGGCGTCTCCTTCTCCCTTCCAGAGTAAGTTCTAGTGCAACTTGTCCCTTCGTTGGTTAATCCGCAACCAATAAGGAAAAGTAAGTACTCTCTCCTAGATGTGACTCAGAAAACTGAAAAATTTTCGCCGCACTTTTTTTTGATGTTTTCTGTTTTTGATCTTTCAAGTGGTATCAGAGAAACGATTTTCATCTAGGAGCATGTTCTAGGGTTAAAAACTGGAAAAGTTGGTTCCTTTACTATTAAAAATGAATCTTTTGTGATTTCTTGTAATCCCTCATACATTGGTTTCTAGAGTCCATGTACGCCTCATGGTTAAAGGCATATGATCATGTATTCTAATGGTTTTTCTATTATTTTCTTGGTTTTGAGTAGATGCAACGTACACCTCATGTTTAGAGGCATAGGTACGTGTAAAGACATGTTTTTATCCTTGGTTTTGCGTTTCTTTTAACTTGTAAATTTTGGAGATTGAAGAACTTGATTGCTGGAATTGTTGAGGGGTGAAAAATTGATGAAAAGTAGGATTTTTCCAGAAATCGGTGAACTTCAGAACAGACCCGGCCCCAGATGGCCCGATCGGACCAGGAGCTAGGTCCACTCTACCTAGCCAGAAGTGTTTGGAGAAACAAAGCAGTGTTAGTGTTGTGCCCTAGAGGCAATCACTTGTACATTGTATATGACACATTTTCTTTTAATAAAAAGGCACTATTTATCTTACAGTTTATTTTATTTTCTTTAAGTAATATAACTATTCGATAAAGTCCCTAGTACAATACTGTGTTAAGAAAATCATGATAGAGATCATGATATGAGATTCCTACTACACTGGATGGTGTTAGTACTTAAATAGTCCCTAGTTATAGTATTAATAAGACAGGACATTATTAATGTGTTAAGACTAGCATGCGTTAGACTTCTTAATTTGATCAGGCGGTGGTTCTCATAACCATGAGTATTGAGATACTCAAAGTTAACACATGGATGCTTGTTAATGGAACAAGTTCATTGGATAACCTATCTTTGAGATAATCACATGAATAACTATTTAGTGCCAGTGATATAATCTCAATATAGCAAACGTGCAAGTATCCTTAGACTTGAGATCTCCAAGGTATTTTGTTTGCTGAGCCTTGTACTTTGATTCCAATCTCTGGAGCTCGATCGAGGGCCGCCTATTGGATGGATATTGGGTACATTGTTAGGTAAACGAAAGTAGTTGAGAGGGTCAATAAAGGATTCACCACTCTTAATTGTAGGGGCGAATATCTCACGGCCATTTATAGGAATTACTACTCGAAAAGTCTTTGGCCAAGGCAATTGTGCATTGGAAATAGTTCCAATTGATACACATCTAGAATAGTGGGTTCCTGGTACAAGTACAATTGTATTCGGGCCAGATTTATTTCTGGAGGGAGTTGGCACTAATTCCGTACTCTAAACCGAATGAGATATTGTATGGTAAAAGGAGTAAATTGCACTGAAGTTTGTTATTAAAAGGTTCATGTCAAGCCACTTGACTTCTTGGACTCTTGGGTGATCATGATGTGTTGCTAGATACTGCTCATGATCTGGGAATATAGGTTTATTAATTGATGAATTAATAAACCAATCCTGATTAGAATTAATAGGATTAATTTTAATTAATTATGGATTATTAATCTCAAAGACGTTTGGATTAATTCATATTCGCTACCAATTGACTGGGAAACCTAATAGGTTACACACAATGGAGGATTATATACTCAAGATGTTATTTGATAACATAGTGGGGTTAATTGAGAGAAAGAGAAGTTGTTGTGGACAAATTATAATTAGTTATAATTTGTGGCCCAAGTTGTAATTGTGAGATCTTGATGTTTCCAATTATAATTAGGGAAATCTAATAGGATTAGAATTCTTAGTTTTGGAAAGGGAATTTCATGGTCTATATAGTAGATATAACACACAAAAACCCTAGCTAATGAGATACACGAAATCCCCAGCCAAGTCACACATTTTTCCTTCTTCTCTCTCCCTCTCGTTTTGCTGAAAACAAGAGAACCCTAGCCGCCATTATTGTTTCTGCTATCACAGAAAATTTTGGTGCTTGAGTGTATCCTCTGTGTAGATTACTGTTAGAGATAATCACACATTGTGATTATAATGGTTAGACGTTCAACTCACGTGGAGGTTGATCACGAGGATTGCTGGATCGCGCCTCAACTCGAAGAAGAAAATTTTGTTCTTCAGATGATCACCTAAAAGTAAAAAGCTGTTACCTTTAGTCTCTTTATGTCTTGTTTTCCACACATAGACAGGTCCTGGGAGGGTATCTCATTTTTTTTTCCGCTGCGCCGTATACGATACAAGCTTGAGATACCCAACAAGCAGACCCGGGGCCAGGTGGGCCAGATGGACCAGGTGCCAGGTCTATTCTGCCTAGATGTAGATGCATGCAATTTTGTCCAAGAAAAGGGGGAGCACTGCAGAAGTTCTGTACATTAATTTTTCCTTGATGTAATCATGTTTTGAAACCATTGTATGAGGTTAATTTTCTGCAATAGTTTTATTTATCTATAGATGAATAATTTGCATGAAAATGGATAGTAAAGGATGGAACCACCTTAGGATTAAACAAGATCATTAATTTTTAATTCATGATGTTTAATCTATTGTTTAGTCACTTAGGAATAAATGAATATTTTTTAGCATGAAAAAGTTTACTTTTGTTACCATGCTTATTTCATTTTTGTGATCAAATGTGTGAAACTCCACCTAAAGCCAACCCTAGAGTAAGGGGGATTGGATGCATATCATGTCATCATGCATAAAATATACCTTTTGAATGATTTTGCGTGCCTTAGAATTGTGATTTATAGGTTAAATGGTTTATTTATGCTTGTTGGGTAGAAAGGGTAAAAAGATAATTTTGCTTGAGTTCAAAATAGGAAGATGGCTTGAGGTTTAGATAAGAAGAATATTTGGGTGAGAAAATAAGAACAAGAATTGATGTGGTTAAGTGGTTTGAGCTTATCTCTAAGGTCATGAGTTCAAATCCCATCACTTAAATTTTATTCATATTTATCTTAGCCATGTGTGAATTTTTGTTTTCCTTACATTCCTAAAGATAGGAATGCTGTCTTAAGGAAGATATAATGGTAATGTCTTGACCATGTGGTCTTGTTCTAAAAAGAATTCTAGAAGAATTCTTATCCCTTTTAATTTTGCTAGCCTTGTCCTAACATTTTTGAAATTTAAACCACTCTTAATTCTTTAATCCATTTTTAATCATAAAAATTCTAAGATAATTCCCTAAGCTTAGAATTCAAAAATCCCAGCTCTTGTGGGATAGAGATGGCCAAAAGTAAGAAGAGAAATTAAGTAGAGGTTCCAAGGAAAAAAAAAAAAAAAAACACCGTAGCTATTCCTTCAAAACTCCATCTTCATCTTGTTCATGTTTTGGTAAAAAAATTTGGAAAATTTTCTAGATTTCCTTCAAGACTATTTTCAGAAATTGCAGCAAGTTTTCCTACCTAATTTTTGCAAGAAAACCAGTCATTTTATGTGAGGATGAAGGCTGGAAATTTCTTGAATTTTCGAAGCTGTACAAACAGTCCCGAACCAGAATTTTTTTCCAGCAAACTAGCAAAATTGAACATGAACTTGAAGCCACCCATTAGAACATATGAACAGCTGGAACTTCCTCTATTTTTCTTCAAAATGAATGCTAGAAAACCACCATTAAAAGACCTTCAAACAACCTTAAAATCCAACGGCAAAATCGTGCTAAAGAGGACCAAAAATTCTGTACTAAAACCATTTCAATTCCCAGTGTTCTTAAGCTTCACTTCCAGAAAATTTTCCAGCTTTATCTCTTCATGGCTATGGCCGAAATTTTTCAGCAAACCTCACTAAATTTCGGCCCTTGTAGCCATGAACTGAACATCTTAGCTTCCCCACCAACCTTGAGTAATAGGACTCCATTATCATACCTCAAAAAGCTCTTATTATCACTCTATCCAAAACTTGTTCAAACTTCAAATTAAATTCCAGATTTTGTTCCATTAAAACACTCCTTTAGCTAATTGGTAAAACCAAAAAATCCTCTGCCATTTCATGATCATTTTTGGCCAGCCTTAAGTTTGAACAACTTTCCATCCTTTGGTTGAAATATAGCTAATTTAGCGATACACCATTGAAGAACAAGAAACCTTCCAAGAGCAAATACTATTAACCAATCCTATACCTCAAACAACTCCACCTTTTTCTCCATTTGAATTTAAAAAAAAAAAAATCTGAAACTCTCTTTCTCATTCTTGGATAACCGAAAGCTCCTTCTACTCTAAGCCATTCAGCCATTACAATTCCAAATACACTCGAAATTCATCTTCTCTCAAACTCTCTCAAAGAATACCAAGAACAAAAAGAACACACACTTCACATCTTCAAGCCTAAACCACTCCTAAACTCTCTAGATCATCAATATTCAACCTATATTCTTCAGTTATGCACTTTATAACACCGAATCACATAATGTTGAATTTTCAAACAGATCAAACCAACATTTTTTGTTGAAGATTCGAAGAACACCAAGAAGGCCATCAAGCATTCAAGGATCTTCACTAACCAAGGAGAATCCTTTATCAAACAAGCATCAATCAAGCGAGGTTAGGTTGACCTTGGAAGAGTTTTGAACTCAAGAAGAGCAAAAGATCAGGTAAGTTCTTGCATGAAGCCGTTTAAAGATCAAAGTTATCATGGCAAATCAACTTAATGTATACGAGTATTTGTACTGTAAAGGAAATTATGGACAATTTTCTTTTTCATTTCAGTTAAGCAAGTCATTTAAAATTAAGAAAACAATTTTACACAAAATGCTAAACTTTTCCTAAAAACCTAACCTTGGCAAGAATTTTGAAAACCATAATTGCTATTTCCAAGTGATTCATTGTATGATCTTTCTTCTTTCAAGTGGGACAAACAACGTTGAGTACTCAATAAGGGTAGACTACTAGAACTAGTCCTTGAAGGGTTAGGATAAGTCTCTCAGTAGATGGCCACCTTTGAGGGGTGAATCCTTCTTGGATAGGATGCCAGTCCTGAAGGTCATACCGGTTAGTAAGTTCAGTCAAGTGGACTGTGTATTTTCAGAGTGGACAACTGATAAGTTTGGGTGTAGAGATGGAGAAGTATCTCACTCAGTAGGCCGTACACCTACCTTGTGTCAGTATACACAAAGTGTGGCATTCTGATCGTTATATTATCATGGTGCACAAAGTGTGGTGCCATGACTATCTCTTTTGAGTGGTTTTATTTATTGTGCACATGTATGTTTTGAAAAGCAAAACACCACTCTTTATTTGTGAAATTTATTTGAGGCTTGCCAGCACTTTCTTTTATGAAACTTTCACAACTTGCATACATGAATTGTTTTACCTGAAACACTCAAAGCACACACGAGCTTATTGAGATTTATGTCTCACCACATATTATACCATGTTTCTAGGTCGATCCTGCTGTGAGGGTTATTAGTTATTGAATTGTCTATGTTTTGAAGACTCATTGTTATTTTTTCTATGTATTTCATTTGAGAGACAATAGCGGACATTTATTTTTTGGACTTGTTCATGTATTGCTTGGGTTGTAATAAGTTTAATTTTGAATTATTTCTTTCATTTATTTTGTGTGTCCTAGTTATAAAGACTCCTTAGCCTGTGGACAGGGCGACATCCCTAGCCCTAATGGGGGCATAGGTAGTGGGGTGTTACAAAATGCGCAAGTTCTTGTGAGACCAAAGTCTCACTAGATAGAACAGTTTTTGATAAAATATTTTAATCTAAGAAAATTTAAAAACAAAAGAGTTCATGGTTTATTCTCTTAGAGGGTTTAATCATTGACATAGAGAATAATGTTGAACTTAAGGTTATTGAATAAATTTTTACTTTGTTATTAACTTAGAATAGTAAAATAAATTCATAGTTTACTCTCTCAAAGGATTTAATCCTTGACATAGAGAATAATATTGAATTTTAGCTTTTTACTAAAGTTAATAAAACCATAAGATTGTAAAAAATGTTTTTGGGCCTAAAACTCTATTTTCAATAAAAAATTAAGTGGTAGAGAGGTTCCAACGACCCTATGGCTTCCATCACAACTCTTATTAGAGATAATGGATTTTCTCGTCTCATTCTGAGCATGATCCCCTATAGGATGGATTTTCACAAGTATCTAGAACTAATAGAAGAGTAAAATTAAAAACCTAGGGTATTTGCTGAGATCAACCAATATATTGGAGGTTTTTAGCACTAGATTACCCGTAGGTGGTGTGAATCAGTGGCCATCCTATTGGTGAAACTTTTTCTAGACCATTACCTATTTAGAAAGTTCTGATTTGTGATGGTTATACACTTAACTTAGAATGCTATTAATCTTCCTATGAAGCTCTGTTAGTTTTTCTAAGAACTAAACTATTTATATTATTGATAATGGTTTTAAGAGTAACCTATTGTCAAAGAAATAATATAAAGGAATGTGCATTTTTATTTCTTACAAACTAAATGAATGTTTTTTTTTTCTGCAATATTTCAGAAATATTTGGTTTCAGTCTATTGTTAACCATTCTCAAGGAGAATAAGTTGACAGGTCCAAATTATGTGGATTGGAAGAGGAACCTGAACATAGTACTCACTGTCGAGGAGTACAAGTATGTCCTTACAGATCCCCGTCTTGAGATTGGGGAAGAATCCACTAATTAGGAGTGAAAGGCTGAGAAGGCATGGAAGAAAGTTGATGAGATGGCTAAGTGCTATATGTTGGCTTCCATGTCTAGTGTGTTCCAATCTAAGCATGAGCACATAGCCATTGTGTACGGAATGGATTTGTCATTACGTACTATGTTTGTTGACAAGAGCTGGCCCACAAGGCAGGAAGCTCTTAGAGCAATTATGAACAATACGATGACTGATGGGGCATTGGTTCGAGAGTATCTACTCAAGATGATTGCCTACTTCTAGGATGCCGAGGTCCTAAATGTAACGATAGATCCTGAGAGTCAAATTGAAATAGTTCTTGAAGCTTTGCCTGATTCATATTCTTATTTCAAGTTGAACTACAATATGAACAAGTTGGATATGAATCTTACGGAGCTTATAAAAGAGCTCCAGGTAGCAAAGAAGATCATGAAGCTCGTGTCAAAGGTTTTGGTCTCTTGTTCTACTTATTCTTCTAGAATTTAGGCAAAGTCTAAGAAATTTAAGAAGAGGAAGGTCCAGAATAGTGCAGGGGCCCAGCCCAAAGCATCTGGTTAGGCCAAGCCCAATGGGAAGCCCAAAGGCAAATGCTTTAAGTGTGGCAAGAAGGGACATTGGAAGAAAGATTGTCCGAACTTCTTATCCAAGTCTACTTCAGGTATTGCTCTATACCTGAGTCTATTTTGATGGTTGTGTCAACATCTTCCTGGATAGTTGACTCTGGAGCTACTGACCATGTCTGTAACTCTTTGCAGGGGTTTAGAAGGATAAGGAGACTCAACAAGGGTGAGCATGGACTTCAAGTAGACAATGGAGTAAGAATATTGGCTGAAGCAGTGGGAGATCTTAAGCTTATTTTTTGTTGTAATAGGAAGTTAATTTTAAAAGATATTTTTATGTTTCTTGTTTTAAATAGAATTTGATTTTAGTTTCCAAATTGATGAACCAATGATATTCTGTTTCTTTCCATTCTGATATTTTCATTAGTAGAAATGGTAATTTAATTTGTATAGGAAACATGTATGGAAATATCTTTTATATACATCCTATTAGAAATTAAGTAAATAATATTTAAAAAGAGAAAGGCTATATCAAATGATTCGTATTTGTGGCATCTAAAATTGGGACATATAAATCCCAATCGAATTCAGAGGCTAATCTATGATGGGCTTTTAGGTTCATTGAGATTGGAAGAATATCCTCAATGTGAATCTTGTCTTAAAAGTAAAATGACCAAAAGGTCTTTTACCAAAAAGGCAGATAGAGCCATGTAAATACTAGCACTAGTTCATACGGATGTTTGTGGTTTGATGACTATACCAGCTAGGGAAGGCTACAGTACTTTATCACTTTCATAGATGGTCACACTCGTTTTGGTTATATTTATCTGATGAGGTGCAAGTCTGACTCTTTTAATAAATTTAAGGAGTGTAAAGCTGAAGTGGAGTGTCAAACAGGTAAATTATTTAAAACTTTGAGATTGGAATGTGGTGGAGAGTACCTTCTCTGTAAGTTTAAGGATTACTTAGTATATCATGACAAAGTATCTCAATTAATTGCACCTGGGACTTCCCAGCAGAGCGGAGTAGCTGAGAGAAGAAATAGAACTTTGATGGAAATGGTCAAAAGCATGATGAGCCATACGTCTCTCCTATTTCTTTTTGGGGGTATACCTTAGAAATAACGACATATATTTTAAACTTGGTGCCTTCCAAATCAGTACCTAGGATACCCTATGAGATGTGGACTGGACGAAAGCTTGGTTTAAACCATCTCAAGATATGGGATTGTTCAGCTTATGTGCTGATAAAAGGAAGTAAGCTAGAACTAAGATTAGAGTTATGCTACTTCGTTGGGTACCCAAACGAAACAAGAGGTGGATATTTCTATCATCTTCAAGAGCATAAAGTACTTGTTAGTACTAATACTATATACTTAGAGGATGACCAAGTTACTTCTACCACGGGTTCAAGTAGAATAGAGTTAGAAGAGAAGTTGGTCACTGATTCAATTTTAGGTATTTCTAACACCCCGATTGAGGAACCAAGAGAAACACTACCGGCTGTTCCTATACAAACTAAGCCTCGCCATAGTGGGAGGATCACAAGAGTTATGGAATGGTGGATCGGAGAGATCTATGATCTAGTCTCTAATCATCAGGAAGAAGGGATTGATTATGAGGAAACATTTTCATCAATAGTTATGCTTAAGTCTATTTCAATTCTCTTAACCATCGCATATCATTATGACTACAAGATATGGCAAATAGATGTCAGATGGCCTTTTTAAATGGCTATCTTAGTGAAGACATCTATATGTCCCAGCCAGAAGGTTTTATTGCTAGAAGTCAAGAACAAATGGTTTGTAAGCTTAAGAAGTCTATCTATGGACTTAAGCAAGCATCACGAGCATGGATCATACGTTTTGATAAAACTATGAAAGCTTATTGTTTCATTCAAAATGTGGATGAACTATGTGTGTATAGAAAATTAAATAGTGGCAAAGTGATTTTCTTGATACTTTATGTAGATGACATTCTACTTATTGAAAATGATGTAGGGACATTATCTTCCATTAAGGTTTGGCTATCTAGTCAATTTAGCATGAAAGACATGGGAGAAGCTAGCTACATTTTAGGTATTAAACTTCTTAGAGATAGGAAGCAGAGAATGTTAGACTCATTCTAGTCTGCTTATATTGACAAGATATTGGTTAAGTATAACATAGATCAATGTAAAGAAGCTATTATACCCTTTAGACATGGATTATCCTTATCTTCCTAGTAGTATCCTAAAACACTAGAAGATAAGCAGAAAATGAGCAGGATCCCTTATGTTTTGGCTATGGGAAGTCTCATATGTGCTATGCTTTGTACTAGGCAAGATATGTACTTTGCAGTAGGTATGGTTAGTAGATATCAGTCAAATCCAGAGAAAGCTCACTGGCAAGCTGTTAAGCATATACTCAAATATCTGAAGAAAATAAGAGATTATATGCTTGTATATCATGTTGATGATTTAGTTCCTACCGGTTACACAGACTCAGACTTCCAGGTGGATAAAGATGAAAGAAAATTCACTAGTGGATATATTTTCAATTTATCCGGAAGAGCTATTTCATGGAGAAGTATCAAGCAATCTTACATTGCGATTCTACCACGGAAGTTGAGTACGTTGCTGCATCAGATGCTTCTAAAGAAGCTATGTGGCTCTAGAAGTTCTTCACAGAACTTAGAGTAGTACAGCACATGGACAGGTCTGTCATGATTTATTGTGACAATACTAGAGTGGTGCCACAATATAAGGAACCTCAAAACCATAGGAAGGGTAAGCACATAGATAGGAAGTATAACCTCATTAGGGAGTTCATCCAGAAACGGGAGATTATGGTTGATTAGATTTCCTCTGTCAACAATCTAGTGGACCTCTTTACCAAGACTTTGATAGAAAAAGTGTTTCATAGACACTTAGATGTCATAGGGGTAGGTACTTGTGGACTTTCTTAGTTTTTGTGGTGCAAGTGTGAGATTGTTGGAAAGTATGCCCTTAAAGACTATGTATTATGAGTAAATATATTGTAATAAAATATTTATTCATTCAATTTAGTTTGTTTCTTATATTCTTACATATTTAAGGTCCAAGTATGACAAGTAATGGTCTATGTGTTAGGTCATTCTTCACAGTAAGGTATAGACCATGGTTACTTATCATACAAGTAAAATTGAATTCTTAGTCGTTTGATGGAACTGGGCATTTCATCAAGGTAAGACTATTATGCCATGATTTCCAATGAGGAATGGTTTACCTTGATTCAGTGAGTAGTTCACTCACATTATTGGCATAAGCGTATTTCGAATACGTAGAACTGAACCAGTAGTAGTGGTCTCTTATAAAGTACTATGATTATAGAGGCCGGACTATTACTACTACAACATAGATGGACACATTCATACTTAAGTATGAGTTGGTGGTATGGCGAAGCTAGAGTTTTATCGGACTAGCGATTTAAGGATGATAGATGTCTTTGAGATTAGTGTTGGTACATTTATCTTATCTAATTAATGGGTGTTACATAGAGGGGTATTTCTATCATGTCACCTGTAAATTAGAGACATTGCTTTACCAATATTATTCTTGGGGTCAATATTTCTATATAGTGATAAATGAAAATATTTAAAAATGGTAAAATGCAGCTATTTAATAGTAATGGCATTTTGGTCATTTTAGTAGTTATGAATAATATGTCTCTTGGTCCCCAGAGTAGCTCAAGTTACCTTAGTGTTGTTTAGACACAATCTGGGCTTAACGGATAATTATATGGAAGAGAATAAAATTTATTCTAAGAGCCCAATTAGAATTAGTTAATTAGTCTTGGATTTTTTATAAGGCCTAGAAAAGATAATTAATTAATTAAGAGAATTAGGTTGGAATAAATTAATTAATTGGGTTGATATATGGTGACATATATTAAGAGTCTAATTAGAATTAATTAATTAGTCTTGGGTATTTAATAAAGCCCAGAAAACATAATTAATTAATTAATTAATTAAGAGGATTGTGCTAGTCTTAGATTAGTTTTTGGAGCACAACACCAAGCCCATTAGGGCTTAATCAAGCCCTAAAGCTGGCCGAAAATATGTGTGCAAGAGAGGGAGGAAAATAATGTGGTTGTTTGAGTTTTTTTTCCCCTTCTCCAAGTATGCCGTCTCTTCTCTTCTTTCTCTCTTAGAGATATTTGGAATATCTAAAGAAAGAACTTTTACCAAGCTAACCCAAGAGTAAGGTAGAGTTATGCTCTGGAAGACAAAGAGAAGAAGCTTGGAGACGCTTGATGCGTAGGAGTAGAAGATTGGCAAGAATACTGTTTGAACTGCAAGCACCTTCTTCTCCCCTTCCAGGTCAAGTTCTAGTGCAACCTATCCCTTAATCCGCGACCAATAAGGAAAAGTAAGTACTCTCTCCTAGATGTAGCTCGAAAAACTAAAAATTTTCCGCTGCACTTTTCTTTGATATTTTTTGTTTTTGATCCTTCAAGAATAACATTGTACCAAGTAGTTTTTTGTTTTTCAATGTAATATCTTTAGAAGACTCCCAAAGGATTGAATTAAGCACCAAGATTTAGGAGGATTAAGGAGGCTCTTAGAGAAGGAAAGCGGTTGATCAACATGGTTTCAAGGAAGAAGAAGAAGGCTTACTTGTCTATGAGTGATTTCTTTTTCTCTTCTTTGTAATTTATTGACAATTTGAGTTTATTATGTTTTAATTATTGTTGAGGATATTTTTTTATATGATTTTTTGTTGAATTACTTCTAGGCTAGTTGAATTTCAATTCTAAATATTTGATTACTTAATTTTATGTGTTGGATTAATTATTTCAGTCTAATTAATTCACTATTTTGTTATCCTTTAATTAACTTGAGAGAGATTAAGGGAAAGATTTAGTAATCAAAGAGAGATTAATATTACCTAGAGATACGTGTATTATTTCTTCCATTAGAAAGACTTTAGTGTTACCTAGAAATAGGGACATTAATTGTTAATTTGAGGGTTAAGAATATTGCCTAGAGATAGGGATGTTATTGCTTTCATAATTTGAGTTGGTCTTAATGCTTCTTAGATTTAATTGGAGAGGTAGAGATACCCTTTGATTAAACTAAGAATAGGAGTTTCATAATTCGAGAGGGAGTGAATTCACCTTTAAAACTCATATTGTATTTGGATTGGGAATTAATTGGTTAAAAGATATTTTCTTTGCTTAACATAGATTTGGGATATTTCTTCTCTACATGTATTTTCTCGTTATTCTCACTCCTTGATTATACTTGTGACTTTTCGTGTGTGACTTAGTTTTCTCTAGTATAGGCTTTGTTTATTTTAATCTCTTTATTTTATTGGCTAAACAAAGGATAAAGTAAGGTGGGAGCTCTAGTTCTTGGGGATTCGATACATACTATTCCCTATATTATATGATTAGTATACTTGCCTATATGTGTGGTTTTAATAGTTAGCATTTTAATTAAAATTTAACTAATTGTGGCCCCTTATTGATAATATTTCCAACACTAAAAAACATGCATCATACATCTTACTAAGAAAATACTCCATCATCTGTCTCATTTAATTCCATCGGCCTAGATGTCCTATATATGCCACTTCGGCTCTTTTTGGTACTGTGCTACTTGCTAAGGATGGCTCAACTTTTAAGTACTCTCGTCTCATTTAGATTGTGGCAACTTTCTAGAGATAGCCATCAATCGGAAAATGCCCTCAATCTAACAGAGCTAGTACTAGAGTATCACTCTTTGAGTACTCAAGTATCCATAATTACCTTTCAAGTTAATTGAACACAATGGTATTCCTTCAAGGGATAGCTCAATATTCTTTTCAAAAAAATTGGTTCCCAATTCCAAAACATGCAGACATTCTTCATCTCGAAAATACTTTACAAATCAAATATATATACAATTTCCCAAAATACAATATATATAAATGATCAAATTATTTCTAATATATGTAGAAGGAAAATCATTTTTCAAACTTTCAAATTTCACATATAAGATATTCATAATTGGAGCTAATGACGTTATAGTATGTGCTATGACTTTTGCGAAAAGATGTATGGAGATAAAATTATAGTGTAATAATTATATAAATATCATGATGCTTAATATATGGTTCCCAAATTTCATACTTATCAACTTTAAGAAGATTTCCAAAATAGATCATGCATAAAGCATTTCATAAACATAAGGATTTACATTTTCCTAAACAATTCATACAAAAGCTTTTATCAAATATAAAGTATTTTCGTGAGTGTGAATGTAAGGACATACCTTAGTCTAAGCAAAATAAAAAATCTTAAGTTAATTGGTTGGTCATCGACCTTTAATATTACCACTTCTATTGTTTGAATAATACATATGTCAACTCTTACATCAACTTTCTCAAAAGAATAATTTAATCCCAATCACAATTCCTACTCAACTATATCAGCAATTTACACACTTAGCTTACAACCTCCAATCACATGATCCTAATCATAAAATTGCCTAAGCAATTCAATAAATGTAATCATTTAAAGGTTCACATAACGTTCAAAAAGTTTCCTTCATGAAATTTTATTTTCAAAAACAAGGCTATTTTGTAACCAATTTTTTGCAAGTATAAATTTCAATTTGTGCAGCAAAGCCCTTATAAACTTCCCAAAATGTTTCAAAATCTTTATAGTAAAAATTTAAATAAATATATCTTTAATTTATAGCAAAATCCCCAACAATACCTAACTTATCCAAATAAAAAAAAATTCTATTTTGAAATGGTAACAGGGTAGCAATTAAAATGTATCTTTTGACCAAGAGAATGAACTCAATTTTTCTTCAAACTTTCCAATCTTAAAATTCAACATATATACCAAGATTTCAAGTTAAAGCACTTTCAAATATTGTGGTCATAGAGGTTTTAAATGCTATTCAAGATTTTTTCCCCTAGCTGTTCCATTTCTCAGAAGTGTTAGTAGCACTCTCTTAATTCTAGTGCTAAAAAAGTCTTTCCCTAAAAACATTGGTGAATTCTAACCTATTAATCTATCCAACTACTACAAAAAAATTGTCACCAAGTGTAGCAGCTTCAAGGTTAAGTAGTTGTCTCTCCAAAATAATATCTCCTAATTAATCGGGTTTCATCAAAAGGTTCAATCTCACGAAAAGTATTCTATTATCATATGAACTTTTCCACTCATTTGATAGTAAGGTAGTGGGAAGTAATGTGGCTCTAAAACCTAACATGTCTAAAGCTTTTGATAAAGTCTCTTGGATCTCATTATATGCTGTGCTATCTCAATTTAACTTCAACGCTTATATCATTAAATTGATTAAAAATTGCATTAACAATTGGTGGTTTTTTGTGGTAATCAATAGCGAGATGTGTGGTTACTTTAAATCAACACAAGGTTTAATGCAGAGTGACTCTTTTATCTCTAATTCTCTTTATTATTACTCAATAACTACTTTATCAAGGTTTGAATAAGATAATGGTTAATGAAGTTTTCATTCCTTTTAAGATGCCTTCTTGTTTTCCTATCTCTCACCTTAGCTTTGCAGATGATACCTTGGTATTTACTACAACCTCAAAGAAAGAATTATTTTTGATGAAATCCATTCTCCTTTATTATTAGTATTGTTTGGGGTGACTTATCAATAAGGCTAAGAGCTCCTATATTATTTTAGAAAAGGCATCACTTCACAAGACTTCTTTGGTGCATAGAATCTTAGGATTCTCAAGAATGTATTAACCTTTCACTTACCTTAGTTGTCCAATGTTCAAAGGAAGGGGGAAAAATATATTTTCAGCCTCTTATTAACAAAGTGATACAAATGCTACAAGGGTGGAAGTTTAAGCATCTCTTTGAGGCAAGAAGAATTCAACTCATTCAATCAATCTTATCCTTTATTTCTCTACATCTCTTGAAGGTCATAAATCCCCCAAAATTAGTACTTTGGGACATTGAGTGACACTTCACCAAATTCTTATGGGGATGTAGAAGTCAATTGAAAAAAAGATACTGGATGAATTAGTGTTCAATTTGTTTTCCCAAAAATGAGAATGAATTAAACTTCAGATTTCTGGAGGAAGTTAGTCAAGATTTTGCTCTCAAGTTGTAGTGCAAGTTTCGAGAGAGAGACATTTATGGTCTCGATTCATGTGGAGCAAGTACAACCCATGTAATATTCCACTATAACTTTACACTCCATCTTCTTAATCTTCAATTATTTGGAAATAAATACTTCAAGTTTTAAACATTGCAAATTCTCTACATCACTTTTTCACTTCAAGTTTCAAACATTGCTAATTCTCACATCGCATTTTCACTAAAATTTGGTAACTTTTCCTTTTGGTATGATAATTGGTCTGGAGAAGGTAGTCTAGAAACTCTTAACTCTTCTATTTGTTATCTAGAAATAACAATCCAAGATTGCCTTTCTAATGGTTATAGGAAACCAGAATGATCATACAACTTCTTGACAAGAATATGGCATATCAAATCCTCAAAATTTAACCATCGCTTAATCATGAAGATAAAGATGTTATGCTTCGGACCCAGCTCCATCAGGCGACTTTAGCCTATCTTCAGCTTAGGAGATAATTTAGAAGTGCAAGTCTTATTGTAAGCCACGTGAGGAAATATGAAAAACAGAAGTTTAGTCTAATGTCCTACGGCGTATTCTCAATAATTTTTTAGCATTTGATAACAAATTGTAGACCTTGGGCTTTCATCTTTGCTCCAAATGTAATCTCTGGAATGAAGTAACTACATCCTTATGGCCTATTTTTTGTGGATTGCAAAGTTGTAAAGTGCATGTTGTCTAGCATCCTCCTTATATTATGTTGGGTATCTCTCACACATATCGTATATGGTGTAGTGGAAAATAAAACGAGATACCATCCCAGGATCCGCATATGTGTGGAAAGCAAGACATAAATATAACAAAGGTAACAACTTTTTACCTTTCTTTGATTGTCCGAAGAACAAAAATTTCTTCTTCAAGTTGAGGTGTGATCCAGCAATCCTCTTGATCAAACTCCACAAAAGTTGAATGTCCAACCGCTATAATCACAGTGTGTGATTATCTCTAATAGTAATCTACACAGAGGATACACTCAAGCACGAAGTTTTCTGTGCTAGCAGAAAATCTAAGTGGCGGCTAGGGTTACTTGTCTTTTAGAAAAACAACGTGATAGAGAGAAAAGAGAAGAAGTCGTTTGGTGTTTAGGGTTTCTGTGAATCAAACCACTGCTAGGGTTTCGAGTATGTCATACATATAAATGGAAAAACCCTACTAAAATTGAGAATTCTAATCCTATTAGAATTCCCTAATTGTAATTGGAAACATCAAGTTCTCACAATTACAATTTGGCCACAACAACTTCTCTTTCTCGCAATTAACCCCACCATGTTATCAAATAACACCTTGAGTATATAATCCTCTATTGTGTGTGACCTATTAGGTTTCCCAGTCAATTGGTAGCGAACATGAATTAATCCAAACATCTTTGAGATTAATAATCCATAATTAATTAGAATTAATCCTATTAATTCTAATTAGGATTGGTTTATTAATTCATCAATTAATAAACCCATATTCCCAGATCATGAGCGGTATCTAACAACACATCATGACCACCCAAGAGTCTAAGAAGTTAAATGGTTTCACATGAACCATTTAATAACAAACTACTGTGCAATTAACTCATTTTACCATACAATATCTCATTCGATTTGGAGTATGAAATTAGTGCCAACTCCCTCCAGAATTAATTCTGGCCCGAATATAATAGTACTTGTACCAGAGACCCACTACTCTAGATGTGTATCAATTGGAACTATTTCCAATACACAATCGCCTTGGCCAAGGACTTCTCGAGTAGTAATTCCTACAAGTGGCCGTGAGATACTCGCCCCTACTATTAGGAGTGGTGAATCCTTTATTGACCATTTTAACTACTTTCGTTTACCTCACAATGTACCCAATATCCATTCCATAGGCAGCCATCGATTTGGCTCCAGAGATTGGAATCAAAGCACAATGCGCAGCAAACAAAGTACCTTAGAGATCTCAAGTCTAATGATACTTGCACGTTTGTTATATTGAGATTATATCACTAGCACTAAATAGTTATCCATGTGATTATCTCATAGTTAGGTCATCCAATGAACTTGTTCCAGTAACAAACATCCATGTGTTAACTTTGAGTATCTCAATACTCACGGATATAAGAACCACCACCTGATCAAATCAGGAAGTCAACACATGCTAGTCTTCACGCATTAATGATGTCCTGTCTTATTAATACTATGACTAGGGACTATTTAAGTACTAACACTATACTGTGTAGTAGGAATCTCATATCATGATCTCTATCATGATTTCCTTAACACAGTGTTGTACTAGGGACTTTATTGAACAGTTATATTACTTAAAAGTAAACAAAAGAAACTGTAAGATAAATAATGCTTTTTATTAAAATAAAATGTGTCATATATAATGTACAAGTGATTACCTCTAGGGCACTACACTAACAAACTCCTACTTGCACTAGAGCCAATCATTCATGTATCTAATACCGAATGACTCAACATGATAATTATATTTTTTTTGGGATAGTGCTTTTGTAAGCGGGTTAGCTATGTTTTCATTCGTGGGAATTCTCTCTATCTTTACATCATTCCTGTCTATGATCTCTTGGGTCAGATGATAGTACGTGCAATAGTCTCTTGTTTGGAACTTTTCCAACTTATTGCCCCTAAGCATAATGTAAACACGCTTCCTGATTGTGATTTGAAATCATCTTTGTCAGATTAAAAACTGGCATCAGTATACCCGTTTATATTCAAATCACATTCTCCATATACTAAGAACACATCCTTAGTATTTTGTAAGTACTTAAGGATGTTCTTTATAGCCGCCCAATGACCTTCACCAGGGTTAGATTGGTATCTGCTCGTCAAACTGAGAGCACAAGATACATCGGGCCTAGTACATATCATAGCATATATGATAGATCCATCTGCTAAAGCATATGGAATCTTACTCATGTGATCCCCTTCCACTTGTGTCTTGGGAGACATCGACTTTGAAAGGCTTACACTATGTGACATAGATAAGAATCCCTTTTTGGATTGATGCATGCTAAACCTCTTTAGCACTTTATCTATGTATGTAGACTGCGAAAGACTTAGCAACCTTTTGGATCTATCTCTATAGATCCTTATTCCAAGAATATAGGTTGCTTCACCAAGGTCTTTCATGGAGAATTGTTTGAACAACCAAAGGTATATCATTTTCTATTAGCAATATGTCATCTACATAAAGTAATAAGAAAATGATTACACTCCCACTAACCTTCTTGTATTCACAATGCTCATCCATGTTTTAAATGAAACCAAACTCTTTGATTGTTTAATCAAAATAGATGTTCCAACTCCTAGAAGCTTGCTGAAGTTCATAAATGGACCTTTGCAGCTTGCACACTTTTGTGCTATCATTGGATATGAAATCCTCAGGTTGTGTCATATACACTTCCTTAGTCAGATTTCCATTTAGGAAAGTTGTTTTCATATCCATTTGTCAAATCTCATAATCATAATGAGCAGCAATGGCTAGGAGTATCCTAATGGATTTTAACATGGCTACTGGCGAAAAGGTTTCGTCATAGTCAATACCATGTTGTTGACGATAACCTTTCGCCACTAGTTGTGCTTTATAGGTAACTACATTACCATTCATGTCCGTTATCTTCTTGAAAATCCATTTGTACCCAATAGGTTTAATTCCTTTGGGTGGATCAACCAAAGTCCATACTTGGTTGTCGTACATGGAATCCATCTCTGACTTTATGGCTTCAAGCCATTTGCCAGATTCTGAACTGTTCAGAACATCCTTGTAGGTAGTAGGCTCATCTTCATTTATGAGCAATACGTCATTGCGGTTGCTAATGAGAAATCCATATCTCTTAGGTACTACACGTATCCTACTAGACCTACGAGGTTTTTGTATAGTAGAAGATTCATGTATTCCCTCAATAGATGTGGGATCAGATAGTTGATCCTTGTTTCTTTGATCTTCTTGAACTTCACTAATTTCAATTTTACTCCCACTGTCCCCTTTGAGCATGTGCTCCTTCTCTAAGGAGACGACATGCTTCGAAATAAACAAATTATTTTTGGAAGGGAGGTAAGAGTAATATCCAAAAGATTCTTTCAGATATTCCACAAATAAGCACTTGTCAGACTTACTATCAAGTTTGTCTGACTGTGGCCTTTTGACAAAGGCAGGACAATCCCATTCTCGCAAGTGAGATAACTTTGGTTTCTTACCAAAGAACATCTCAAATGGGGTAGTATCAACTGATTTTGTCGGAACTCTGTTTAGTATATAAATAGAAGTCTCTAGTGCATGCCCCCAAAACATTTTTGGTAGGTTGGCAGAAGCCATCATGGTCCGTACCATGTCTAGAAGGGTTCAATTCTTTCTCTCAGATACACCGTTATATTGAGGTGTATGTGGTGGAGTCCATTGAGATAATATCCCATTATCTCGAAGATAACTCAAAAACTCTTGGCTCAAGTATTCTCCTCCTCGATCAGATCTTAGAGTCTTTATACTTTTGCCAAGTTATTTCTCTATTTCATTCTTGAAGTATGTGAACTTTTCAAAGGCCTCAGAATTGTATTTCATTAAATACAAATACCTGTATCGTGAGAAATCATCGATAAAGGTTAATTTTGCCTAGTAAACAAGATTCGCATGTGCCATATGATTCATAATCAAATGACCCTAAGTTACCAAGCTTGTGTAATTTAGAAACACGATTTTCGTTTACATAGCCCAAACGACACTGCCATAAGTAAGAGGTGTTAGAGTTATCCATTTTAGGTTTCTTATTGTTTATATTGAGAATTGGATTATCCAAGTCTAGAACATATGAACCATTAACCAGAGTTGCTGAACCATAATGAATATCATTCAATGAAAAAGAATAACATTTATTCTTAAAAATCAAATGAAATCCATATAAGTCTAAACATGCAACTGAGATAATTTTTTTCATTAAAACTAGTACATAATAATAGTTTTGCAGTTTTAGAATTAATCCGGAAGGCAGGTTCAGCTCATATGTCCCCATAGCAAGTGCAGCAACCTTTGCCCTATTTGCAGTACGTAGGTCTACATCGCCTTTCTCTAGCCTTCTACTGCTCTTTAGTCCCTGCAAGTTATTGCACAAATGAGATCCACATCCATATCTAATACCCATATCTTATTTCTAAAGATAGTATTTATCTCAATCATAAACATATCTGGAGAAGAAGTAGAAGTGCTTGTAAGCTTGTCCTTCTGCTTCTTGTTCTTAACGGTCTCCAAGTAGGCCTTGCAGTTGCGCCTCCAATGGCCCATCTTCCCACAATGATGGCATGGGCCTTTGGTAGCTGCGTCCTTCTTCTTCACACCACCTTTGGGCTTCATGGGAGCCTTCTTCTTCTGTTGAACTTTCTTCTTAGAAGAAGATTCTACTATTAAAATCGCATTGGAATCCTTCTTCATGGAGGACTCTGCAGTTTTGAGAAGATTGATCAACTCAGGAATGGTGGACTCAATCTTGTTCATCTGATAGTTAATCACAAATTGTGAGAAACTATTAGGCAAAGATTGTAGAATTAAGTCAACACTTAAGTCATGATCCATTGCAAACCCGAGAGATCTAAGCTTTTCAATTAAGCCCAGCATCTTCAGCTCATGAGTGGCCACAGAAGAACCCTCTGCCATTTTGCAACGGAATTGTTGCTTCGAGATCTCATATCTTTATTCTGGCTTGGGCATCAAACAACTCTTGAAGATGTAGTATAATCGATTGATCATCCATATACTCATGCTGTTTTTGCAACTTGGGAGTCATGGATGCCAGCATAATACATGATGCTGTATCACTATCCTCCTTATGCTTTCTGTGGACATGATGCTCATCAGCATAAGCATCTTGAGCTGGTGGTGGTGGAATAGGAGCATCTAGCGCGTAGAGCAACTTTTCCGATTTGAGAACAATTCTCAAGTTTCTATACCAGTCGAGATAGTTTGATTCGGTTAACTTATTATTTTCCAAGATGCTACGTGGGTTTAGGTTTGTAAACATGATGCAAGTGACCTATATGTAAAGATAGAAGGCATTAGCTACTTGTATATGCACATGATATACAAATAATTAGGACTTTAATTAAACGCATTTTTACTCCACTATTTTACTTAAACCAATAGCCCTCACTACTGATTCGGGAAAGCCCGTTGGAAGCTTTCCTAGTAGACCGGTATCCAAATTTCTCAACAATAACCTTGGGTTTGCCCAACAAGCCACCATTGAGTTCATTGGTAGCTATCCAATACTAGTTATATCGTATATAACTATTGGATCATTGGGTGACTAATAGCTTTTAATCTTAAAGCCTTTTGGGCTACCCCAACTTTTCCTCTAAATTTCTTTATACTTGAGTTTGTCCAACCGGGATAAAGAATTTAGTTAAACCCGACCCATTAATCAGGAATTTAATTCCAAAGGAATTTAATTCTATAGCTTGAACATGCCCGATGTCAAGTAGGCTTAGGTTTGCCCAACAACCTGGTCTCGAAAAAGGACTCTCGTTCTTACTATATTAACGGAAGGAATTAGGTTTAATATTAATTGAGGGATTTGTTCCTTTTAGTGATTTCAATAAATGATATGTATAAAAATCAAATTGATAATCATGGTAATAAAGCGATTACGTGGTGTGGTTATGAACTTTACCCTGAATTAATTTCTTTGAGCCATAAAAGAAATTAATATAGTTAACCCTATGTGTTCATGCATGATTTAAGTACAAGGTCTTACCTCATTGCCTTATTTTGGTTGCCATCTCCAAAATAGAATAATTCTACTCCTATCTATCCTATGTAAACTAATTACATAATTTCCTAAAGAGAGAAAACCTCGAGTTACATTCGAGGAGAGTTTGATGAGAAGAAAATTACATAAGAATTTTAGAGAAGGCAGGATACGCAGTCCCTATTTCATAAAATCTAAAACTGTAAAATGCATGAACAAATATAATTGGTTTTAGTTCATAACCATCCACCATGTCATTAATTATGCTTAAACAAAATAAACATATAATTTTTATTATTCCAAAATCACTATTTTGGAAAAACAAAACAAATTCTAAAATCAATATTTTAAAAAAATACATTAATTTTAAAATTTTAAAATCACTATTTTGAAAAATAAAATTGTTTGTCTCAAAACTAATTTTGAGAAAATGCTTTTGGGTCCCGTCTCTAGTAGCGAAAACGGCAGTCCCGCTGGCCGGTCAGTGGGCGGGAGTTAGGGGGCAGCGCCCTATTGGAAAAATTTTTATTTTATCGTCTCTCTCTTAAAAAATGAGATTTTTTTCCTTTCAAAATTCTATTCCAGGAATTTTTTTTAAATAGCAGGAACGTTGCAAACAAAGCAGAACTGGTGCCGATTTGAAAGCCAGAGCTGGCGCCGACTACATTCGGGTTTTAAGAGAAATTTTCTTCAAAAACGATTTCTGGACATTTGCGAAACAGCATGGAACCGGCGCCGGTTGGGAGGCTGGAGCTGGTGCCGGCTATAGTCGGGAAAAGGCAACGATTTTCAGAAAAATTTTCTAGAAATAGTTTCTGGTGCCCTAATCTTCTGCAATAGATCGGTGAGAACAATTCTCAATGGGATTTTCTGTTTTGAAGCTCAACACAACAACCAATTTGTTAGTTTCATCAAAACAAAACAGAAAATTAAATTCACAAGATGAAATGGAAAGCAATTATTATGTTTTCAAGAAAATGTTTTTCTGCAGAAAACTTTTAGCACATAAAGGAAACATCTTTCGAAATATGCTGTAACTTTTACACAATCATATTATGTAACGGACCCAACCCATAATGCTTGAAACGATTTTGACTCGAGTGAAAATGATTTTCACAGCTAACAAAGACAAACACGAATACAAGAAAATAGTTTTTCATGCCAAAAACAATGTCTATAAACCACACATAGCATAGCTCTGATACCACTGTTGGGAATCTCTTACGCATATCGTATATGGCGCAGTGGAAAATAAAATGAGATACCATCCCAAGATCCGCATATGTGTGGAAAACAAGATATAAAGATAACAAAGGTAATCCTCTTGATCAAACTCCACTAGAGTTGAATGTTCAACCACAATAATTACAATATGTGATTATCTCTAACAATAATCCACACAGAGGATACACTCAAGCACGAAGTTTTCTGTGCGAGTAGAAAATCTAAGTGGCGGCTAGGGTTACTTGTTTTTCAGAAAAACAACGTGATAGAGAGAGAAGAGACGAAGTCATTTATTGCCTAGGGTTTCCGGGAATCCAACCTCTGCTAGGGTTTCGAGTATGTCATACATATAACTACTAAAATTGAGAATTCTAATCCTATTAGAATTCCCTAATTGTAATTGGAAACATCAAGTTCTCACAATTACAATTTGGACCATAATTATAACTAATTATAATTTGGCCACAACAACTTCTCTTTCTTGCAATTAACCCCACCATGTTATCAAATAACATCTTGAGTATATAATCCTCTATTGTGTGTGACCTATTAGGTTTCCCAGTCAACTGGTAGCGAACATGAATTAATCCAAATGTCTTTGAGATTAATAATCCATAATTAATTAGAATTAATCATATTAATTTTAATTAGGATTGGTTTATTAATTCATCAATTAATAAACCCATATTCGCAGATCATGAGCAGTATCTAGCAACACATCTTGACTACCCAAGAGTCCGGGAAGTCAAGTGGCATGACATGAACCCTTCAATAACAAACCATTGTGCATTTAACTCCTTTCACCATACAATATCTCATTCAGTTTGGAGTACGGAATTAGTGTGAACTCCCTCCAGAATTAAATCTGGCCCGAATACAATAGTACTTGTACCAGAAACCCACTACTCTAGATGTGTATCAGTTGGAACTATTTCCAATACACAATTGCCTTGGTCAAGGACTTCTCGAGTAGTAATTCCTACAAATGGCCGTGAGATATTCACCCCTACTATTAGGAGTGGTGAATCCTTTATTGACCCTTTCAACTACTTTCGTTTACCTAACAATGTACCCAATATCCATCCCATAGGCGGCCCTCGATCGAGCTCCAGAGATTGGAATCAAAGTATAATACTCAGCAAACAAAGTACCTTGGAGATCTCAAGTCTAAGGATACTTGCACGTTTGCTATATTGAGATTATATCACTGGCACTAAATAGTTATCCATGTGATTATCTCATAGCTAGGTCATCCAATGAACTTGTTCCATTAACAAGCATCCACGTGTCAACTTTGAGTATCTCAATACTCACGGATATGAGAACTACCACCGGATTAAATTAGGAAGTCTAACACATACTAGTCTTCACGTATTAATGATGTCCTGTCTCATTAATACTATGACTAGGGACTTTTTAAGTACTAACACTATACTGTGTAGTAGGAATCTCATATCATGATCTCTATCATGATTTCCTTAACACAGTGTTGTACTAGGGACTTTATCGAACAGTTATATTACTTAAAAGTAAACAAAAGAAACTGTAAGATAAATAATGCCTTTTATTAAAATAAAAGGTGTCATATACAATGTACAAGTGATTTCCTCTAGGGCACAACACTAATAAACTCCTACTTGCACTAGAGCCAATCATTCATGTATCTAATACCGAATGACTCAACATGACAATTATGTTTCTTTTGGGATAGTGCTTTTGTAAGCGAGTCAGCTATGTTCTGATTCGTGGGAATTCTCTCTATCTTTACATCATTCATATCTATGATCTCCCAGATCAGATGATAGCGTCAGAGTACGTGCAATAGTCTCTTGTTTAGAACTTTTCCAACTTATTGCCCCTCCGTACAATGTAAACACACAGCCTGATTGTGATTTGAAATCATTTTTGTCAGATTGAAAATTGGCATCAGTATACCCGTTTATATTCAATTCACCTTCTCCATATACTAAGAATACATCTTTAGTCTTTCGTAAGTACTTAAGGATATTCTTTACAGCCGCCCAATGACCCTCACCAGAAATGTTTATAATTTTTGAAGGATTAAAAATGACCAGTTAGTAAGGATTCTTGATATTCTAGTTTAATAAGATTCTAAAATAACCTTGTAGTGACTCACCTTGGCAAAAGAGATTCCTAGCAAATAACACCCATTTTATTGACATCTCCAATGGCCAAGCTAATCCTCCTACTCCCTCAAATTCATGCATAGATATAGAGAAGTGAACTTGGTGGCTATTGTATTAGCAAAATTATCCTCTAATATGGGTTGCAATTTATTTTTTTAAAAAAAATTTTAGTAATTTACCAAAGCAGGGGTAAGGCCTTTGTACACTAAAGAGCCATGGAGTGCTAATTGTTAGATTAAGGTGTTGGAATGTATGCCCTCAAACTATGTATCTGATATAAATTCAAACCAATAAATAAGAGATCTATTCTTGACAATGTTTATGTTCATTTACATTAATTTGTAAAAGCACTATTTATATTGAAAAAACCTTATATTTTAAGTAAGTGGTCCATGTGAATTGAGTTCTTTCACAGTAAGGTATGAATCATAGGTTACTGAACAGATTAACAATAGTTCTTAACCGAATAATGAGAATGGAAATCTCATTAGGATAAAGATTATTATACTATGAATTCTAAATAGGGAATAACTTACTTTTTGTCAATGAGTAGTCTATTCACTTCACAGTATAAGTATATTTAGAATACTTAGAACTAGACTCGTAGTAGTGGTTTTCCAAAGTACTAAAATAAAAGAAACCCAGACTATTACAACTACAGAATGGATTTATACCTTATGACTTGAGTATAGCTTGGTGGTCTAACAAAGTTGGAAGCATGTACCTTGATGTACTGTAGGTGAGGTTCTACTGTAGGACCACTATAATTATATGTTTGGTATGTATAACCAGTTAGTTAAGATAAATTCAAACAAGAGAGCTTCTATACTTCAATTGGAGATATCACCCATTGTAACTATTCAAATGGTTTATAGATCCAAGGCCCTGGGGAAATAACTTAGATGTTTGCTTAAAGGTAATTCCTTGGTAAAGCAGAAATATTCTAGGAAGTTGTGGACCATTGGACTAGAGTTCTAAGGATAGTAAATGTCATTTAGAGAGGTGATAGTATACTTTCTCCTTTCTAAATAAACGGTGTTACATAGAGGGGTATTTTAGTTATAACACTTGTAGGTTAGAGATATTACCACACACAGTATTGTTCTTGGAGTTAATATTTCCTTATAGAGATAATAGGAAATATTTAAAATGTAAAATATAGTTATTTTATATCATGGGTATTTTAGTCATTTTAGTAGCCAAGGATAATGTGTCTTTTAGTCCTCGGAGTAGCCCGTAAGTCCAAATTAATTTTTGGACTAAGGAAATGGTTTTAAAGAAAGTGAAATTTATTTTATTTAGGTAGTCTAATTTATTATTGGACTAGAATAAAATAAAAGGTCCAAAGAGAGAATAAATTAATTATTTGTTTTAGTTGGTTAATTAATTATTCAGGGCTTGAGCTTAGATTGAATAATTAAAATTAGCCTGGGCCTAAACTAGAAGAGGCTTAAGAAATTATCTTGATCTATTTTTGGCTAGTTTGTTATTTATTTATGAGCTTTATTAGTTCAAGATTAAATAAATAATAAAGTTTGACTTAATAGCCTGGACCCAGGCCCAAATGGTAACCCTATTAACCAGAGAGACTTATGTAGTTTCAAATTCTTTGATAGATATATGTCCTAAAATCTCTGGGGATTAGTTCTCTAGAAGGTGAGTTTTGGTTAGGGTCATATAGTTGTGTGGAGTTCTAATTCATTAGAATAACACAATAGAAGCCTCAAGATTTCTCTCTTAGTTATTCTTCTTTTTCTAGTTTTCTTGCTCTAGAAAAATTGTAAGAGAAATTCCTTGATACTACTTGTATAGCAGATGGTCATGGAAGAAGGCCAATAGCTCTTTTAGTCCTTTTGTTTTCATTGGCAAGGATTAAGCAAGGATATATTCCAAAAAGCAAAAAGTGTTGTGTTCACGCATCGAAGCCGTAGGCTTATGGGATTTACACCAGAGACCACTGAGCAAACAACAATGGTTGATCCCAGTCTTTTTGTAAAGCTAACACAATCCAGGCTTGCTTGAAAGTGTAGGGGTATAAAATTTTAAAACACTTCCGCTACTATTTTTGTTATCTCTATGTGCTTATGTTTACTTCGGTCCTACTTTCATGTGGTATCAGAGCCACATTATTTCATGGCAAGGTTAGGAGCATGCTAAGCTAACTAAAATCAACAAGTTAATCTGTTAATTTAGTGCTTGAGAAATCTCATGTTTTTGTGTTTGGGTAGAAGTCTTGTAAGCCTTGTGAGTGGAGGCATAGAATTGCTATAACTTTTCAGTGCTCTGTATTTTCATGGTTTTCTTAGTGATCTTATGTATGTCTTAAATTTGGGCATAGGCATTTGTTTTGTTTGGCGAATCATTATATTATATTCTTGATAGGGCCTAAATTAGTCATATTTTTTCTAATTATTTGATATTATTTTGTGATACATTTTGTGAAATAACTAGTTATATTCCTTTATATTTGAGATTTTACCCTTGAAAAGCTATTTTGTGCATTATTTTAGATTTTAGGGGTAAAATAAAGTAAAACTGTCACAAAACAGAATATAGGCAGCACTAGCCCGAGAAGGACAGCCGGCGTCGGTTAGCTACTGGATGCACAAAGAAAATGGAAGAAATAGAGCAATTCAACTACAATTGAAATTGGAAATGACAAGGGAGAAATTGGCTTGGTTCATGGCTTCACGACTCAAAGGAATTTCAAATAGCAAAAAGAAAACAACAGCAACAAAGTGAAGTAAATTCGGTGGGGCCAAGGTGGAGAAAAAAAGTCAACAATGGTAGGCTGTAAAAGAAGCAGCCGAAACAAGGTAATTGGAAGAAGAAAGAAATAGCTTCGGCGGTTTAATCGAGCCAATAGGAAGAAGCCGAAACAAGAACAAAGAAAAGAGAGCAATTCGTAAGACAATTGTAGCAAAGTCAACAATTTCGGCGGTGGCTTGATTCGGTGGCTCAAATCGGGCCGACAGCAAATAAAGAAAGCTAAACAATCTCGGTGGCTTCAAGCAAAATTCTGCATTGCTAAAATTGAAGCCAATCTCAGGCAATCACAATTTAACATCAATTGGAGGATTCAGCAAGAAATGACAAGAAGACAACATAGCCGAAATCAAAAGTCTAATTCAAATTGAATTGCCAATTTACAAGTCAAGGCGGTGGACTTCTCAAATTCTTATTTAGGATTTTATTTTAGACTTTTATTATTCATTTTGGTTTTGGAGATTTTTAGGTAATTACTTCTTATTTATTTAGGATTCTTTTAGGAATTTTGTAAGCCTATAAATAATGGCCAATTTACCCTAGAAAAGGGGAGGTGCACAACGTAGGGACTTAGAATATTTTAAAGTGCATCACTAATATTTTCTCGAGATAAATAATTTAAGAAGGGTTGTACAAGATGGTATTCGAAGGAAGAAAAAGAAGGCTTGTCTATGAGTATCTATTTCTTTTCTTTGTTTTCTTTTTCTTGACAATGATATGTTAATTGTTTTATTGTAATTTGACATTGTTTTAGATATTCATGATTTTTAGAGTTCTTTGATCTTTTGAGTAATTGAGTGTTATTCTTGGTATTGATTACTTGTGCTTATTATGAGATTAATTGGTTGGGTCTTTCCATTAACTTGCTTGGACAAAGGGGTTGATGGTGGTTTCAATTCATTAGTTTCATATTTGTTAGCTTTTAACTTGCTTGGACAAAGGGATTAAGAGTAGGGACAAAGTAACTCAAGGTAAATTGATGTCTGCCAGGATATGGATTCATTGGTTAATTTCATGTATATTTTACCAGGAATGGGAATTAAATCAAGGACCATGGTTAATGCATCTTTTGGGTAAAACTGGTTGAGATAGGATATATGGTACTAAGTTACCTAGAAGATAGGGATTCATGGATTGGACAAAGAAGTGAATCTATATTATCCTTCATGATGCCAAGAGAATAATTAGTTATGATAAAGGTTGGGTACTTTAAGATCATGGTTGTCTAAACAATGGTTTGAATTGCATAAATCTACATCCTTGACATGTATATATTTTTATTTTATTTTATTTTCCTTTTTAGTTGTTTTTCACTTTATTGAGTCAGTTAAACAATGAAAGAAAGGTAATTAATGTCTATTTGTTCCTGGAGGATCGACACTCGTTTAAACCCTATGCTCGGTTAATGATGAGTACGCTTGCTCATATGCGTGATTTGGGTGGAACGTTTTAATTTAAACTTGATTGGGAATATGCTTAGTTTTTGTATGATTTTTATACCCAAGTCCGGACACATCAATTCTTGTAACAAAAGGATAGCCAGATTAACATGGAAATCTAGAGAAAAATGGACGAAGGAAAGTTGTAGAAGCTTCGTTATAGAAGTTGGACAAAGAAGTCGAAGATTACAACAGCTTCAGAGAGGAGATAACCTAGAAATGTTGCTAGACTGCCTAAGGAAGGTATCGCCTAGGGAATTCCAATGCTACCCAAGGTTCTCCCAGGTAGCCTAGAGAGCTCCTAGGTTGCCTGAGGACCTCCTAGGTGGCCTAGGGTACTCCTAGGCAACCTAGGGGTGGTCCTAAGCATCCTAGGGGTGATTCTACCCCAATTGGGAAGCTAAGTTACCTAGAAGATAGGGATTCATAGATTGGAGAAAGAAGTGAATCTATATTATCCTTCATGATGCCAAGAGAATAATTAGTTATGATAAAGGTTGGGTACTTTAAGATCATGGTTGTCTAAACATTGGTTTGAATTGCATAAATCTACATCCTTGACATGTATATATTTTTATTTTATTTTATTTTCCTTTCCTTTTTAGTTGTTTTTCACTTTATTGAGTCAGTTAAACAATGAAAGAAAGGTAATTAATGTCTACTTATTCCTGGAGGATCGACACTCATTTATGTTAGTGTTGTGCCCTAGAGGCAATCACTTGTACATTGTATATGACACATTTTATTTTAATAAAAGGCATTATTTATCTTACAGTTTCTTTTGTTTACTTTAAGTAATATAACTATTCGATAAAGTCATTAGTACAACACTGTGTTAAGGAAATTATAATAGAGATCATGATATGAGATTCTTACTACACTAGATGGTGTTAGTACTTAAATAGTCCCTAGTTATAGTATTAATGAGACAGGACATTATAATACGTTAAGACTAGCAAGTGTTAGACTTCCTGATTTGATCAGCTGGTGGTTCTCATAACCGTGAGTATTGAGATAATTAAAGTTAACACATGGATGCTTGTTAATGGAACAAGTTCATTGGATGACCTAGCTTTGAGATAATCACATGAATAACTATTTAGTGCCAGTGATATAATCTCAATATAGCAAATGTGCAAGTATCCTTAGACTTGAGATTTCTAAGGTACTTTATTTGCTGAGCCTTGTACTTTGATTCCAATCTCTGGAGCTCTATCGAGGGGCGCCTATGGGATGGATATTGGGTATATGGTGAGGTAAACGAAAGTAGTTGAGAGGGTCAATAAAGGATTCACCACTCCTAATAGTAGGGGCGAATATCTCATGGTCACTTGTAGGAATTACTACTCGAAAGTCATCGGCCAAGGCAATTGTGTATTGGAAATAGTTCCAATTGATACACATCTAGAGTAGTGGGTTCCTAGTATAAGTACTATTGTATTCGGGCCAGAATTAATTCTAGAGGGAGTTGACACTAATTCCGTACTCCAAACCGAATGAGATATTGTATGGTGAAAGGAGTTGATTGCACTGAAGTTTGATATTGAAGGGTTCATGTCAAGCCACTTGACTTCCTGGACTCTTGGGTGGTCATGATGTGTTGCTAGATACCGCTCATGATTTGGGAATATAGGTTTATTAGTTGTTGAATTAATAAACCAATCCTGATTAGAATTAATAGGATTAATTCTAATTAATTATGGATTATTAATCTCAAAGACGTTTGGATTAATTCATGTTCTCTACCAATTGACTGGGAAACCTAATAGGTCACACATAATAGAGGATTATATACTCAAGATATTATTTTATAACATTGTGGGGTTGATTGAGAGAAAGAAAAGTTGTTGTGGACAAATTATAATTAGTTATAATTTGTGGTATAAGTTGTAATTGTGAGAACTTGATGTTTCCAATTACAATTAGGGAATTCTAATAGGATTAGAATTCTCAGTTTTGGGAATGGAATTTCATGTGATATATAGTAGCTAATAACACATAAAAAACCCTAGCCAATAGCTGAAACACAACACACGATTCTTTCTTCCTTTGATATCTCTTTCTCTCGTTTTTCTTCTTGAAAGAAAAATCCTAGCCGCCATTAATTTTTGCTAGCACAGAAATTTTGTTACTTGACTATTCCTTTATGTGGATTACTATTAGAGATAATCACACACTGTGATTATAGTGGGTTGACCTTCAACTCACGTGGAGGTTGATCACGAGGATTGCTAGATCGCGCCTCAACTTGAGGAAGAAAATTTTGTTCTTCGTACGATCATCCAAAGGTAAAAGCTGTTGCCTTTATTGTCGTTATGTTTTGTTTTCCACACATAGAAGAGTCCTGGGAGGGTATCTCGATTTATTTTTCGCTGCGCCGTATAGGATACGAGCCTGAGATATCCAACAATTTAAACCCTATGCTCGGTTAATGATGAGTACACTTGCTCATATGTGTGATTTGGGTTGAAGGTTTTAATTTAAACTTGATTGGGAATGTGCTTAGTTTTTGTATGATTTTATACCCATGTCCGGACACATCAATTCTTGTAACAAAAGGATAGCCAGGTTAACATGGAAATCAAGAGAAAAATGGACAAAGGAAAGTTGTAGAAGCTTCATTATAGAAGCTGGACAAAGAAGTCGAAGATTACAGCAGCTTCAGAGAGGAGACAACCTAGAAAGGTTGCTAGACTGCCTAAGGAAGGTATCGCCTAGGGAATTCCTATGCTACCCAAGGTTCTCCCAGGCGGCCTAGAGAGCTCCTAGGTTGCCTGAGGACCTCCTAGGTGGCCTAGGGTACTCCTAGGCAACCTAGGGGTGGTCCTAAGCATCCTAGGGGTGATTCTACCCTAATTGGGTTCTGGTTTTGATTTAGGTTCAGTTTTTGGTCTGGCTCGGGTTGTGGGTCTTTTGAAGAGCTATATAAATTTTCTCAATGTAATTTTTCGTTTTCTTTTTGGTCCCAAATCACACGAGATTATTTTTGTGTAATAATTATATTTTGAAATATTTTACATGTAAAAAGTAGAACTAGGATTAAACAAGACCATTAATTAAATTAAATTAATGTGTTGAATCCATTTATATGATCACTTTATTTTTAAAAGGATAGAAAATGCATGAAAAATGTCCATAGTTTTTTAGCATGCTATTTCCTTTATGGTTAACCTAAGTGCACATTTTTCAAAACCAAAGTCTTGAAAAATTAACAAAGAAAAATATTTTTTTAATAAAAAAGGTTTATTAATTTGGAACAAAATTATCCTTATTTAATCTCTCAAAGGTTATATATCCTTGACATAGAGAATTTTTGGATTTAGATATTTTGTGTAAGTTATTGGAAAACAAATTTAATTAATTTTATTAAAACGTTTTTGTCATAAAACTAGAGACTAAAGTCTCGGAAATTTTTTTTAGTCAGATCTATCAAGAGATAGTTGTTTGCCTGCCAAATTTCTGGTCCTTCCTTTACTGATCCCTGAAAAGATGAATAGCTACTTTTATCAGAGCAAGGGCTTTCATGAATGAAATGGTCAGCTTAGAATTTTTTTTAAAAAAATTATTAAATGTTTAACATAAATAAAATTAGTCCATGGAAAATCTCTCACATATTATTAACTTTAACATGGAGATTTTATGGATTTAGATATTTCATGAGAGTTAAGAGAAAACTTAATGGAAAATTTTCAAAAGAATATTTTTTGGAAAACCTTTATATTAAAAAACTAAGTGGGAGTGGGGTGCTTCTATCACGGTCTTCATTAGAGATCGTGGGTCTTTCTGCATCACCCTGAGAGTGAACCCGCATAGATGGAGTTTCCACAAAGATATGGAACTAATGAATGGACATAATTAATACTTGGGATATGTGCTATAATTGGCCAGTCCATATTGCAAGTTGTACTGTAAGGTATATCTGTAATACCCTATGGTACCAACATACCCAAATAGGCGGGATGTCTCCTCGTCCAAAAGACCAAGGGTTTTTATAATGAGGTACAAAAAGAACAAAGATGAATAAATAAAATTATGCGATAATCTTATTATAACTAAAGTTAAAACTTATACAAGTTTGAGAATCTAAAACTAACAATTATCACTCGAAAGAAATACAAAGCAGAAATAAACAAAGTGAAGGTCATCTCTTATCTCTTCAACCTTCTCAATAAAAGCATTCCCCTAAAAACATAATGTAAAATAGAATGAGGTTGGCATTTCAGTAAGTCCTGTATGTGCGAATGTCATATATAAACATTTCTTGCATGTAGGTTTATCAAAACCACAAAATCATGCTTGCAAGACTTTTCATCAATAAACAATTATTCAAAAGAGCATTACTCACCATATCCAAAGTAGTTCTCAATAAATCATCATCTCATCATAATTATAAAGGAGCATTACTCCTCATATCCAAAGCAGTTCTCAATGCATCATCATCTTATCATAATTATAAGTCCATTATGTAGGGATTAGAAATGATTCAAACAATAGGATCACAATCCATATCATGGTTACCATCATGATAGCGTCCCAATGTAACTTTTCAACAATGGGTAGTGGGAAATCCTCCAACAAGGGTAAGATACTCCTCTATCTCTACCCCCAACACACCGGTTGTCTAATCCGGTTAAATAAAGTCCACATGGACCAATATGCTAGCTCAGACTGGCCTGACTAAGTAGTACTGTCGCCTCTCCAAGTTGAGTTCATCTTCTGGAGGTGGCCTCTTGCCAGAAGACTCACTCTAGTTCTTCAAGACTACTACCACTAGCCTACCCCCACTAAGTACTCAGCGCTCCCCATTTAGGGATATAATCATTTTCCTTATTTTCACAATCGTTGATTACCTTGTCTTTGTAAAACATGATTTTTCACAATAAGTTTTCCAAAACGTTTAGTAATAAAGAAAAGAAGTCGTTTTCAGTTTAAAAGTTGAGATTTGACAAACTCATTCAGAGAATAAAATGACCAAGTTCTCAAACCAAGTATCAAAATACCACAGTACAATTCATTTTATTCAACCAATGTTCCAATCATCATGCCAATTATCATATTGACACCATTTCAAATATCATTGTACAAAAATACTTGCAAACATGTAATATTTAGCAAAACAGTTATGCAGGAACTTACTTGGATATTCTCAATAATCAACCAAGGTAACGCTTGATCTCTTTTTTACTTTTCTTCCTTATCTAGAATCAATGTTTCTATGATTAGAAACCAGTTATGAATCCACTCATCATTTCATGCATCATGAATCCCTATGATCATATCATCCATAGCATCTAGATATTTAGCTCATTGCTATAGCTTCCCATGATTATGCATCTCATCATGGCATGCATATAATCGAATCTCATCATCAATATAAGGACCTCTAATACAAAGACATACATGCCTAGTTCATTCAATTTAACCCTCAAGGTCATCAATATAATCTATTCATGCTTTTATCTAGCCTGCATGCATGGCAACACCACCATAAAAACAACCTTATTTAAGAAAAAAGGGATCGAGACCAAGAATATCTCTTAACGACACACACTAAGAGCAAAGATGGCGCCTTTGGTGGTTACTTAGGTTCACTTGAGAAAGAAAGATTGATTGTGTTGCTCTTGGCCTTCTTGTTGAAAATCTCCAATAAAAGGGGACAAGGATTAGCCTCTTGATGATCGAGATTGAGGAGAAAAGAAGGAGATTATTTGAATAAAAGTTAAAAGGGGTTGAAGGGTTACTCACCTTAGGTTTAGTTTTCAATTTTGGAGAGGATTGGAGGTTGCTAAGGATGAAATCCTTAGAGAGAGTGGTGGCTGGAATTCTTGAGTAGTAGAGGGTGTTTAGGGTTTGATTGAGGGTTGTTTTGTGAAGGGAATAGTTTAGGTTGAGGTGTTTGAGGGTTTGGGAGAGGTTGTTCGTGTTTTGGACTCTTGATCACAAGAAGGAAAAATGACAGCTTTTGGTCTTCTTTTTTTGGCCAAAATTGAGCAAGGTTTTGGGAGGTTTTAGTGGCTGTTTTCTGGTTGCAAAATAAGGAAGGAAAAGATGAGAAAAGAAGCTACCTTTTGCCTTTTGTGTTGGCCTAAAATTGGAGAAGAGGGATGATGGATTTTTGGTGTTGTTGTTTTAGCTAAAACAAGAGAAAATTGGAGGACAAGGCTGTTGAAATTTCGTGAGTGTGTGTGTGTGACTATTTTTGTTTAGCTTAGGAGAACTTTGAGAAATAAGAATGAAAAGGTTTGCAAGATTTGGAATTTGAACTCAAGTCACCAAGTATTAAACACCTAGCTTCAACCACTAAACCACAATAACTCTATCTTCAACCACTATACCACAACAACTCTTGTTTCAACCATTAAACTACAACAACTCTTGTTTTAATCACTAAAGCTTCAACCGCTAAACAATAACAACTCTTGTTTTAACCACTAAACCACAACAACTCTAGCTTCAACCACTACAGCACAACAACTCTTGCTTCGACTATTAAACCACAACAACTCTTGTTTTAATCACTAAACCACAACAACTCTAGTTTAAATATTCCTCCAACAAATCCCTTAACTCCTACTTACTTCATTTTAATAAATTCTACTTAATAAAACAAAAGCTCAAGTCCACGAAGAAACAAACACTAAGCCTTAACTACTAGACTACAACCACTCTTGTTTAAATATTCTTCCAATAAATTCCCTTCTAATAATAAAACAAAAGCTCAACCACACAATTATATTAAATTAAATAAATTCATGAACTAACAAATTCATAGATCATATACACCCATGAAAATGGTTCAAGTTATTGAATGCCGTATAAAATGTTATGTCATGCATGACTTTTCCCATATCATTAAGGTGGGTTTAAACGGGGTATTACAATATCAATAAGAAATGGGAAGAAATGATCATCCTATCGATAGAGTTATCTTCTAGATTATTACTTAGAAAGGTAGTCGATTGGTGATGGTTAACACACTTAACTTGAAAAACTATTAATCTTTCTAAGAAACTATGTCAGTTTTTTTAAGAGCTAAAATTGATTATATTATAGATAATAGTGATAGGGTTAGCTATTATCAGTTTTAATATAAGGAATAAGTGCACAAATTATTTGTTTATTTTCATAAACTAAAAGTTTTTACTTTTTGAATTTCAGAAATAGCCAACTCCTTTGGCTGTTATTATTAGAGAGAATAAGTTAGCAGGTTCAAACTATGTGGATTGAAAAAAGAAACATGGACATAATACACACTACAGAAGAGTATAAATATGTCCTTATGATCCCTATCCCATAATTGGGAAGGGTTTTACTGATGAGGAGCGAGAGGTTGAGAACATATGGAAGAAAGCCAATGAGATAGCTCGTTGCTACATATTGGCTTCCATGTCAAATGTGCTACAATTCAAACACGAGTCCATGGCTATTGCTTACGATATTAGCACGCCATTAGCTACCATGTTTGCTGACAAGAGCCGCCCTGCAAGGTAGGAGGCTTTTAGGGCGATTATGAATACTAAGATTGTAACACCCCCCTACCTAGGCCCGCCAGGGCCGAGGATGTCAGCCCCGTCCAAAGGACAATGAGTCTTTATAACTAAGTTACACAAATAAAATAGCAGAATAAAAATAATACTTTAACTTAAAATTTATTACATCCCAAGAATAAATCCAAGAATAAATCCATGAATTCCCAAAACAAATCCATAAGTAAAATTATTCACTCTCAACTCCCCAAAGCAACACATAAAAATAAATGACAACATTCTTTTCCAAGGCAGATAACACTAGCTACTCATCCCCACAGCAGGATCGACCTGAAATCATGGTAAAAAGGTGATGAGACAGAAATCTCAGTAAGTCCGTATGTGCTTTGAGTGTCCAGTGGAAATAGTTCGTGAATGCAAAGTATAAAACTTTTATAAGAGAAATACTGGTAAGCAATAACCATTAGTCAAAAGCAAGAGTGGTGTTTTGGCTTTTCAACCATACATAATTAATAAAATCAACCACTCAAAAGAAATGATCATGGGTTACCACACGTTGGGCCCCATAACCGGTTAGAATGCTGACACTTTGTGCAAACTGACAAAAAAAAAAAGATAGGTGATCGGCCTACCGGGTAAGATACTCCTCATTCTCTATACCCAAATAACAAACGGGTGTCCATTTCGACAAAACATAGTTACTTGACTGAAAAATAAACAACTGCTAGCTCAGACCGGCACGACCTACTGGACTGACATCTTATTCGGGAAGGACTCACCCCTCAGAGGTGGCCACCTACTGAGAGACTCACCCTAACCCTTCAAAGATTAGTCCTAGCAGTCCACCCTTATTGAGTATTCAACGTAACGTAACCCACTTGGGAAAATGAACAAACCATAGTTCCACAAGAAAATGGCAATTAAGGGTCTCCAAAGTCTTTGTCAAAATCAATTTTGGAAGGAGTTTTGAGTTTGAGTAAATCTGGTTATGGATTTTCAAATAATTTGTTTAACTGAAATAAGAAAGGAATCAATCCTCAATTGCCTTACAAAAATGAGTGTCCATACACTCTACATTTGGCTTGCCATAATAAACATTTTGCATCAATCAGGTTTTATGCAGGAGCTTACCTGATCCTTGCTCACAATAAAAGGTCTCCAACAGTTGACCTAACCCTGCATGGGTAAATACAAACCACAATCAAACTCAAGCCAAAATCCACTTTCTCAATTTAAAACAACTTAACTCACTATTACCATGATCCTAGTGTCCCAAGCTTTAAGACTAAACAATAAATAAATAGGTTTATAAGCTAAGCCTAATTTGATATTTAAAATAATTAAGGTTTTGGGAAATAAGTACTAATAAGTTGAAGGTTTAAATCTTGCTAAGAAAAATTAGAGTTTATTTGATGAAGAGTCCTAGGTGGTATTAGGTAAAATAATGATTTATTAATAATTTAGTTGTTAGAAAATAATTGATAACTAAAATTAGTTGAAAATAAATTTAATGAGTCTTGCTTGAAAAATAATAAATAAAATTTTAATGGGTTTTGATTAAAAGATAATAATTAAATTTTTAGTAATAAATATTTTACTAATTATGATTATTTCCATAAAAGGCTTTAGTTGATTTCATTATTTTATATAATATCTACACACACACACACACACACACACACACATATATATATATTATTTTTCTAGCAAAATCTATTATTTATTTGACTAAAGTATCCTTATTATATATAATAATCCAAATCTACCCCTCCTAGGGTTTTTTTTCGAAATTACTAGCAAAATCATATTATGAAATATTTTATTCATGAAACAAAAATTAGCTTAGGGACAACTAGGTCATGATCATATTTCTATGGCTAACCATAATCATGAACATATACAATCCTTCAATTCATCAACTCATCCACATCATGCATATAAGCATAGATCTAGACTTACTAAGGTATGATCTAACCTTTACTAGCATAAATATAATTATGGCTTTAATAATCACACAAGAATATAAATCCTATTTATCATAGATGACATAATCTCTAGCATACTTGATCATGGAGACATGCATTAAACCTCAAAACATCATACAATCAACTAAGATAACCAATCCATGCATAAATCCCATCTCCAACATATTCATACATATATTCATGCTTCAATCTCAACCCATAACAACAATATATACTCAACCCAATTCATGATTCATCTTCTATCAACATCATCCTAGAAACATGAATCTAGAATTTAAAAGAATGGTTAAAAAGGCTTACTTGATTGATGAATACATTGAAGGAGTTTTGAATGAATCTCAACCCCTAGATGTCTAAATCCATCCAAAGAAGATGAAGAAAGCATGGCCATGGAGAAGAAGCCATTCGGCCAAGAGAGAGAGAGTGTTTGGTCGAGAGAGAGAGAGAGAGGAGTGAAGAAGAAAGTCCATTAGCATTCTTAAACACATATATGTTCATTAGAGATTGAAGATTAGCAAAGATGAAGTCGATTGAATAAACCTACCTTGAAGGTGTTCTTGAGCCTTCACAAAATTTTTAGTTTTTTATCCAAAATTGCGAGTTGGATTTTGGAGTTTGATGTTAAAAATGGTATGGATGGATTCACAGTAGTGTATAGATGAAATCTAGAATTTTTAGAAGAAGTTTGAAGTGATTTGGAGAGGTATTAGGTGAAAGGAAGAAGTAGGTATTCTTGGTGTGCTATGTGTTCTTGAAGGTTGAAGAGAATAGAGAGCTTTTGGGATTGGAGTTGCCGAATTTCTGTAGGGTTTAGGGCTGCCGAATTGCTTGTAGGGTTTTGGAAGGTGATTTTCTGGTTTTGAAGGGAAAATGAAAGGCTAGTTGTTGAAATCCTTGAAGAATATTTTTGGGAAGCAAATTTGGAAACTAAATATACAAGAATATCTTTGATTATTGGAGAGCTTTTGGAATGCTGCCATGGCCGAATTGTTCAGCAGAGTTTTGGCTGGATGAAAGCTGGTTGAAGGAGGCTAAGGGTGGCCAAAAATAAGGAGTATAATGGTGAAGGAAATTTCTAGTTGTTTGAGGGATATTTTATGGAAGGTTGCTAAATTATGGTGGCTGGAATTTTGGTATCAAAATTAAGGCATGATTGCAGAGATTTGTTGGAGAGATTTTTGGGCAGCCATGTCTGAATTTTGTGTAGGAGCTTGGGGAAGATAATGGAGCTCTAATTATGGCTGTTTAAGAGTGGTTTGTGTAGAAGAAAGCTAGAGTTTCAGCTAGGGATGAATTAGGAAGCAAAGCTGGAAATTTTCCCTGAATAGAATTTTCGCAAGGTTGGAATTTCTGGACAGTTTTCGGTTGCCACTTTCCAGTCAACTTGCAGAGAGTTTGAAGGGGATTTCAGAGGTCATTCAAGGCTGGTTTTCAGCCTTCTTTATGGAGGAAAAACATGGCTAAGATGCTAAACAAAAACTGAAAGAAAACAGATTGGTTTCGGACCTCCAAAGCTGCGAATTCAACCAGAAATTTCTTTGGTTTGGCACAGCATTTGTGCAGTCCGAAAATGGCCAGAAAAATTTAGGTTTCAAGCTGATCAAAAGGGCCATTTTCTGGCAGCATTTGGGAGGGAATAATGGCTAAGAATTTTGACACCTTGAAGACACAAGAAGCTGGAAAAATTTCAGTTCATGACATGAAGGAAAATAAACCTAGTTAGAGTGAAATTTTTAGAAAGTTCACTAGGGGAATTAATTCACTTGGAATCCTTCCCCATCTCTTCCATGGTTTCGGTCCATAATATGTCTTTCACTAAGACATTTTGAACCTTCAAAGCCACAACATATTGCTGGAATTTTCCTAGAATATAATTGGTTTGAACAAATTGAACAAATTAATGAATTGAGAGATAGGAAAAATTAAGGATCAAGAGGAAATGAATTCCCCTTAGGAATTTTGTGTAGAGCAAAAGAATAGGATTAGGATACTCCTATCATGTCTCTCTTAGGACAACATCTCTACCCTATTCCAAAGCACATAAGGCCAAAAATTCCACTTCCCAAGCAAAAATAAAATTTAATCATTCTAAAGCTCCCATGATGGAATTTGAACCCCAAGACCTCAATATTTAATTTCAAAGCTCTAACCACTAAACCACAACAACTCTTGTTTTTATTTTCTTTAAAAAAAATAATTTCCTATTTAATCCTCAAGCTATCTCCCTTTCTCCACCTCAAGCAAAAATTACCATTTTGCCCTTCTCAATCAATACTCACAATTAAGCCTTCAAGACAATAAAACTCAAATCCAAAGCACATAAAATTATATAAAAATATATTCAAACATGAAATAAAGTATGATATGCATTCCAACCCCCTTACTCTAAGGTTAGTTTTGACTGGGGTTTCACAAAGATGGTTGAGGGAGCATCAGTTAAGGAGCACATGCTCAAGATGGTTGCTACTTTCAAGGAAGTAGAAGTCCTGGGGGCTACTATTAACCTCGAGAGACAGGTAGGAATGGTTCTTGAGACTTTGTCGGACTCCTTCTCACAATTCAAGTTGAACTACAACATGAATAGGTTAGAGATGACTCTAACAAAACTGATGAAGGAGTTCCAGGTAGCGGAGAAAGTTATGAGACCACAGTCTGAGACCTTGGCTGCTAAGTCATCTTCTTCATGAAATGGGCTAAGTATAGTAAGTTTAAGAAGAAGGTAGGAAAGCTAGGGGTCTAGCCTAAGTTTTAGCCTAAAGATAAGCCCAAGGGAAAATTCTTCAAATACAGCAAAAAGGGACTCTGGAAAATAAGTCTGCAGATCTTTTAGCTAAAAAGAATTCTACAGGTATTACTTTCTATCTTGAGTTAATAATAATGATTGGATTATTATCCATTTGGATTGTTAATTCTGGAGCCTCTGACCATATCTATAACTCCTTGCAAGGGTTTAAAAGGATAAGGAGACTCGGGAAAGGTGAGCATAGTCTCCGCGTGAAAAATAAAGTACAAGTATGGGCTCGAGCAATAGGAGATCTAAAACTAGTTTTTGATTGTCATAGAATTCTTTTATTGAAGGATATTTTTTATGTACCTAGTTTCAAATAGAATTTGGTTTCAGTTGCTAAGCTTGTTAATTATGGATATTCTGTCTCTTTCCATTCTGGTATTACTATCAATGGTGATGGAAATATTTTATGTACTGGGTATATGTATAGAAATTTATTCTTTATAAATCCTATTAACAACCAATCAAATAACGCTCAAACTAAACTTGTAAATAAGAAGAGGAATGCGAACATCAATAACTCGTATTTATGGCATCTAAGGTTAGGTCACATTAACTCGACCAGGATTTAGAGGTTAACCTATGATGGGCCTTTAGCTCATTGAGATTGAAAAGTTGGCCACAATATAAATCATGTCTTATGGGAAAGATAACCAAAAAGTCGTTTGCCCAAAAGACAGATGGAGCCAAGGAAATACTGAGTTTAGTTTACATTGATATGTATTGTCCTTTATCCACACCAGCAAGAGGGGGTCTTGAGTACTTTATCACATTCACAGATGATTGTACAAGGTATGGTTATGTTTACCTAATAAGGCATAAGTCTGTGTCTGTTGACAAGTTCAAAGAATGTACGGTTATGATGGAGTGTCAAACAAGTAAATTGATTACAACCTTTCGATCGGAACATGATAGAAAGTACTTTCTAGGTAAGTTTAGGGACTACATGGTATATCATGGGTATCTAAACTCAGTGTTCCTGGGACACTCCAACAAAATAGAGTATCTGAAAGAAGGAATAGAACATTGATGGAAATGGTTCGAAGTATGATGTCTTATACAACTTTTCCAATTTCTTTTTAGGGATAGTCCTTAGAGATAGTGGCATATATTCTGAACTTGGTACTGTTAGTGTTATGCCCTAGAGGCAATCACTTGTATATTGTATATGACATATTTTATTTTAATAAATGGCATTATTTATCTTATAGTTTCTTTTGTTTACTTTTATGTAATATAACTGTTAGATAAAATTCCTAGTACAATACTGTGTTAAGGAATCATGATAGAGATCATGATATAAGATTCCTACTACATTGTATAGTGTTAGTACTTAAATAGTCCTTAGTCATAGTATTAATGAGATAGGACATCATTAATGCGTTAAGACTAGCATGTGTTAGACTTCCTGATTTAATTAGGTGGTGGTTCTCATATCCGTGAGTATTGAGATACTCAAATATAATATATGGATGCTTGGTATTGGAACAAGTACATTGGATGACCTAGCTATGAGATAATCACATGGATAACTATTTAGTGCCAGTGATATAATCTCAATATAACAAACGTGCAAGTATCCTTAGACTTGAGATCTCCAAGGTACTTTGTTTGCTGAGCATTGTGCTTTGATTCCAATCTCTGGAGCCAGATAGAAGGCCGCCTACGGGATGAATATTGGGTACATTGTGAGGTAAACGAAAATAGTTGAGAGGGTCAATAAAGGATTCGCCACTCCTAATAGGAGGGGCGAATATCTCATGGCCACTTGTAGGAAATACTACTCAGAAAGTCCTTGGCCAAGGCGACTGTGTATTGGAAATAGTTCCAATTGATACACATCTAGAGTAGTGGGTTCTTGGTACAAGTACTATTATATTCGGGCCAGAATTAATATATATTTTGGAGGGAGTTGGCACTAATTCTGTACTCCAGACTGAATGAGCTATTGTATGGTGAAAGGAGTTAATTGTACTGCAGTTTGTTATTGAAGGGTTCATGTCATGCCACTTGACTTCTTGGACTTTTGGGTGGTTATGATGTGTTGCTAGATACCGCTCATGATTTGAGAATATAGGTTTATTAATTGATGAATTAATAACATAATCCTGATTATAATTAATAGGATTAATTCTAATTAATTATGGATTATTAATCTCAAAGACGTTTGGATTAATTCATGTTTGCTACCAATTGACTGGGAAACTTAATAGGTCACACACAATGAGGATTATATACTCAAGATGTTATTTGATAATATAGTAGGGTTAATTGCAAGAAAGAGAAGTTGTTGTTGCCAAATTATAATTAGTTATAATTTATTGTCCATATTGTAATTGTGTGAACTTGATGCTTCCAATTACAATTAGGGAATTCTAATTGTTTTAGAATTCTCAGTTTTTGGTAGGGGTTTCGTGTATTTTCGTGTTATTTGATATACACGAAACCCTTCTAGACATGGTATTGACCATGATGGCTTCTGCAGACCTACCAAAATCTTTTTGGGGGTATGCACTAGAGACTTCTGTTTATATACTAAACAGAGTTCTGACAAAATCAGTTGATTCTACCCCATTTGAGATGTTCTTTGGTAAGAAACTAAAGTTATCTCACTTGTGAGTATGGGGTTGTCCTGCCTTTGTCGAAAGGCCCCAGTTAGACAAACTTGATAGTAAGTCTGACAAGTGTTTGTTTGTGGGATATCTGAAAGAATCTTCCAGATATTACTTCTACCTACCCTCTGAAAGCAAAGTGTTTGTTTTGAAGCATGTCATTTTCTTAGAGAAGGAGCACATGCTCAAAGAGGACAGTGGGAGTAAAATTGAACTTAGTGAAGTTTAAGAAGATCAAACAAACAAGGATCAAACGTCTGATCCCATATCTATTAAGAGAATAGATGGGCCTTCTACTACGCAAGAACCTCATAGGTCTGGTAGGATACGTGTGGCACTTGATAAATATGGATTTCTCATTATTGACCACAATGACGTATTGCTTATAGATGAAGATGATCCTACTACCTACAAGGATATTCTAAACAGTTTAGAATCTGGCAAATGGCTTGAGGCCATGAAGTCAGAGATGGATTCCATGTACGACAACCAAGTATGGACTTTGGTTGATCCAGCTAATGGAATTAAACCTATTGGGTGCAAATGGGTTTTTAAGAAGAAAACGGAGATGGATGGTAATATTGTTACCTATAAAGCACGACTAGTGACGAAGGGTTATCGTAAAAAAATATAGTTTTGACTATGATGAAACCTTCTCGCCAGTAGCCATGTTAAAATCGATCAGGATACTCCTAGCCATTGCTGCTCATTATGATTACGAGATTTGGCAAATGGATGTGAAAACATTTTTCCTAAATGGAAATCTGACTGAGGAAGTGTATATGACACAACTTGAGGGTTTCACATCCAAAGATAGTACAAAGGTGTGTAAGTTGCAAAGGTCCATTTATGGGCTTATGCAAGCTTCTAGGAGTTGGAACATCCATTTTGATGAAACAATCAAAAAGTTTAGTTTCATTTAAAACATAGACGAGCCTTGTGTATACAAGAAGCTTAATAGGAGCGCAATTATTTTCTTATTGCTTTATATAGATGACATATTGCTAATAGGAAACGTATACCTGTTTTGCAAATGGTTAAAGTTTGGTTGTCCAAACAATTCTCTGTGAAAGACCTTGGAGAAGAAACCTATATTCTTGGAATAAGAATCTATAGAGATAGATCCAAAAAGTTGCTAGGTCTTTCGCAGTCTACATACATAGATAAAGTGCTAAAGAGGTTTAGAATGGATCAATCCAAAAAGGGATTCTTACCCATGTCACATGGTATAAGCCTTTCAAAGTCGATGTCTCCCAAGACATAAGTTGAAAGGGATCACATAAATAAGATTTCATATGCTTCGGTAGTTGGATCTATCATGTACGCTATGATATGTACAAGGCCCGATGTATCTTGTGCTCTCAGTTTGACGAGCAGATACCAATCTGACCCTGGTGAGGGTCATTGGGCGGCTGTAGAGAACATCCTTAAGTATTTACAAAGGACTAAGGATGTATTCTTAATATATGGAGAAGGTGATTTGAAAATAAATGGGTATACTGATGTCAGTTTTCAAACTGACAAAGATGATTTCAAATCATAATCCGGCTATGTGTTTACATTGTGTGGAGGGGCCATAAGTTGGAAGAGTTTTAAACAAGAGACTATTGCCAACTCTATGATAGAAGCTGAGTACATAGCCGTTTTTGAAGCAGTTAAGGAGGCTGTTTGGATCAAGAAGTTCGTGATGGAACTGGGTGTAGTTCCTAGCGTTGTTGGTCCAATAACTTTATATTGTGACAACAACAGAGCCATTGCACAAGCAAAGGAGCCACAGTCTCACCAACGATCTAAACATGTACTATGATGCTATCATCTGATTCGAGAGATCATAGGTAGAAATGATGTAAAGATAGAGAGAGTTCCCACGGATGAGAACATAGTTGACCCGCTTATAAAAGCACTATCCCAAAAGAAACATGATAGGCATGTTAAGTCATTCGGTATTAGATACATGAATGATTGGCTCTAGTGCAAGTGGAAGTTTGTGTTGGTTATCTCGTGCATATCATATATGGCGCAGTAGAGAATTAAAACGAGATACCATCCCAGGATCTGCATATGTGTGGAAAACAAGACATATATGGAGAACAAAGATAACTGCTTTTACTTTTCTTTGTTCGTGTAGAAAATAAATTCTATCCTTATTCAAGTTTGATGATTGTGGCGCGATCCAGCAATCCTCTTGATCAAACACAACGAGAGTTGAATATCCAACCACTATAATCACAGTGTGTGATTATCTTTAACAGAAATCTACACAGAGGATCACACTTAAGCACCAATATTTTTTTGTGCTAGTAGAAAACAACAACGGTGGCTGGGTTTTGTTCTTCTTATTCAGTAAAAACCAGAGAGAAGAAGAAGAAGAGGGGTTTTTTTGGTGTTCTTAGAGAGCAACATGAGAGAGAGAGAGAAGAGAAGATGATAGGAGTCTCTTATGTGCCCCTTGATTTTTATATTTTTGAGTTGTTTCGTGTATCCCTTGAAGCACCCGAAACACTCTACAATAAAACCATATCTAAGAATTCTAAACAATTCTCCAATTGCAATTGAAAATTGGCCCATAAATTATAACTAATTATAATTTGATCACATCAACTTCTCTTTCCCGCATTAAACCCCACTATGTTATGAAATAACATCTTGAGTATATAATCCTCTATTGTGTGTGACCTATTAGGTTTTCCAGTCAATTGGTAGCGAACATGAATTAATCTAAACATCTTTAAGACTAATAACCCATAATTAATCGAAATTAATCATATTGATTCTAATCAGGATTGGTTTATTAATTCATCAATTAATAAACCCATATTCCCATATCATGAGTGGTATCTAGCAATACATCATGACCACCCAAGAGTCCAGGAAGTCAAGTGACTTGACATGAACCCTTTAACAACAAACTATAGTGCAATTAACTCATTTTACCATACAATATCTCATTCGATTTGGAGTATGAAATTAGTGCCAACTCCCTCCAGAATATATTAATTCTGGCCCGAATATAAGTGTACTTGTACCAAGAATCCACTACTCTAGATGTATATCAATTGGAACTGTTTCCAATACACATACGCCTTGGCTAAGGACTTCTCGAGTAGTAATTCCTACAAATGGCCATGAGATATTCACCCTTACTATTTGGAGTGGTGAATCCTTTATTGATCCTCTCAACTACTTTCGTTTACCTTACAATGTACTCAATATCCATCCCATAGGCGGTCCTCGATCTGGCTCCAGAGATTGGAATCAAAGCACAATGTGCAGCAAATAATGTACTTAATACAATATTGTAATAGGGACTTTTTCTCACAGTTATTTTAGACAGAAGTAAATAAAAGAAACTGCAAGATAAATAATGCATTTTATTAAAATAAAATATGTCATATACAAGGTACAAGTGATTGCCTCTAGGGCATAACACTAAAACTATGATTATGCTAGCACATAAACATCTTGGTACTTGAGTGTGATCCTTCATGTAGATTTCTGTTAGAGGTAATCCCACACTGTCATTATAGTAGTTGGACATTCAATTCTTGTGGTGTTTAATCAAGAGGATTGTTGGATCGCGACTCGACTTGAAGAATGAAAAATTATATTTTTCAGATGCTCAAAGAAACGTAAAGCTATTACCTTTGTTCTTTTTATGTCTTGTTTTCCACACGTATACGAGTCTTGGGATGGTATCTCGTTCTTATATTTCTGCTGTGACATTTATGATATGCGTGAGATACCTAACAGGTACCTTCCAAGTTAGTACTAAAGATACCCTATGAGATGTGGACAGGGAGAAAGCCTAGTTTGAATCATCTCAAGAGATGGAGATATCTTACATATATACTAATTAAAAGAGATAAGTTAGAATCAAGATTAGAATTATGTTATTTTGTTGTGAATCTAAAAAAATAAAAAAATATGGTTATTTTTATCATCCAAAGGAGTAGAAAGTACTGGTAAGTACCAATTCTTGATACTTAGAGGATGAACAAAGTACATCCACTAAAGGTTCAACAAGGATGGAACTTATGGAAGAGTTGTTTACTGAGTTAACTTAAAAAAACCCAATTATGGAACAAAAAGAGGACAATCTAAGGATCTTGTGCAAAAGGTGGCTTGGTTGTAGTGGGAAGGTATCTAGGGTTTTAGAGAGGTGGGGTGGAGAGGTTTTTGACCTAATTTTTAACCATCAAGAATAAGATTCTACTAGATATGAGGAAGCTATTGTTGATATTGATATAGATATGTAGCATGAAGTAATAAAAGTCAAGATTGAGTTGATATACTTCAATTAGGTTTAGAATCTTGTTGCTTCACCTATACGGATAAAACCCATTAAGAGGCAAATGGTTATACTTAAAAAAAGGGAATCGACTATGAGAAAACATTTTTCTTAGTAAGTCAACCCTACTCTCCTTGCCATCGTATATCATTATGACTACGAGATATAATAAATGGATGTCAAGACAGATTTTCTTAATGGCCACCTTAGTAAAGATATCTATATGTCCCAGTTGAAAGGTTTTCTTGCAAAAGGCCAAGACTATATAGTTTGCAAGCTTAAAAAGTCCATTTATGGGCTTAAGCAGGCATTAAGATCATAGAACATTCATTTTGATGAGACCATAATTCAAAACAAGGATGAACCATGTATTTACAGAAAACTAAAAGATTTAAATGTAGTTTTTCTTATACTATATGTGAATGACATTCTACTTATTGGTAATGATGTAAGGATATTGTAATCTATAAAGGTTTGGATTTCTAGTCAATTAGTATGAAGAATTTAGGAGAAGTAATGAGGGCTCATATTTTTTTAGTGTTTTTGTGCTTTAGTTGTAATATATTCTTATTTAAATCCCCACTCACCAAGTCTTTTTCATCTTATTTTTGTAGGAAATAGAGAAAATACCAATTGGAGATAATAAAGAAGAAAAGAAGGAAGATTGAGAAGAAAATGAAGAACTATTAAAGAATCGCACAAGCACTAGGTAGCCTAGGGCAATTACAACTTCCCTAGGTTGCCAAGAGCATGAACTAGGCAGCCTAGAGTAAGAACATGGTGGCCAAGGGAAGCTACACTTCCCTAGCAGATGGCGGCCCTGGGAAGTGGAACTTGCATTAGCTACCTAGGTAATTGTATATGTATATATGTGTATAGTAGGTGGCGGCCCAGGGAAATTAGACATCCTTAGGCCACCTGTTTGTTGTGTGTGTGTATATAGTAGTATAGTTGGTAGCCTAGGGAAGTTAGACTTCCCTAGGCTGATTGGTCTTCAACATAATAGCTAAGTTTTTTCAAAAACTTGGCGGCCCATGGAAGTGGGACACCCACATGTGTAGAAACACGCAATTCTACATTTTTTCTAATTTTGTCTTTATTTGTTTCCATTGTACACTATATATACACTATTATAAACCCTAGAACACATCTTTGTTTGTCTAGCAACCAAGAGATCCCTTAGAGTGCCTAAAAGAGTCACCAAGAAAGGGAGGATCATGAAAAAGAAGGGAGAAAAAGATAGGGTTGTTAAAAAAAAAAAAAATACAAGAAAGAAGAAGTTCAAGATCTTATCCATGAGTGAAGTTCTTTCTTCTTCTTTGTATTACACTTTACAATGTTGATATTTATATGATTTTAATTATATTTGAGGGATAAACCCTAACTTATGTTCTTGTATTTAGTGGTTATTATAATTTATTGAATTCCTATTCTTGTATTTGACTACTTGGGCATTATTATTTTGGATTGATTGTTTGGTCTTGACTAATTTATTCAATTGATTGGTTCACTCTTAATAATTTTGAGAGATGGGGTTAAAAGTTGAACACCAAATTATTTGGTCCAATATTTATTTTCCTTTGATTAACTCGAGAGAGAGGTTAAAGGATTAGAACTTGGTAGTCAATGGTATTAGCCTGAAGGGCATTCTCCTGTGTTTTGATTTATGACAAACATTGATGTGGACTAATATGTGCGTTTACACGTGATTGGAATTTTTGGATATGACATGTTTGACCTTCACTCTTCAAGGTCTTGAGAATATTAAATAATCCTCGCAACTCAAGGGCAGTGATGAATGATCAACTGATGTTGCACATATTGAAGACTTTCTTGAAGAATTGTAGACTAGGAATTTTTACTTTAAGGTATTGTCTGTAATTCCTATGTCTCTTTACCTTGGTTTAATTTTATTTTACGTTGAAATACTTATAACAATTTTTCAAATAAAAATGTTTTGAATCTGACTAATATAAAAATTCTGGAGAAGTATTTACTCTGAATCTAAAACATCCATCTAGTATTCTGCAAAATTTTCAAAACACTCTTTCAAATGAATAGTGTTGTTTTGGATGCACATCCATCCACTTTGTGAATCTAAAACACTGAAGATCCTAACAGAAAATTAGCGTTAACTAGCCGTTGAAGGTTCACTTTTTGCTTCTTAAAAGCCATTTAAACACAATTTTCTATGAGATTTTTGTGCTAACTTATTTAGAAACACTCTTATACTTTAAAAATACAAAAATCTCTCTTTCATTGTGCTTTATTGTGAAATCAAATCATTCAAAGATAAAAAGGCAAATGTGCACAAGTTTGCAAGATCTGCTCAAAATTGTGAGCTATTTTTGTCTTATTTCTCTAACCCGTTTGTATGTCAAGGTTGTGGTGTAAAACCCATTTGGGGTGAGCCTTGATTTGTAATTGGTTGAGAGGTTTTGGGTAAAACCAAGTGTAGTGATCCTCTTGTTTAATTGGTGCAGTTAAACACCATTGATTTGAATAAGGTTTATAGTGATCTGGTTTAAAATTAAGGTAGTGGATGTAGATCTTTGAAGATAGAACCACTATAAATCTTTTATCCATCTTCCATGCATTTGTTTCTAAAAGTTTGTGAACTTCTCTACACAAAGTTTCAATCACTCGAAAAGATCTTTATAACTTTCACCTACAACACCCGACCTTTTTACTTTTAATTAGCTACTATTTGTAATAGGATGAGAATTTGTATCGATGTCCACAACAAAATTTGATCGGTGTAATGAGATGAATATTTTAGTATAATAATATTTTGTCGGGATCTGGATGAAATTATTGGATTTGTTTTACCCGTACCCTAAATCTTTGGAAGGCTATTATTGTTAACAAAATAAGAATTTGAGAGTACATTGAAAAGAGAAATTGATTAGTGCGATGAAACACATGTTTTGGTGTAAATTATGCTACCCAGGGTATTGGGGGCATTTTCGTTATTTTGATTGCTCCAGCGACTTTGATAGCAAATTTAACCAAATAGAGAAGGAATTGAAAATTTTAAGTATTACCAATGGATTCAGTAGAATTTTTGGAGTTTGATGGTGAAATAAAATATTTTTCCGTTACGGAACCGATTTTAGTCATTTCTAAAGAAAATAGGAAATCACGGTTAAAATGGTGCATGTGGCATTTTGTAATTGGTAGCCCATGGACATGTGTCAATTCAAGAGAGGTTGCATGAAGGATTCCTCCAAGATGCATGAATTAAAGGGTTACAAAATAAATAAAGAATGATGTGTAATTTTGTAATTGGAACACATCACTTGTAGGCCCGTTTGATTAAGGTCTTGAGCAATGTAATAGCTAATGTTTGGACCAAAAGAAGATGGACGAATGGCTGAAAATTGGCCAAGAATTTTGGCAGCCATGCAAGGAGAAATAAAAGGGAATTTTTGTGGAGGAAAAAAATGGTTGGTGTGTAAAAATATTATTGGAACACACCTAAGTTTATCCACTATTCAATTAAACCAAAACAAGAAATGAAGGGCCAAGATTGAAGAGTGAGTGGCGGTTAGGAGGGGCCATTAAACAACTAGAAATTCAGCAGCTATGAAGGAGAAAAACCAAGAGAAAAAGAAATCAAATAAGAGAGAGAAAAAAAGGCTAGTATGTGTTCTTGGTGTTCTAGGTGAAGTTTTGAGAGTTCTTGGAGCAAAATTGCCTCAAATAGCCTTAAATTCAAGGTAAAACCCTAACTTACTTGAATTAAAGTTGTTGTTGGGTGAATGATGATTATGTCGATGTGAATTTTAACATGAAAACATAACTTTCATGTCTTGATTTCGGATTAAAGCTAGGGTTTGTGAACTTTTGTGTATGAACCTTGTATATGCTTGTATATGTGCCGGCTGCCTAAGGGTCTTTGAATGATGTTTTGTGAGAGGAAGAACTGAATAATTATGGTAGTTTGAAGGGTAGTTTTCGGTGGCGGATGAGATGATCAAAGTAGGGTAAAAATGGAATTTACTTGGTTGGAAAAAAATGGATTATACTATCTTCGATTAGATAAAGATGAATTTGTGTTGAATAAGTGCATCTCTTGTGAGCTATTGGAATCTGTAAATTACAGAATTAAAGATAATTGGAAGGAAGATTGAATGGATTAATAGTTCCAATGTGTTAAAGACTAAAGGAGAACAAAGGAAAGCATGAATAGTGGAATTGAGGAAAAATAATTGGGGCTGTTTTTGCCCTGTAGTATGTCACGAGAACAAGAAATCTAAAAAGGGCTAATCTATAATTAAATTTAAGATTCTTATAGTTGTTTTGGTATATCATAGAGCCAAATCAGAGTTGTGGGTTGAAAGTTATGTTGAAAACAAAATCATGTGTCAAAGCAGCAAAATTTCAGAATTTCTCTTAGAAAGTGGATGAACTTAAGGATGATTAATTGTGTGATTGTGAATGAAATAATTGGAAAATATAAAGTGAATACCTTGTATATAAGGGGAGAAAGGATGTGGAAAAAAAACGGAAGAATTGAACAAATGACGAAAAAATGACAAGAACAAAAGTCGAACGTTTTCCTTAACCGTCGATTAATGGTCGGCCCCTGTCGGCTAACCGTCGGCTAAATGTCAGTTGGATGTCGGCTACCCGTAGGTCACATTGGCTGGACATTGACTAACTGTCAGTTATTTTTTGGCCAAACACGAATTGACTAGAAAACGATGTTTGGTGTAGGTTTATCGATAAACGACCAATGGAACATTGGACTTGGTAGAGGCGGTGATTAAACGGCCATGAACGGAAAGAGTTAATTAGGATACGAGGTGAGTCCCTTTGATTTCTAAAATCTTTTGAAAGCTAGTGTGCTTCACTTTTCTATGAAATGGTACGTTTTATACTGATTTGGAAATCCCTAAGTATGTTTAAGGTTTATCTGAGCAAGATTTATTTTATGTCATTTTGGGCTTGAATGGACTTCATAATTGGCTTGAAAACCTTACCGGATGATTAAAGCGTGAATTTGTGAATTTAGTCCTTCTTGGATTACATGTTTGGGATTTTCAACAAATGGTAATTTTTGGAATTGAGTATTCATAAATTTACTAGAATACCCTTATTGGAACATTTTATGGAAATATGTATTGGAAACTCTAAATTTAATCCTCATTTTGGATTAGAATTGTAGATTGCTTGGAAAGAGTTCCTTTTGGAATTGGGTATTTAAAAAATGATCAAAATGTTCTTATTGGAATGTTTTATGAAAACCTTTGGAATTGGGTATTCGGTAAATGACTGAAATATCCTTATTGGAATTCTTGTGAACATTTTACAAATCGAGCATGGGTAAAATGACCCGAATGCCCTTGGAAACGACTTTTGTGATCGAGTGTGGGCAAAATGACCTAAATGCACTTGGAAACTTGTTTTGATGTATGAAAAGAATTCTTTAACCTGTTTTGACATGGTTTTGGAAAATGATCTCTCGATATGAGATTGACTTTTGAAAAATGACTTTTGATCCCCGAAATTATTTTATTGGCCTGATGCACCTATGGAATGAAGTGATTGGCCCGGCAGAGCCTATGTGAATGATGGTCTGACTTGTGAGTTAGTAGGATCAAATTCTGGAAAGTGTTATTTGCCCAAAAAAAGTTTTGATTGAAAATCCTCCGGGATTAGATAACCCTTAGGCCTGATCCGTTAGAAAAGGTTGGTAGTGGTGACATTGAGTACTCAGCAAGGACTTTAATCTTTGTACTAGCCTACGTTAGAGTTAGATAATCTTAGTAACCTGGCCTAGTTCTAGGGATTGTCTTATTTCGAATGGGATGATAGGACATTGAGATGAGTCATCCTGGCTAGCCGTGTAGAGTTTGGCAATTGCCGTGCCTTATGTGCACTTTGTGATTTAGGTTGTTCATGGGCTGGGTTGGACACCTGACTTTGTTCAAACCCCTTGCTACCTCGATGGTGATTGACATCAGGATTAGGATCCCTAGCTTACAGTAACAAGTAAAAGATTATATGCTGCATGGACTTGTTGATTATAGTATGCTACGATGCACTTATTTTTTTACGACGCATGGATTGAGTACTGGAGGCGGTGGCCCCAGTACAATGATACATGGCACTTAAAGCGAGGTCTGCGGGACTTGCATACAGGGTGACCTTCTGTTTGAGAAGTACTTGTGATTTGGAAATTGTGGCAATGATTTGAAATCTGAAATACTATTTTTAAAAAATGATTGAGTTCTGAATAAAATCTTCTCCCTAGAATGTTTTGAAAATTGTTTCCAGTAGGAAAAGAAGGATATGCTATTTCACAAAACTTTTATGTTCTCTGTTCTTTCATAAAGTACTAGTACACATGGGACTCACTGGGTGATTCGTCACTCACACGTGTCTTTTATCTTACCTTTTTGTATGATCCTGAGCTAAGCGGATCTACAGATAGAAGGATGACACCACAAGTCAGCATTATAGGCCTGGACAACTTTCTTTTTGATCATGTACTTTGTTTTGTTGTATATAGAGATGGTATGTATGAGATTCTCTGATACATATATATGTGTGACCATTAGTATGGTATATTTTTTAGCCTGGACATATATATATATATATATATATATATTTACTCTATTATTTTTGTTATAAGTACCCCTTGTCTAAGAAACTGGAAGGGGCGACACCTGGTATTGATATGCTTCTGCTGTTGTCTTTAGTAGGGGTGTTACAATTGGTATCAGAGTTTAGTTTTATAAAACTGTGGTCTCGTCATAGGAATTGATAGAACTCTTTTATTGTATAGGTATGGCGGATAGAAGTGATAAGGGTAAGCACCCAATGGACGAGCATAGTGATGAAGGGAAGAAAGAGACATGTGAGAGCTCGAGTGTGAAGAAATTTGGAAAGATTAGGAAGATCTATCGAGCAGGTGTGCCAGGATATTTTCTTGTGATAGGACCTAGTCCTGGCTACTATCATGCATTCTGTTTCACCGGGAATTCGTTTGACCCAGCGGTACCCTTCGTTACTTCATTTGCCCGAAACGTTAGTATGGAGGGGACATCATCACCATATGAGGAGGAGGGTGGCAATTCTGATGAGATTGATGGTGGTGTTGAGCCGCGCCATCAGGATGATGATGATGAGGAGGAGGATTGTATCCCCGATGGTGCAGTATTGCCTGAGGATGATAAGGACGTATTCGGTAGGGACGTGGCTGGAGTACTTGAGGAGGAGATTCTGGGTTTAGAGGTTGTTGATGCAGGAGAGGATTAAGGGGTGCCTGTGGTTGAGGAGCCTGAGGAGGATTTAGAGATAGACTCAGAGTTACTGGTATGGTTGCACCCATATGTTGATGGAGATGAGGAGGTTAATGCAACGGAGTCTTATAAAGTATCTACTGATTCAGGACCTCCGTATTAGACAACGATGATGACAAGTAGGAGGATGAGATGTAGATATAAATATATAGTATGATATGTACAGTTCGACTGATGTAGATGACTGTGTGCTCGACACACAAATTTTGTACTGACTTTGTGATAAATAAGAATGAATATATGTTATGTATTTGCTATATGCATTATGCCCATTTTTTATGATTGCTTTTGAGTTGTGTTACATTATTATATTGGTAAAATCTTTTGAACTATACAGATGCCTCCCAAACTGACCTCCGGACGATCATCGCAGGTTACTCGAAATAACCCTGAGCTAATAGTAGAGGAACCGCAGGCGGAAGATCCCCACTTTACAACTTTGGACCACCCTATGTTTCAGACCTTTTAAAAGATGGCTAATACTATCCAACAGCTGACTGAGACTGCCACTAGAGTAAATGAGAATACTAAGGTAAATGAGGGTATGAGTTGGGAAAGTCAGCAAAATGAAGTCGAATCGGATCGAGCCCTTGAGCACTTTTTTGAAATTTCACCCTCTGTAATTTCAAGGGCAACCTGATTCGGAATAGGAGGCAGATGAATTGAACAGATAGAAAAGATTTTTACGGCCTTGAATTATTCGGAGCAAAGAAAGGTACAGTTTGCTACATTCCAGTTGAAAGGACCTACCCAAGATTGGTGGGGAAGGGAAATGAATTAATGAGAATGAGAGTGGACAGATTTTAAGGCCATTTTTAAGAAGGAGTTTATTCTCATTTGGTTGATAGAAAGGAAAGAGGATGAATTTCAAGCCTTTTGGTAAGGAGGCTATACAATGGGGCAATATGCTACTGAATTCAGTAGACTATTAAAATATTGCCCACTTTTGGTCCATTTAGAAGTAGATAGGGTTACACGTGTTATGAAAGGTTTACGACTAGAGCTAAAAAGAGTATTAGCAAGTATGGCTCCTACCAATTACAACGTTGTAGTAGAGATGGCCTCTAGGACAGAAACGACTGATATTGAACAGGTAGGCGAGAAGAACCGAGGTGGATTTTGGGTCATAAATCAAAAGAGACCTGGAGGGTCCCGATGGCAGAAGAAAAGGAAGATGAAAAGGAGGAGAGGCCTGACTGGCCCGATTGGAGCACCGTCCTCCTTTAAATTCTTTAATTGTGGGGAGATGAGGCATAAGGTTTTAAATTACCTTCACTCATGAAGGATAGGAGGATGGAGTTGACATAGAGGTAATAGCCAAGGACAGAGGTCAGGATTTGGAAAGGTAAACCCAGGGCAAGCTTCTACCTGTAGAACTGGACCTCCCAAACTGCAAGTAAACACTCGGGTGGTGGCATTAAAGAAGACAGATAACCAGGCTATAGTGGTGAAAGGTATGCTTGTTAGTGTTGTGTCCTAGAGGCAATCACTTGTACCATGTATATTGCATAATAATTAATAAAAGAGGCATTATTTATCTTTCAATTTGATTGTTATATCTTAATATGCATATAAACTATTTGATAAAGTCCCTTGTACAACACAGTATTAAGGAAATCATGATAGAGATCATGATGTGAGATTCCTACTATACTATGTAGTGTTTGTGCTTGAATAATCCATAGTTATAGTATTAATGAGATGTGATATTATTAATACACCAAGACTAGTACATGTTATATCCCTTAATTAGATCAAGCAGTGGTTCTCATAACCGTGAATATTGTGAAACTCAGGATTAATATGTGGATGCTTGTCATATGAATAAGTTCATTAGATGACCTAGCTATGAGAAAATCACTTGGATAGCTATTAAGTGTTAGTGATAGAATATCATTATAGCAAGTGTGCAAGTATCATTAGACTTGAGATCTTTAAGGTATTTTGTTTATCGAGCGTTGTACTTTGATTCCAATCTTTGGAGTCTTACAAGGACTGCCTATGGGATGGACATTGGGTACAATGTAAAGAAAACAAAAGTAGTTGAGAGGGTCAATAAATGATTCACCATTCCTAATAGTAGGAGAATATATCTTAAGGCCACTTGTAGAAATCATTAGTCATGAAATCCTTGGCCAAGGTGAATATGTGTTGGGAATAGTTCTAAATTAATACACATATTGAGTAATGGATTTCTTGAACAAGTACTAAAATATTCGAGCCAGAGTTAATAATATTCTGGTGGGAGTTGGCACTAATTCCATGCTTTAAACTGAATGAGATATAATATTGTGAAAGGAGTTTATTACACTGGTTATTTACTATTAAAAGGTTCACGTCAAGCTACTTAACTTTTTGGACTTTTGGGTGATCAAGAGTCATTGCTATATGTCTCTCTTGATATGCTAAATATAAATTTATTAATTAGAGAATTAATAAATTAATCTTATATTTTATTTAGGATTATTAATTCTAAAGTTGTTAGAATTAATTCATATTATACTACCAATAAGACCAGGAAACCTAATGGGTCACACACAATAATGGTTTGAATGCTCAATATAAATTATTTGATAATATTGTAGGGTTAATTAAGAGAAGAAAATTTATTTATAGGTGAATTTTAAGTTTGTTATAATTCATGGGACTTAGTTGAAATTATATAAACTTCAAGGGCCTAATTGTAGATATTAGATCTTCGAGGACTTAATTACAATTAACACAAATCCTAAAAATTAGAAATATAGGGATCGTTCCCTTTTGTAGAGAGGATTTCTGAGAAATCGTTTCTTCTTCAACCCTATTCTTCTCCAATTAAAACCTAGCCGCTCCTCTTCTACTAGCATAGTTTTGAGTGGGTTTTGTGAGCAATTCAACCTTGTGTGGATTACTGCTAGAGATAATCATACTCTTGGATTGTAGTGGTGCAATTGGACAGTTAAAATAGAGGGAGTTGGTTCCTGGGTTGATGGTCAAATTTCTATCTGCAAGAAAAACTTTATTTTTCTGCTACAGAAGGTAACCTCCGTTTCCTTCCTCTATTCCTGTTTTAATTGCAAACACGTGATCCTTAGGCTTAGATTTTATGGTTAGTTCCACTGCATTCTTTTTTTATGAGCATGATGAAATCCAACAGTGGTATCAGAGTCTTCATGTTTGTGTTGTAATGGGTCTTTAATTGCTTTGAAATCATTTCTGAGCATGTAACTATATGATCATGGCTACTATATGTCTACTGCTTTGAATGGCGTTTTTGGGTTTTTTGGTTTGAAGAGTTTGGGTCATTGAAAATCGTTTCAAAAATTATTTTCGTGTGGGTTTAGTTTTTCTGCTTAATGAATGTTGCAGAATGGTTCTGTAAATGGTTCCGTAAATGAATCCTTGTTCTTCCTGCAATTAAACTTTTGATTCAAAAATTTGGATTGTTATTTAAATTGTAATGTAGATTACAGTTGGTTGTTAATTTTGATTAACAATGCTTGATAACAAAATTGTTTTGAACGGTCCGAAAATCACATTGCATTTCGTGAAAAAAATTTGCAGAATCGAGGAAGAAGATGAACAGTGGTTATTATGCTCACTGTTGCTTAAAAATTTTGCTGAATTTTCACCTCCAGAGCATACTTGGCACTGAGTACCTTCAACCCACCTGGTGCCAAGTGTACTTTGTTCTTCCCTTGTTTTATGTGCTAGTCGTATGCGGCTGGTCCCAGTTGGCACGACTTGCACTGTTTTATATAAAAAAAAAAGTTTTTTAATCTTTTCTAATTTTGAGAATAGGTTCTAATAATGATTAGAATTTATTTGAAACCCATGATTTTGGATAAAAATATTTTTCAAAAATTTTATGTAGGAACCACAATTTTCTAAAATTTGATTTCGACCCATAACTTTCTAAAATCAAATTTGGACCTAGATTTCTCAAAAATACTGATTTTGGATGTTTATGCATTGAATGTTTTTTACTGTATTTTAAGAACATTTAATTGGCATGGTGGATGGTTATGGACTAAGACCAAACTTATTTGTTCATACATTTTTATCGCTTTGTTTTAATTAAATAGGCCTTGCGTGTCCTGCCTTATCTCAAATTCTTGTGTAATTCTTCTCATCTAACTCCCCTCAAATGTAACTCGAGATTTCTTCCTTTAGGAAATTATATAATTAGTTTATATAGGTGAGATTGAGGTAGAATTTTGTTTACAAGATTTTGAAGACGGCAATCAAAACGAAGCTAGATGGTAAGACATACTTCTTAAATCATGCATGAACACATAGGGTTGACTATATTAATTTTCTTGATGGCTCAAGGAAATTAATTTAGAGAGTCCATAACTGTGCCACGTAATTGTTTATTACCATGTTTATTAATTTATGCTGCTTAATGATAAATTGTATGCATGACAAATGATGAGACAACTAAAAAGAATAAATCCTTCAAATAATATTAAATCTAATACCTTTCATTAATATAGTAAGAATGAGAGCTCTTTTTCGAGACCACGTTGTTGGGTATACCCAAGCCTACTTGACATTGAGTATGTTCAAACTATGAAATTTAATTCCTGATTAATGGGTTGGGTTTAACCAATTTCTTTATCCTGGTTGGGCTAACTCAAGCATAAAGAATATTAGAGGCAATGTTGGGATAGTATTAAATACTTTAATGATTAAAAGATATTAATCACCTAATGATACAGTAGTTACATTTGGTGTAATTAGTATTGGATACCTATCATTGAACTTAAGAGTGGCTTGTTAGGCTAACCCAAGGTCATTTTGAAGGAATTTGGACACTGGTCCACTAGGAAAGTTTCCAATGGGCTTTCTTGAGTCAATAGTAGGGGCTATTGATTTGAGTGAAATAGTGGAATAAAAATGCGTTTAATTAAAGATCTAATTACTTGCATATCATGAGCCTTACATGTTTTAATTACTCTATCTTTACATCTAGGTCATTTGCATTATCTCGACAAACCTAAACTTATGTAGCATCTTGGAAACAAATAAGCTCACCGAATCAAACTATTTGGACTGGTATAGAAACTTGAGAATCGTTCTCAAGTCAGAAAAGTTGCTCTACATGCTAGATGCTCCTATTCCGCCAACTCCAGTCTAAGATGCTCCTGCTAATAAGCATGCTGTCTACAAGAAGCATAAGGAGGACAGTGAGACTGCATCATGTATTATATTAGCATTAATGACTTATGAGTTATAAAAACAACATGAGCATATGGATGCTCAAACCATTATCTTCCATCTTAAAGAGCTGCTTGATAAACAAGCTAGAACTGAGAGATATGAGATCTCTAAGCAACTGTTTCATTGTAAGATGGTTGAGGGTACTTTAGTGGCCATTCATGGGCTACAGATGTTGGGCTATATTGAATTTGGGTCTTTTGGTTTCGTAATGGATCACGATTTAAGTATTAACTTAATTCTACAATCATTACCAAGTAGATTTTCACAATTTGTAATTAACTACCATATGAACAATATTGAGATCACCATACATGAGCTTATCAATCTACTTAAGACTGCTAAATCATCCATGAAGAAGGATGATAAGGCGATCTTACCAGTAGGTTCTTCGTCTTCTAAGAAGATAGTTCCCAAGAAGAAGAATAAAAATACTACTAAGCCAAAAGGAGGCGTGAAGAAGGAAGTAGCCACTAAACGCTATCATCAAATTAGAGAGATCGTAGATAGGCTACATGTAAAGATAGAGAGAATTATCATGGATCAGAACATAGCTGATCTAGTCACTAAAGCACTTTCCCAAAAGAAATATGATAAACATGTTGAGTCATTCGGTAGTCGATATATGAATGATTGGCTCAAGTGCAACAGGGAGATTGTTAGTGTTTTGCCCTAGATGTAACACCCTATGTTTCCATAATGTAATGGGCTACGACTTTGTGGGGTTTCGCCCCATCTGATTACTCAAACAAGGGATTTTTATAACAAACTTTACTCAAAAGGCAGCGAATTTTTTTTTCCAACATAGAAAAGTACAAGAATTTGGTGTCTGATACATACACTCACAGGTATAATAGGCTCAAGGTGTAGCATAAGCCTCTGGGAGTCCAATGCACTTTCGCTGCGCCTATGATTTTTTTCAAAGAAAATAGCACGCGTGTGAGTAAAAATCACTGAATGAGTCCTATGTGTGCTAGTACTTTAGTAAAAAGACAGAGAACATAAAACTCTTGTGGGGAAAATATTTCATTTGCTCACTGGAAACAATTCCAAAACTCTCTAAAGGAAAGTTTATTCAGAACTCAATATTTTTTGGAAAATAGTGTTTCAATTTCAAATCATTATCCGATTTCCACATCACAGGTAATTCTTCAACTGAAGGTCAGCCTGTATGCAAAGCTCACAAGACTTCAACTTTGGTTCCACGTATCATTGTGTTGAGAATGTAGCCTACTGCACTCAACCGTGCTTCGCCGGATAGGTAGGTACACCACAGTGTACTATTGAGAATCAAGTTAGTGGTTACGCCAATTATTCAAGTTAGTACATACACCAAGTAAGTTAGTGCTTACGCCAAGTATTTAAGTTAGTGCATAGGCCAAGTATTTAGCTTGGTGCATACGTCAAGTATTTAAGTTATTGCTTACGCTAAATATTCAAGTTAGTGCATACCCCAAGTAAGTTAGTGCTTATCTCATTTATTCAAGTTAGTGTATATGCCAAGTATTCAAGGACTGTCAAGTTCAAGAAATCAAGAATTCAAGATTCATATTGTTCACCATATTTCCAAATCCAAAAAAAGGCTTGTACTTGAGCACATCAGGAAACCATTTTTCCATATCAAGAAAAACATTGTTGGGGCAAAATATTATTTTTCAGAATTTGATCCTATCGACTCACAAGTCAGTTAATAATTCCCATAAGCTTTGCAGAGCCAATAAATTCATTCCATAGGCACATCAGGCCAATAAAATAATTTTCGGGATCAAAATGTCGTTTTTCAAAATAAATCTCATATCGTGAGATCATTTTCCAAAATCGTGTCAAAATAGGGTAAAGAGTTCTTTTCTCATATGAAAATAAGTTTCCAAGAGTATTTGAGTCATTCCCTTGTACTCGATTACAAATTTGGGCCATTTTACCCATACCCAATTCCAAAAGACTTTTTCGAGGATATTTAGGTCATTTTACACTTACCCAATTTAAAAAGTATTCACAAAAGTTCCAATGAGGATATTTTGGTCATTTGTCGAATACTCGATTCCAAAGGTTTTCATAAATCATTCCAATAAGGACATTTGTATTGTTTTCCAAATACCCGATTCCAAAGGAAACCTATTTCAAGAAATCTAGAATTCTAATCCTAAAAGAGGATTAAATTCAAAGTTCCCAAACACATTTCCATAAAATGTTCTAATAAGGGCATTCTAGTAAATTTATGAATACTCGATTCCAAAATTATCATTGTATGAAAATCCCAAGTATTTAATTCAAAAGGGACTAAATTCTCAAATTCATACTTTAAACATCCGTTAAGGTTTTGAAGCCAATTATGAAGTTTATTCAAGCCCAAAATGGCATAAAATAATTCTTGCTCAGATAAACCTTCAATCTATTCAAGGATTTCCAAAACGGTATAAAACATTGCATTTGTTGGAAAAGTTAAGCACACTAGCTTTCAAAAGGTTTTAGAAATCAATGGGACTCACCTCATGTCCTGAGTAAACTTTCCATTCACGGTCGTTCAACCACCATTTCTACCATTTTCAATGAACCATTGGCCATTTACCGATAAACCTACACCACATATCATTTTCGGGTCAATTCGTGTTCGGCCAAAAAATAGCCGACAGTAAGCCGACATGCCTGATGTCTAGCCGACGTCCAACCGATGTTTAATTGACGGTTAAGGAAAACGTTTAACTGTCGTTCACGTCATTTGTTCCATTCTTTCATTTTCTTTTTTCCACATCCTTTATCCCTCTATATACAAGGGATTCTCTTCATATTCCTCATTTATTCCATCCAAAATTACACAATTAATCATCCTTAAGTTCATCCATTTTCCGACTCATTTTTTTTGGAATTTCACTGCTTGACGCATGATTTTCTTTTGCTCATAGCATTAAATCCATTACTCCGATTTGGCTTTATGATATACCAAAATGACCATAAGATTCTTAAATTTAATTTTGTATAAGTTCTTTTTAGAGTTCTGGTTCTCGTGACACGCTACTAGGCAAAAACAGCCCCAGTAGTTTTGCTCCAATTCTACTATTCGTGCTTTCCTTTGTTTACCTGTAGCCTTTAACACTATGGAAACATTTATTCATACAATTTTCCTTCAAATCATCTTTATTTCAGTAATTTCCATATTCCAATAGCTCAAAAGAGCCACACTTATTCACCTCAAATTCATCCTTTCTAATCAAAAGCTAGTATAATCCTTGTCTTCCAACAAAGTAAATTCCATTTTTACTCTACTTTGATCATCACCTCCTCCACCGAAAATAAGCCTTCAAACTACCATAATCATTCAGTTCTTCCTCACACAAAACTTCACTCAAAGACCCTTAGGCAGTCGGTACTTATACAAGCATATAGAAGATTCAAACACAAAAGTTCACAAACCTTAGCTTTGATCTAAAATTAAGAAATGAAAATAATTTTTTCATGTTAAAATTCATATCAACATAATCATCATTCTCCCAACAAAAACATTAATTCAAGCAAGGCAGGGTTTTACCTTATGTTTGAGGCTATTTGAAGTGATTTTCCAAGAACACACACACATTTCTTTATTTCTCTCTCAATTTTCTTTTTCTCCCTATTTTCCTCAGTCTTTTCTTTCCTTTTCTTTCCCTCTTCTCTCTAATTCCTTATGGACGAATTTCTTGGTGAATTTCAGCTCCTCAACTGCCACTCATCCTCAAATCTTGGCCCTTCATCTCTTATTTTTGTTTAATTGAATGGTGGCTATACTTAGGTGTTTTCCAATGTGACTTTTAAACACCAACCACCTATTTTTCCTCCAAAAAAATTCCCTTCATTTCATCTTGGATGGCTGTCAGTTTCTTGGCCATTTTCCAACCATTCATCCACCTTCTCATAGTCTAGGTAATAGATTATCACATTTTACAAGACTTTAATTAAATGGCCTACAATGATGTGTTCTAATCACAAAATTTACACTTTATTCTTCGTTTATTTTGAAATCCTTTAACTCCATGTGTCTTGCATGAACTCTTCATGAAACCTCTCTTAAATTGACACATGTCCATGGGCTACCAATCACAAAATGCGACATGCACTATTTTAACCGCGATTTCCTATTTTCTTCAGAAATTACCAAAATCTGGTCTGAAACGGAAAAATATTTTATTTCACCATTCAACTCCAAAAATTCTACTGAATCTATTGGTAATTCTTAAATTCTTCAATTCCTTATCTATTTGGTCAAATTTGTGGTCAAATCACGGGAGCAGTCGAAACGATGAAAATGCCCCTGGTGACCCGGATAGCATGATTCACACCAAAATGTGTGTTTCATCGCACTGATAAATTTCTTTTCTCAGCGTATCATCAAATTCTTATTTTATTAATAATAGTAGCCTTCTGAAGATTTAGGGTACAAGTAGAATAAATCCAATAATTACATCCATGTCTCGACCAAATATTATCATACCAAAATATTCGTCTCATTACACCGATCAACTTTTGTTCTGGCTATTGATACAAATTTTCATCCTATTACAAATAGTTGCTAATTAAAGATGAAAGGTGGGGTATTACATTCTCCCCTCACAAAAAATTTCGTCCTCAAAATTTTAGATTTGCCTTAATTCAATCAAATGTTTATTTCTAGTTTCTTCTTCTCTTTAAATCTTCTTCATGAAACACCAGGCAAATATATATATATATATATATATATGTGTGTGTGTGTGTGTGTGTGTGTGTGTGTGTGTGTGTATGTGTGTGTGTGTGTGTGTGTGTGTGTATATATTTTAATACTTCCCATATTCTTTCAACCTAATAATATACATTCACATACATCATTCTCTTATGATTTATAATTAAACCTCCAGTATTTATATCATTTTGCATATATAGATCATACTTTCATTTCCTTAAACAGCCATAAATCACTTCTTATCAACTTTCATGGGTACTTCCCAGGGGTTACCCATCCTAGAATTTCTCTAACCTAAACACGTTTAACTTCAAATGCCTAATGATTCCTGGTACATTAGTATTGATATAATATTATCCTTTCACATATTACGATAAACTAGGACTTTTAGCACTCAAATATAATACTGAAACACTATACAAGTATGCATATTCTTATGCATACAATTCATATCGTACTATACACACAGGGCCTTTAAGTGTTCAACTTCCTTTATTCTTCATCTTACTATTACTAGTCCCAAAATAGAATGTTCAGAATTAGTAAATAATTCCTATATAAGGTCTCTCTGACCTCCATCCCTTTAGTATTATTCGAATTCAGGGTCATAGACCTTTTTTAGAGATATTGGATTTGTCTCAAATCAGTCCTCTTTTGGCTTATTAGAATGATTATACCTCGAAGTCACATGCTACATTTACTCCAATATCCAAACATTATCTCTATAAATTCATGTTTACTCATACAATGATGGACTCCCCAATGTCTTGTTAGAGGCTTAGCTATATTCCATCAGAAACTCTACTAAGCTTTCCATTATGCTCTGATACCATTTGTAACACCCTATATTTCCATAACATAGTGGGCTATGACTTTGTGGGATGTCGTCCTGTCTAATTACTTAGACAAGGGGTCTTTATAACAAACTTTACTCAAAAGGCAGCGGAAATTTTTTTCCAACATAGAAAAGTATAAGAATTTGGCATCTGATACATACACTCACAGGAATAACAAGTTCAAGATGTAGCATGAGCCTCTGGGAGTTTACCGCACTTTCGTTGCACCTTTGATCCTGAATTTTTTTCAAAGAAAATAACACACGTGCAAGTGAAAATCACTCAGTGAATCCAGTGTGTGCAAGTGTTTTAGTAAAGAGACAGAGCACATAAAACTCTTGTGGGGAAAACATTTCATTTGTCCACTGGAAACAATTCCAAAACTCTCTAAAGGAGAGTTTATTTAGAACTCAATTATTTTTGAAAAACAGTGTTTCAATTTCAAATTAATGCCCCGATTTTCACATCACAGGTATTCCTTCAACTGAAGGTCAGCCTGTATGTAAAGCTCACAAGGCTTCGCCTTCGGCGCCATGTATCATTGTGCTTAGACCGTAGCCTACTATACTCAACTGTGCTTTGCCAGATAGGTAAGTACACTGCATTGCACAACTGAGAATTAAGTTAGTGCATACGCCAAGTAAGTTAGTGCTTATGCCAAGTATTCAAGTTAGTGTATACGCCAAGTATTCAAGTTAGTATATACGACAAGTATTCAAGTTAGTACATATGCCAAGGAAGTTAGTGCTTACACCAAGTATTCAAGTTAGTGCATAAGCTACGCCAAGTATTCAAGTGAGTGCATATGCTAAGTAAGTTAGTGCATACGCCAAGTATTCAAGTTAGTGCATATGTCAAGTAAGTTAGTGCTTACGCCAAGTATTCTAATTAGTGCATACACTAACCATTCAAGGACTATCAAGTTCAAGAAACCAAGAATTGAAGATTCATATTGTTCACCATATTTCCAAATCCAAAAAAAGGCTCATACTTGAGCACATCAGGAAACCATTTTACCATATCAAGAAAACATTGTTAGGGCAAAATATTATTTTTCCAGAACTTGAATCCACTGACTCGTATGTCAATTAATAATTTCCATAGGCTCCAAAAAGTTAATAAATTCATTCCATAGGCATATTAGGCATAAAAAATAATTTTCGAGATCAAAATGTTGTTTTCCAAAGTCAATCTTATATCGAGAGATCATTTTTCAAAACCATGTCAAAATAGGGTAAAGAGTTCTTTTCCCACATCAAAACAAGTTTCCAAAAGTATTCAGGTCATTTTCCCGTACTCGATCACAAAGGTCATTTCCAAGGGTATTCGGGTCATTTTACCCATACCCGATTCCGAAAGACTTTTTTGAGGGTATTCGGGTAATTTTTGTTGGGTATCTCAGGCTCGTATCCTATATGGCGTAGCAAAAAATAAAACGAGATACCCTCCCAGTACTCGTCTATGTGTGGAAAACAAGACATAATGATAATAAATATAACAGATTTTACCTTTGGGTGATCGTCTGAAGAACAAAATTGATCTTTTTCAAGTCGAGGTGTGATCCAGCAATCCTCTTATACAAACTCCACGAGAGTTGGACGTCTAACCACTATAATCATAGTGTGTGATTATCTCTAACAATAATTAACATAGAAGATTACTCAAGCACCAAAATTTCTTGTGCTAGCAGAAACAATAATGGCGGCTAGGGTTATTTTGTTTTCAGCAAAACGAGAAAATAAGAGGGAAGAAGAAGCTGTTGTTTCATGTGTCCTATTCCACAGCTAGGGTTTCGTGTGACTCTACTATATGTGACACGAAATTTCCCTCCCAAAACTGACAATTCTAATCATATTAGAATTTTCTAATTGTAATTGGAAACATCAAGTTCTCACAATTACAGCTTGGACCACAAATTATAACTAATTATTATTTGTCTACAACAACTTCTCTTTCTCTCAATCAACCCCACCATGTTATCAAATAACATCTTAAGTATATAATCCTCTGTTGTTTGTGACCTATTAGGTTTCCCAGTTAATTGGTAGCGAACATGAATTAATCCAAACGTCTTTGAGATTAATAATCCATAATTAATTAGAATTAATCCTATTAATTCTAATCAGGATTGTTTTATTAATTCATTAATTAATAAACCCATATTCCCAGATCATGAGCGGTATTTAGCAACACATCTTGACCACCTAAGAGTCTAGAAAGTCAAGTGGCTTGACATGAATCCTTCAATAACAAACTTCAATGCAATTAACTCCTTTCACCATACAATATCTCAATCGGTTTGGAGTACGGAATTATTGCCAACTCTCTCCAGAATTAATTCTCACCTAAATACAATAGTACTTATACTAGGAACCCTCTACTCTAGATGTGTATCAATTGGAACTATTTCCAATACACAATCGCCTTGGCGAAGGACTTTCCGAGTAGTAATTCCTACAAGTGGCCGTGAGATATTCACCCCTATTATTTGGAGTGGTGAATCCTTTATTGAACCTCTCAACTACTTTTGCTTACCTCACAATGTACCTAATATCCATCTCATAGGTGGCCTTCGATCGAGCTCTGGAGATTGGAATCAAAGTACAAAACTCAGTAAATAAAGTACCTTGGAGATCTCAAGTCTAAGGATACTTACACATTTGCTATATTGAGATTATATCACTGGCACTAAATAGTTATCCATGTGATTATCTCAAAGCTAGGTCATCCAATGAACTTGTTCCATTAACAAGCATCCATGTGTTAACTTTGAGTATCTTAATACTCACAGTTATGAGAACCACCACTTGATAAAATCAGGAAGCCTAACACATGCAAGTTTTAACGCATTAATGATGTCCAGTCTCATTAATGCTATGACTAGGGACTATTTAAGTACTAATACCATCTAATATAGTAGGAATTATATCATGATCTCTATCATGATTTCCTTAGCACACTGTTGTATTAGGGATTTTATCGAACAGTTATATTACTTAAAGTAAACAAAAAAAACTATAAGATAAATAATGTCTTTTATTAAAATAAAATGTGTCATATACAATATACAAGTGATTGCCTCTAGGGCACAACACTAACAATTTTACCTTTACCCCATTTAAAAAGTATTCACAAAAATTCCAATAAAGATATTTTAGTCATTTGCCAAATACTTGATTCCAAAGGTTTTCATAAATCATTCCAATAAGGACATTTGGATCGTTTTTCAAATACCCGATTCCAAAAGGAACCCATTTCAAGAAATCTAGAATTCTAATTGTAAAAGAGGATTAAATTCAAAGTTCCCAAACACATTTGAATAAAATGTTCTAATAAGGGCATTCTAGTCAATTTATGAATACCAGATTCCAGAAATACCATTTTCAAAAAATCCCAAGTATTTAATCCAAAAGGGACTAAATTCTCAAATTCATACTTTAAACAACCATTAAGGTTTCCAAGCCAATTATGAAGTTCATTGAAGCCTAAAATGGCATAAAATAATTCTTACTCAGATAAACCTTAAATATATTTAGGGATTTTCAAAACTATATAAAACATATAATTTCATGAAAAAGTGAAGCACACTAGCTTTCAAAAGGTTTTACAAATCAATAGGACTCACCTCGTGTCTTGCCTAAACTTTTTCCGTTCTCGGTCGTTCGACCACCGTTTCGACCGTTTTCAACGAACCATTGGCCGTTTACCAATAAACCTACACCACACATCATTTTTGGGTCAATTTGTGTTTGGCCAAAAATAGCCGACTGTTAGCCGACGTCTAGCTGACATGCTTGACGTTTAGCCGTTGGGGCCGACGGGTAGCCAACGATTATGGAAAACATTCAACTTTCATTCACGTTGTTTTTTCATCGTTTACTTGATTCTTTCATTTTCTTTTTTTCACGTCCTTTCTCCCTCCATATACAAGGGATTCACTTGATATTCCTCATTTATTTCATCCTAAATCACACAATTATTCATCCTTAAGTTTTATCCATTTTTGGACTCATTTTTTCAGGAATTTCACTACTTGACACATGATTTTGTTTCGCTTATAACATTCAATCCACAACTCTGATTTGGCTCTATGATATACCAAAACAACCGTAAGATTCTTAAACTTAATTTTGTATAAGCTCCTTTTAGAGTTTTGGTTCCCATGACATACTACTGGGCAAAAACAGCCCCAGTAGTTTTGCTCTAATTCCACTATTCGTGCTTTCCTTTGTTTTCCTTTAGGCTTTAACACTTGGGGAACATTTATTCATACAATTTTCCTTCAAATAATCTTTATTTCTGTAATTGCCAGATTCCAATAGCTCACAAGAGCCATACTTATTCAACACAAAATCATCCTTTCTAATCAAAAGCTAGTATAATCTATGGTTTCCAACTAAGTAAATTCCAATTTTACTCTACTTTGATCATCACCTCCTCAACCGAAAATAAGCCTTCAAACCACCATAATCATTCAATTCTTCCTCGCACAAAACTTCATTTAAAGACCCTTAGGCTGCCGATGTTAAGGATATGCCCTAGAGTAAATTTGTACTTATATTGTTGTCGTTATGTTTTATATAATAATATGAGGTTTTCCTTTCCATGAATAGTGTATTTTATTTTGTGGTCATCACGTACATGACTTGATAGTAAAACCCAGTAATGAATACAATGACTATTCTAAAACTGTCCTTAATCGATTATTATTATTGGAATAATAATAAATTAATATTAGTAAGTTTGTGACTTGATAGCTATGTTTTACTGGTCATGGATATTTGTGATATCAAGTCAAAACATAAATAAATGTTAGAGAACGTTGTACTGGACATGACCCACTGTGAGAGTACTTCATGGAATATGTCATAAGTACTTTCTAGCCATAATGATATTAAAAGTCATTCAACCTAAATTCATCATAATTTCCTACTTGATAAGTTCTATATTTTGACGTTGTCTAAAGTTGTTTTTAACCAGATAATAAATTAGACTACTGTTGGATATAGAATAAATCAAGGAGAGGAATATGATTGATAGTCAAAGAATTTATCCCTCTCAATTATGGGAGAGATATTCATGGGCCCCTTGATAAGTTAGACTGTTAAAATGCATGGCCGTGCTCAAATATATCAATCTAAGATATTGATATCATTTGCTTGAACAGTCTACTATGAAATCAAGAAATAATTGATTAAGCTTAATAAGGATGACATGCTCTGTACCTTATGCTTAATCTGGATATCGTGTTACAAAAGAACTAAATATAAAATTATAGTTTGGTTCAAAGAGATTACTGATCTTCATTTAACCTGAATAGCTATAATATTTTGCTAGAAACCACTTATAACTTGTAGGCCATTTAAATATGACTTAGGCACACTGCCGGTGTTAAATGAACTTATAGGGTCACACAATAAGCGAACTTGTTAGGTTATTTTTCTGGTAACCAGATTCAATGAATCTGAAAATATATCTAAGTTAATCAAACTTAGAAAATTTACCAGATACAATGAATTTGGAAACATGTCTACATTCGATGTATCTAGATAATGTCCAGATTATAAGAATTTGGCTCGGTAAATTAATTAGTTAAAATACCAAGATAATGGCAGAATCTTATCATATTAATTTTAATTTAATTTGAATTTAAATTAAAATATGATAAGATATTATCAGAATTGGACTCTAAGAGGTTCGGGGATTTTTTAAGAAAACCCTAGCCATCTTCTCAAGAGCTCTGTTTTGTTGGAAATATTCATGCCTCCATTCACCAAAGAAAAAAAAAAACCATCTCAAACCCTAGGCGCTAGCACTCTCGGGGTAATGAGTCAATTCGCTGTGTGTATCCAATAGAGGACGTTCACATACTGCAGCGTCTGGTGATTATTCGGGTTGCACGTACAATAGCATAATCAAAATTGAAGGATCTCGATTACGCCAAACAAAAGGGTAATTTTGTAAACCTTAGATCTTCTTAATTGTTTACTTGGATTCTCAGAAGGGATTCGTGGATGTTTTTCGCGTTTAAGAGTTCACGAATCTCAACAGCCGGCACTTATACAAGCATATATAAGGTTCATACACAAAAGTTCACAAACCCTAGCTTTGATTTAGAATCAAGACATGAAAATCATGTTTGCATGTTAAAATTCATATCAACATAATTATCATTCACCCAACAACAACTTTAATTCAAGCAAGGTAGGGTTTTACCTTATGTTTGAGGCTATATGAAGTGATTTTCCAAGAACACACACACTTCTTTCTTTCTCTCTCATTTTTCTTTTTCTCCCTATTTACCTTTAGCTTTTCTTTCTCTTTTCTTTTTGTATTCCTTATGGACGAATTTCTTGGTGAAATTTAGGTCCTCAACCACCATTCTTCCTCAAATCTTGGCCCTTCATCTCTTGTTTTTGTTTAATTGAAAGGTGGCTATACTTAGGTGTGTTCTAATGAGATTTTTACACACCAAACACCTATTTTTCCTCTACAAAAATTGCCTTCACTTCTTCTTGCATGGCTGTCAGTTTCTTGGCCATTTTCCAGCCATTCATCCACCTTCTCATGGTCCAAGTATTTGCCAATCACATTTTACAAGTCCTTAATTAAAAGGCCCACAATGATGTGTTCCAATCACAAAAATTACACTTCATTCTTCATTTATTTTGAAATCCTTTAATTCCATGTGTCTTACATGAACTCTTCATGAAACCTCTCTTAAATTAACATATGTCCATGGGCTATGAATCACAAAATGCGACATGCACTATTTTAACCACGATTTCCTATTTTCTTCATAAATGACTAAAATTTGGTCCGAAATGGAAAAATATTTTATTTCACCATTCAACTCCAAAAATTCTACTAAATCTATTGGTAACTTTTAAATTCTTCAATTCCTTCTCTATTTAGTCAAATTTGCGATCAAAGTCATGGGCGCGGTCAAAATGATGAAAATATCCCTGGTGACCAGGATAGTATAATTCACACCAAAACGTGTGTTTTATCGCACTGATCTATTTCTTTTCTCAGCGTACTTTCAAATTCTTATTTTATTAATAATAGTAGCCTTCCGAAGATTTATGGTACGGGTAGAACAAATCCAATAATTACATCCATGTCCTGACCAAATATTATCATACCAAAATATTTGCCTCATTACACCGATCAACTTTTGTTTTGGCTATTGATACAAATTTTCATCCTATTACAAATAGTAGCTCGACAAAGATAAAAAGGTGGCGTATTACACTAGAGGCAATCACTTGTATTTTGTATATTGAATAATAATTAATATAAGAGGCATTCTTTATTTTTCAGTTTGATTGTTATATCTTAATATGCGTATAAACTATTTGATAAAGTCCCTAATACAGCACAATGTTAAGAAAATCATGATAGAGATCATGATGTGAGATTCCCACTACACTATGTAGTGTTTGTGCTTGAATAATCCCTAGTTATAGTATTAATGAGATGAGACATTATTAATATACCAAGACTAAAACATGTTATATCCCTTGATTGGATTAAGCAGTGATTCTCTTAACCGTGGGTATTGTGATACTCAAGATTAATATATGGATGCTTATTATATGAACAAGTTAATTGGATGACCTAGCTATGAGATAATCACTTGGATAGCTACTGAGTGTCAGTGATAGAATCTTATTATAGAAAGTGTGCAAGTATCCTTAGACTTGAGATCTCTAAGGTATTTTGTTTATCGAGCATTGTACTTTTATTCTAATCTTTAGAGTCTTATAAGGACTGCCTATGGGATGGATATTGGGTACAATGTAAAGTAAGTGAAAGTAGTTGAGAGGGTCAACAAAGGATTCACTACTCCTAATAGTAGGAAAGTATATTTCAAGGCCACTTGTAGAAATCATTACTCATGAAGTCTTTGGCCAAGGCGACTATGTGTTGAAAATAGTTCCAAATTGATACATATATTGAGTAATGGATTTCTTAAATAAGTACTAAAATATTCAGGCCAAAGTTAATAATATTCTGGAGAGAGTTGGCCCTAATTCCATGCTCTAGACTGAATGAGATATAGTATGGTAAAAGGAGTTTATTGCACTAGTTATTTGCTATTGAAAGATTCATGTCAAGCTACTTGATTTTCTGGACTTTTGGGTGATCAAGAGTTGCTAGATGTCGCTCTTGATTTGCTAAATATAAATTTATTAATTAGAGAATTAATAAATTAATCCTATATTTTATTTAGGATTATTAATTCTTATGCTATTAGAATTAATTCATATTATGTTACCAATAAGACTAGGAAACCTAATAGGTCACACACAATAAAGGTTTGAATGCTCAATATATATTATTTGATAATATTGTGGGGTTAATTAAGAGAATAAAATATATTTATAGGTGAATTATAAGTTTGTTACAATTCATAGGACTTGGTAGCAATTATATAAACTTTAAGGGCCAAACTATAGACATTGGATCTTGGAGGACTTAATTGCAATTAACACAAATCCTAAAAACTATAAATATAGGAATTGTTCCCTTTTGTACAGAGGATTTCTAAGAAATTATTTCTTCTTCATCCCTATTCTTCTCCAATTAAAACCTAGCCGCTCTTCTTCTACTAGCATAGTTTTGAGTGGGTTTTGTGAGCAATTCAACCTTGTGTGGATTAATGATAGATACAATCCTACTCTTGGATTGTAGTGGTGTGATTAGACGATCAAAACAGAGGGAATTGGTTCTTGGGTTGCTGATCAAATTTCTATCCGCAAGAAAAACTTTGTTTTTCTACTACAAAAAGTAACCTCTGTTTCCTTCCTCTATTCCCATTTTAATTGCAAACACATGATCCTTGGGCATGGATTTCATGGTTATTTTTTATGCGTTCTTATTTGATGAGCATGATGAAATCCAACAACACTCATTATTTTTTTTATCATAATGTTAACGTATTGGTAGATCCTGGTACCACACATTCTTTTGTTGTCAATTCATTTCTTGATTTTATGGGAATAAAGGGGGAAGAAATTTCATATGAAATGATTGTCAGTACCTCATTGGGAAAGTAAATGAATAGTGAGAAAATAAATAAGAATTGTAAAATTTTGGTAGGAGATGAAATATTGGGAGGAGATTTGATATGTTTACCCATAGAGGATTATGATGCTATCTTGGGCATGGATTGGCTATCATAGCATCATGCTCAAGTTGATTGTAGACATAAGGTAGTACATTTCCATCGGCCTGGGAAATCTATATTAGAATTTGTAGGTGAGGCTGGAAAGAAAAGTAATGCTTTTGTATCGAGACTCAATGCCCGAAATATGATTAGAAAATGGTACATGGGATACTTGACTTATGTAATTAATAAGCCAGGAGGGGTTAAGAAGCTCGAAGATGTTCCTATTATGAATGAGTATTTATATGTGTTTCCAGTAGAATTGAAAGAGTTACCGCCGAAGAGAGAAGTAGAGTTTTCCATTAATCTATTGCCATCAATAGAACCAATTTCAAGGCCTCCTTATAGAATGGCACCTATGGAATTACAAGAGCTCAAGAAACAACTACATGAATTAATGGAGTGAGGGTTTATTCGACCAAGTACTTCACCGTGGGGAGCACTTGTATTGGTTGTTAAGAAGAAAGATGGGTCATTGTGGATGTGAATAGATTATCGAGGGTTGAATGCAGTGTCGGTAAAGAATAAATATCCGTTGCCCATAGTTGATGAACTGTTTGACCAGTTGCAAGGAGCCGGATGTTTTTCGAAATTAGACTTAAGACAAGGATATTACCAAGTCCAGATTCATGAAGAAGATATACCGAAAACTACATTTAACACTCGCTATGGACATTTTGAGTTTATGGTGATGCCTTTTGGTGTTACTAACGCCTCTGCTATTTTTATGAACTTGATGCACCGAACATTCCGATCGTACTTAGATAATTTTGTGGTTATATTCATAGATAACATTTTGGTATACTCTAAAGATTCCCAAGAACATGAACAACACCTTCTGGAAGCATTGAGAAAGTTAAGAGAGGCCAAATTGTATGCAAAGTTCAGTAAATGTGAGTTTTGGCTACAAGAAATAGCATTCTTGGGATATGTGATATTTAAAGATGGGATTACCGTAGATCCTGCAAAAGATGAGGTAGTGACAAATTGGAAACGTCTTGAGACTCCCGACTAAAATTTGAAGTTTCTTGGAATTGGTAGGGTATTATCGAAGATTTATTGAGGGATTCTCTAAGATAGCTTCACATTTGACTCGGCTCACCCAAAAGAAAGTTCCCTATGTATGGACTGAAAAGTGTGAGAAACATTCAGGAACTGAAAAAGAGGTTAAGCTCTGCTCCTATTTTGGCATTGCCAAAGATGGACAAACCTTATGAGGTGTACACAGATGCATCAAAGGAAGGATTGGGAGGAGCATTGATACAGGAAAGAAAGGTGATAGTCTATATCTCTAGAAAATTGAAACCCCATGAGGAGAATTATGCTACGTATGACCTAGAGTTGGAAGCTATTGTATTTGCTCTTAAGAAGTGGAGGTATTATTTGTATGGAGTTGAGTCTGATGTTTTCACCTATCACAAAAGTTTGAAGTATGTTTTTACTCAGAATGATTTGAATATGGGATAACGTCGGTGGATGGAATTTCTAGAAGAATTTTGGTATCCAATTAAGTATCATCCTGGTAAGGCAAAACACCATAGTGATAACCTTAGTAGGATGGCGAATTTATCAGCTCTTCGGATATTACAAATCGCAGAATTGGAAACATTTGCAGTACATAAAGAAATAAGGCTGAGTAATATTTCCATTTAACCTACTTTTCTACAGTAGTTGAAAGAAGAGGAAGATAAATATGAAAGAGTTGAAAAGATTAATGCAGAAGGAGGTAGATAAAAGAGGAGATGAGTTTCGAAGGGACAATGATGGAATTATTTGTTACCAAAATCGGTATTGTATCCCGAAATAGTCTACGAAGAGACAAGATATTTTAATGGAGGCATATTAGAGTAAGTATACCATCCATCTAGGAGTCATGAAGATGTATCAAGACTTAAAATAGCATTATTGGTGGATTGGTATGAAGAAGGTTATCTTAGATTTTGTAGCTCGATGCTTAACTTGCCAGTATGTGAAAGCTGATCAGCAACGACCTGGAGGGTTATTGCAGCCATTACCGACTCCATCATGGAAATGTGATGAAATTACTATGGATTTCAATATAGGATTACCCATGGCAGTAGGATAGCGAGATACTATATAGGTGATAGTGGACTGACTAAGCCTGCTCATTTCAACCCTATTAATCAACGGGATTCTCTAGAGAAGTTGAGTAAAATCTACATAGAGGAAGTAATCAGACTTCACGAGTACCCTCTAGTACTGTATCGGATTGAGACCCTAGATTTACTTCAAAATTTTGAATTAAGTTGTAGCAGAGATACAAGACAACATTAAAATTCAGTACAGCAACGCACCCACAAATAGATGGACAGACTGAATGAGTGAATAGGGTTTTGGAAGATATGTTGTGGGCTTGCGTTTTAGATTTTGAAACCAAGTGGATTGATAATTTAACATACGCATAATTTACCTAAAACAACAATTATCAATCAACCATTGAATGGCCTCGTTTAAAGCTTTATATGGAGAAAATGTCGGTCCCCATTATATTGGTAAAGTTTAGGATGGAGAATCGGTGAACAAGATGCTTTTGATCTCAAAAAGGTTTGACAGGCTGTAGAGATGACCAAAACCAAGTTGGAGGCAGCACAGAGTAGATAGAAAAGTTATGCGGATTGCCATATGAGAGATTTGTAATTTGTTGAAAGAGATCGTGTATTCTTAACGTTGACTCCACAACAACAATTGGGAACCAAAGGACAAGGGAAGAAATTGGCGCCTAGGTATGTAGGACCATTCCCTATTGCCGAGAAGATTGGGAAAGTAGCTTACCAGTTGGAGTTACCCATAGAGTTTCAAGGAATTCACAACGTGTTTCATGTATCCTAACTTCGGAAGTATGTGGCTGACCTTGCCCACATTTTGAATGAAGAACCTATTAAGATGACTCCAAGCTTGAAGTATGAGGAAAAGCCTATTAGGATCTTGGAGTATGCTGAAAAGGAATTGCGAAATAAGAAGATTCCACTTGTAAAAGTGTTGTAGAATCATCACCCAGTGCAAGATGCAACTTGGGAAACAGATGTAAAGATGTTGAAAAGGTACCCAGAACTATTCTAAGTGTAAGTCAATTTCGAAGACAAAATTTTTGTAAGGAGGAGAGAATGTAACACCCTACCTTTTTACTTTTGATTAGCTACTATTTGTAATAGGATGAGAATTTGTATCGATGTCCAGAATAAAAGTTGATCGGTGCAATGAGACAAATATTTTAGCATAATAATATTTTATCGGGACCTGGATGTAATTACTGGATTTGTTTTACCCGTACCCTAAATCTTCAGAAGGCTATTATTGTTAACAAAATAAGAATTTGAGAGTACATTGAAAAGAGAAATTGATTAGTGCGATGAAACACACATTTTGGTGTAAATTATGCTACCCAGGGTATTGGGGGCATTTTTGTTATTTTGATTGCTCCAGCGACTTTGATAGCAAATTTAACCAAATAGAGAAGGAATTGAAAATTTTAAGTATTACCAATGGATTCAGTAGAATTTTTGGATTTGGATGGTGAGATAAAATATTTTTCTGTTGCGGACCCAATTTTAGTCATTTTTGAGGAAAATAGGAAATCGCGGTTAAAACGGTGTGTGTGGCATTTTGTGATTGGCAGCCCATGGACATGTGTCAATTTAAGAGACGTTTCATGAAGGATTCATGCAAGATGCATGGAATTAAAGGGTTACAAAATAAATAAAGAATGATGTGTAATTTTGTAATTGGAACACATCGTTTGTCAGCCTGTTTGATTAAGGTCTTGAGCAATGTAATTGGCTAATGTTTGGACCAAGAGAAGACGAATGAATGGCTGAAAATTGGCCAAGAATTTCGACAGCCATGCAAGGAGAAATAAAGGGAATTTTTGTGGAGGAGAAAAATGGTTGGTGTGTAAAAATCTTATTGGAACACACCTAAGTATATCCACCATTCAATTAAACCAAAACTAGAAATGAAGGGCCAGGATTGAAGAGTGAATGGTGATTAGGAGAGGTTGTTAAATAGCCAGAAATTTGGCAGCCATGAAGGAGAAAAACCAAGAGAAAAAGAAATCAAACAAGAGAGAGAAAAAAGGCTGGTGTGTGTTCTTGGTGTTCTAGGTGAAGTTTTGAGAGTTCTTGGAGCAAAATCATCTCAAATAGCCTCAAATACAAGGTAAAACCCTACATGCTTGAATTAACATTGTTGTTGGGTGAATGATGATTATGTTGATGTGAATTTTAACATGAAAGCATGACTTTCATTCTTGATTTCGGATCAAAGTTAGGGTTTGTGAACTTTTGTGTATGAACCTTGTTTATGCTTGTATATGCCAGCTGCCTAAGGGTCTTTGAATGATGTTTTGTGAGAGGAAGAACTAAATAATTATGGTGGTTTGAAGGGTAGTTTTCGGTGGAGGAAGAGATGATCAAAGTAGGGTAAAAATAGAATTCACTTGGTTGGAAAAAAAATAGATTATATTAGCTTTGATTAGGAAAAGATGAATTTGTGTTAAATAAATGTGTCTCTTGTGAGTTATTGGAATCTGGAAATTACATAATTAATGATGATTTGAAGGAAGATTGAATGGATTAATGGTTCCAAGGTTTTAAAGACTAAAGGAGAACAAAGGAAAGCATGAATAGTAGAATTGGTAAAACTACTGGGGCTATTTTTGCCCTATGGTATGTCACGGGAAGAAGAACTCTAAAAAGGACTAATTCAAAATTAAATTTAAGAGTGTTACGGTCATTTTGGTGTATCATAGAGCCAAATCAAAGTTGTGAGTTATGTTCAAAATAAAATCATGTATCAAACCAGCAAAATTTCAGAATTTTACTTAAAAAGTGGATGAACTTAAGTATGATAAATTGTGTGATTTTGGATGAAATAATTGGGAAATATAAAGTGAATCCCTTGTATATAAGGGGAGAAAGGATGTGGAAAAAGAAGGAAAATGAAAGAATCGAACAAACGACGAAAAAACAACGTGAACGAAAGTTGAACGTTTTCCTTAACCATTGGCCCCCGTCAGCTAAACGTCATTTGGATGTCGGCTACCCGTCGGTCACGTCGGCTAACCGTTGACTATTTTTCTGTGAAACGCGAATTGAGCAGAAAACGATGGAACGTTGTTTGGTGTAAGTTTATCGATAAACGGCCAATGGAACGTTGAAAACGGTGATTAAACGGCTATGAACTGAAAGAATTAATTAGGACACGAGGTGAGTCCATTTGATTTCTAAAACCTTTTGAAAGCTAGCATGCTTCACTTCTCCGTGAAATGCTATGTTTTATACCGTTTTAAAAATCCCTGAATATGTTTAAAGTTTATCTGAGCAAGATTTGTTTTATGCCATTTTGGGCTTGAATGAACTTCATAATTGGCTTGGAAACCTTACTAGACGATTAAAACATGAATTTGTGAATTTTGTCATTGTTGGATTAAATGTTTGGGATTTTTGAAAAATGGTAATTTTTGGATTCAGATATTCATAAATTGACTAGAAATGCCCTTATTAGAACATTTTATGGAAATGTGTATTGGAAACTCTAAATTTAATCCTCTTTTCAGATTAGAATACTAGATTTTGCTTGGAATGAGTTCCGTTTGGAATCAGGTATTTGGAAAATGATCCAAATATCTTTATTGTAATGCTTTATGGAAACCTTTGGAATCGATTATTCGGTAAATGACTGAAATATTCTTATTGGAACTTTTGTGAACATTTTGCAAATCGGGTATGGGTAAAATGACCCGAATGCCCTTAGAAATAACTTTTGTGATCGAGTATGGGCAAAATGACCCAAATACTCCTGAAAACTTATTTTCATGTCTTAAAAGAACTCTTTAACCTATTTTGACACAGTTTTGGAAAATGATCTCTCTTGATGAGATTGACTTTTAGAAGACGACTTTTGATCCCTGAAATTGTTTTATTAGCCTGATACGCCTATGGAACAAAGTGATTGACCTTGCCGAGCTTGTATGAATGATGATTTGACTTGTGAGTCAGTAGGATCAAATTTTGGAAAGTGTTATTTGCCCTAAAAATGTGTTGATTGAAAATCCTACGGGATCAGATAACCCTCTGGCCTGATCAGTCAGAAGTGGTTGGTAGTGGTGACGTTGAATACTCTGTAAGGACTTTGATCTCTGTACTAGCCTATGTTAGAGTTAGACAAGCCTTGTAACCTGGCCTACTTCTAGGGATTGTCATACTCCGAACGAGGTGATAGGACATTGAGATGAGTCGTCCTGGCTAGCTGTAAAAAGCCTGGTAATTGCCATGCCTTGTGTGCACTTTATGATTTGGGTTGTTTATGGGCTGGGCTGGATAGATGGCGTTGTTCAAACCCCTTGCTGCCACGATATGATTAATGACAGGATTGGGACCCCTGGCTTACAGTAACAAGTAAAAGATTATGTGTTGTGTGCACTTGTTGATTATAGTATGCTACGGTGTACTTATTTTCTGGCAATGCACGGATTGAGTGATGGAGGCGGTGGTCTCAATACAATGATACATGGTACCGAAGGTAAGGCCTATGGGGACTTGCATACAGGCTGATCTTCTATTGGAGAAGTACTTGTGATTTGGAAACTAGGGCAACAATTTGAAATCTGTAATACTGTTTTCGAAAAATGATTAAGTTCTGAATAAACTCTTTTCCTTAGAGTGTTTTGAATATTGTTTCCAGTAGGAAAAGAACAATATTCTATTTCACAAAAGTTTTGTATTTTCTGCTCTTTTATAAAGTACTAGCACACACGGGACTCACTGGGTGATTCGTCACTCATACATGTCTTTTATATTACCTTTTTGTAGGATCTAGAGTTGAGGATAGAAGGAGATACCATAGAGTCAGCAGTATAGGTCTGGACGACTTTCCTTTTAATCATATACTTTGTTCTGTTATATATAGAGATGGTATGTACGAGATTCTCTGATACATGTATATGTGTGACCATTAGAATAGGATATTGTTGAGTTTGGACCTTATATGTGTGTATATATATATATATATATATATATATATATATTTACTCTGTTATTTTCGTTATAAAGAACCCTTATTTCAAAAAGTGGATGGTGCGACACCCGGTGTTGATATGCTTCCATTATTATCTTTAGTAGGGATGGTACTGAAGGCTTAAAAAGGAAAAAATCATCAAATCGAAAGCATGCTAGCAAAACAAAAAATTTACCTCTGTGATTGAAGGGCACTCTTCGTACAAATGTAGATGTCTATACACGGATACATGAAGCTATTGGATCACGTCCTTGTAAACATTGACTGCGTCTCATTCACGTGAAGCCTTTGATCTTCCGAAATGGTGCCTGTAGCATAGTCGGTGAAAGCTTGAAAGTTTGGGTTTGAAATACGTTTTTGGTTTTCTGTGAATGTTTCACAGAATGTTTTTGTGTAATTGAAGTTAGGTTTCTGTGATTGCCAAAATGAAAATCCAAGCCTTCAGAGCTTCATTTCCTTTTCTATTTACGCACCCCGAGAGAGTGGCCACCTGCGTGAAAACAGAAAGCTCCATGCTTTTTGTTATCCTTTACGCAAAACAACACGAGATCCATCCCGTGTTGTGTTATTTATTTATTTTATTAATTAATTTAATAATTAATTAATAATTTTTTAAATTTTATTTTACCATTGGTCTTATTCATTGGGCTAAATAAAATTATTTACTCTTGGGCTTGAACACCGATAAATAATAAATCTTAATTATTTATTTTCACGGTTTCATTAAACAACCCAATAAATAATTAACAAGCCCAAATAAACCAATATAGAATATCAGGCCTTTTATGTAGTTTATATCTAGATTAATTTTCTAATTATTCAATCTTGGCCTTGGGCCCTAAATAATTAAGTAACCAAATAAGCTAGATAAAATATATATTTTCTCTCGGGCCTTTTAGTTTATTCTAGTACAATAATAAATTAGACTACTTAAATAAAATAAAATAAAACCCATAATTGTCAAGACCAATTTCTTAACCTAAATTTCTCACGACTTAAGGGCCATTTCGGGCACCAAAAGACACATCGCCTTTGCTATTAAAATGACCAAAATACCCCTTTTTATAAATAGCTGTATTTTACATTTTAAATATTTTCTAATATCACCATCAGAAAATATATTGTCCCCAAGGACAATGCTGCGTTAGCAAAGTCTTCGACCTGTACGTGTAATGACTAAAATACCCCTTTACACATTGCCATGCATTTAGAGAGGAAGAGTGTACTAACAACTCTCTAATAGACATCTACCATCCTTAGACCTCTAGTACAATGATTCATGACTTCTGGAATATTTCCACTTTCCAAGGGATCTAGCCTAAAGTAAACATCCAAGTCATGTTCCCCAGGGCCCTGGATAATTAGATCATTTGAATAGTCACAAGGGGCGACATAGCGCAGAAGCTATCTTGTACAAGTCTGTCTTAACTAATTAGTCACATATACCTAACGTATAAGTATATCGGCTCTACGAAAGAACCTCAAATACAGTATATCAAAGTATATGCTTCTAGCTTCGTTAGACCACCAACTCATACTCAAGTAGTAGAGTATTAGTCCATGCTATAGTAGTAATAGTCTAGGTTTCTTTTAAATAGTACTTTTAAAAACCACTATTGCAGGTCCTATTCTACATATTTGAAATATGCTCATGTTATGAAGTGAGTGAACTACTCACTATCTAAAGGTAAGCCATTCCCCATTTGGAATTCATAATACAATAACCTAATCATGATGAGATTCCCATTCTCATCAATTGGTTAAGAACAAACTTTTATGTGTTAAGTAACCCATGATCTATACCTTACTGTGAAAGACCACCATTCACATAGATCACTTACTTAAACACAATGGATCCTTTCCAAACAAAATTTGTGCATAAAAAAATGTAGATTCACAAATAAATTTTGAGAATAAATTATTTTATTAATAAATTCGATAATTACATAAGATAAACTAGTTTAGATGGCATATATTCCAACAGTTACATCACCAACCCAGCTTTACTATTGCACATCACTTTAAGATCCTAGATATCTCTTTAAAGCTGTATGAATTCCTACCTTTCATACCATTTATACATCATGATCTGTCTTTAAAATAAAAAGGGGATTTCAAAAATTAGATTTCAAAAAAGTGTTTAGATTTGCCAAAAATCTTATTCACCCCCTCTAAGATTTTTCAATTGGTATCAGAGCTTTGGTCTACATTTCTTCGGCTAAACAGCCTTGTAGAAAAGATCTTTATGGCAAATACCTCATTTCTTCCTTATATCGAGGGATCCTCGACAAATAGACCTCCCTTTTTCATTGGGGGCATTGATTGAAAAAGGACCATATGTTCTTTCTCAAAGTGTTGAAGGTTAAATAGTTCCTAAATAGAATGATGAATATGATGTTGGAGACAATGCCAAAATGACATTGAATTTTCAAGCTATGAACATTCTATATTGTGCCCTTGATGCCACTAAATATAACTGAGTAAGTGGCTATGATTCAGCCCATGACATATGGAGATTGCTTGAAGTTACCCCTAAGGGGACAAATCAAGTAAAGGAATCGAAGCGGGGACTTTTGAGTCATGATTATAAATTATTCACTTTGAAGCCCAATGAGAGCATAACCAACATGTTCACTAGATTTACAAATATTACAAATGGACTTAAGGCATATGGGAAAAGTTATTCCTTTGGTGAATAAAATAAAAAAATTCTTGATGCCTTGCCAAAGAGCTGGCATCCTAAAGTCAGCTGTGGAGGAATCAAAGGATTTGAAAACCTTATCCACTGAAAAGCTAATTAATTCTCTCTTGACTCAGGAAATGAAACTCAAAAGATTTGAAGAATTTGATGACAGTGACAAAAGCAAAAGAGGAACAACCCTGAAAGCTGTTGATGATGATGCCGATAGCAATCAATCTGATAGTGACAATGGAACTAAATTGGATACAGAAGAATTGGCTATGGTTATTAAAAAATTCAGAAATATGTTTAGAAAAGGAAATTTTAGAAGAGGTAAGAAGTTTGTAAAAAAGAAGTGATAAACTTTGATAGGGGCTAAATTAGTCATGTTTTTCCTAGTTATTTGAGGTTCATTTGTAATATATTTTGTTCAATAACTAGTTATATTCCTTCATATTTGAGATTTTACCCTTGGAAAGATATTTTGTTCTTTATTTCAGATTTTTAGGGTAAAATGAAATAAAAACGTAGCAAAACAGAGGAGAGGCGGCGCCGGATAGGACCCTAGAACTGGCGCCTGCAATGCACTATTGACATGAACTTTAAGGCACCGAAAAAATTGTTGAAACAGAGCAAAACAGAACCAAGGCAGCACCTGCTGTGAAGCTGGAATCGGCGATGACTTTATTATGGAACACATTGTGCAAAATTCGAAGAAAAATCGACAAACGAGTGGAGGAATAGAACACAACCGGTGCCGGCTTCGAGAGCCAAGGCGGCGCCAATTGTGCCCTGAAGCCAAGGCAGTGCTGTGATTTTTTCTACGCGGTTTTTGGTAATCTAAGGAGTTTTAGTATCTTCCAACTTCTACTCGGCCAGGAACTTTGTACCTACGAGTTTAGGCACTTCCTAAGCCTATAAATACATGAAAAACACAAGGAAAAAAGAGAGAATTCATTGATCATAATAGAAAATCACTCAATCAACGCAGGAATTCTTCAAGTCCAAGGAGGGTTGTGCAAGAAGGTCTTCAAGGAAGAAGAATGAGGCTTGTCTATGAATGCTTTCTTTTACTTTGTTTTTTTTTTTCTTGACAAAGATATGTCTATTGTTTTATTGTAATTCAACGTTGTTTAGATATTCATGATTTTTAGAGTTGTTTGATCTTTTGATTAATTTGTTATTATTTTTTGTATTCAATTACTTGTGCTTATTACGAGATTAGTTGGTTGGTTCTATCCAATGACTTGCTGGACCAAAGGGGGTTGATGGTAGTTTCAATTTATTAATTTCATGTTCTATTGGCTATTGACTTGCTGGACTAAAGGGGGTTGATTGCTTATAACTAGTAATTGAGGATTAATTGATGTCTTCCGAGACCAATGATTCATTGATTAATTTCATGCTTTGAATTTTCCGAGACCAAGGGAATTTAATTAAGGATTATGTTTATTGCGTCTTTTGGATGAATTAGTTGAGACGGACCAAGTGATTCTAATTTATCTAGAAGATAGTGATTTCATGGATTGACCATCGAAGTGAGTCTACTTTAATCGTTCATGATGCCAAGGGAATAATTAGTTATGATAAAGGTTGGATACTTCAAGATTATGTTTGTCTAACCAATGGCCCAAGTTACATAAACCTACATCCTTGACATGTATATATTTTTATTTTGTTTTTCTTTTTATTTGCTTTTCACTTTATCGAGTTGGTTAAACAATGAAAGAAAAGTAATTAATGTCTACTTGTTCCTTGAGGATCGACATTCGGTTGAACTCTATGCTCGGTTAATGATGAGTACGCTTGCTCATATGTGTGATTTGGGTTGAACGTTTTAATTTAACTTGATTGGGAATGTGCTTAGTTTTTGTATGATTTTTATACCCAAGTCCGAACACATCAAGTTTTTGGTGCCGTTGTCGAGGAATAATAGCATGAAAGCTTGGATTTTGTTGGTTTAACCATGTAAATATGTAAGATATTTATAATTGTTCTTTCCGCAACAAGGTGCTATCTTTTGTATTTCATGTATTCTTGTACACCCTTGTAAACTAACCTAACCTACTAACTTTAACTATGCTCTTTTTACTAACGTTGTAACCTTGTAGTTTTGTTTTTTAATCTTTAATTATGTATCTAACTTCTTGTTTTCTTAGGTGTTACCCTTGGTACATGACCCGAAAATCCAAAGGCGAGATAGTCGATTTTGACCCTGAAATCGAGAGGACATTATCAAAAATTCGCCGGACAATTCAAAGGAACCTGATCATCGAGATGGATGGTGCTCAACAGAACAATGCTAGGAATAACAAGAGGGTTATGGTTGACTTTGTGAAACCCGCAATCTCGAGCACAGGCTCAAGTATCACTAGACCTAGGATAGATGCAAACAATTTTGAAATAAAGCCCAATATTATCCAAATGGTGCAAAATATGGTTCAATTTGACAGGCTACCTGAAAAGGATCCCAATGCTCACTTAACTAGTTTTCTTGAGATTTGTGATACTTCAAGATGAATGTTGTTTCTGAAGATGCCATTAAGTCAAGACATTTTCCTTTTTCCTTAAGGGATAGAGCAAAATCTTGGTTAAAGTCCTTACCTATAGGTTCCATCACAACTTGGAATACCCTAACTAAAAAATTTTTGGCCAAATATTTTCCCTCAGCTAGGACAGCCAAACTTAGGAATGAAATCTTCACCTTTCAACAATTAGATTCTGAGCCCTTATATGAAAGTTGGGAGAGATTTAAAGAGATGTTAAGAAAATGCCCACACCACGGATTTGAGCTAGGAATGCAAATGCTTATCTTCTTGAATGGCCTCACGTTCGCAACACGACAAGTGGTGGACTCTTCTGCAGGGGGTTCCATCAATCATAAGACCTCAGAACAGGTATTTAAGCTTATTGAAAATTTGGCTTCTAATAACTATTCTTGGGGAAGTGCAAGGTCAAAAGCTCGTGTGCAAGGAGTGCACAAAGTGGATGCTATGGCAGCATTAGAGGCTAAGGTGGACGCCTTAACTCAATAGATGGAATAGATGGTGATGCCTTAAGGTCATGTTTTAAACATCAATTGTGATTTCTGCAGAGAAGGACACCCCAATCATGAATGCCAAAATATAGGGTCACTCCAAGAAACGTCGAAACAAGCAACCTTTGCAAGTAATATCCGGCCAGGTAACAATCCTTATAGCTCTACCTATAATCCTGGTTGGTGAAATCACCATAATTTCTCTTGGAGCAATGGGAATCAACCTAGGCAGGGTTCTTTCAATTTTTGCGGAAATCAAAGGAACCAAAACCCCATGACCAACACTGCAGCACTTCTAAAACCACCATTGGAAGAGTTGATTGGCCAATTGGTAAGTACTACAGAAACTAAGTTCCAAGGAGTCGATGCAGCGAAAAGGAACTTAGAGGCTTCCATGCGTAATTTGGAGAACCAAATTGGTCAACTAGCCAAACTCTTGGGAGATCGTCAAGTGGGGACATTACCAGGGAATACTGAGGAAAGTCCACGGGATCACAGTCGTGGGAAACATTGAAGCAGTCTTACTTTTCTCTACTTTCAGTTTTTGTGAGTGAGAAAATTTTTTTATTTCTATCATTTTGATTGATTAATTAGAATGTATTATTCAGCATTATTGTATGTTTCCCATTTTTACTTAAAAAAAATATGGATAACTAGACAAAATCGAGCCGGCACGGGCTTTAAGAGCTCGGACCGGCGCCGGTTCCTGTCGGGGGAAGCATAATTTAAGGGTCATTTTGGCCACTTTTCCTTCAAAATCTCCATTCTCCCTCTCAAATTCTCTCAAGCCCGCGCTGGCTTCACATCCCTCACTTCCCAAAAATTTGATTTTGCAACTCCTAAACACGTCTATAATGTCTATTGACTTCTCTTTTGATGATCCTACAGATCAAAACACTCAAAATCTTCAATTTTTCATAACACCATCACATTTAATCCACAAGCAAGGAGCTTAGATTTCTACAAAAACCTTGCATCTTTTGCTTGCCCATGCATACAAGAGCATAAAGGTATGATTTTTTCTATGGTTGCATCTGAAGATAAAATTGCAAGCCAAACTTAGCCCAAAAACCAACCACGTGAACAACTAAAACGCAGCACACCTGCGTGAAGAAGAAAAAGGGGGGAAAAAAATATTTTCTTTTACCTCTTCTTGTTGATCTCACACTCGGCTGAACTGGAATATACGGAACTGGGGTAGGCGCGCTTGTAGAAGCCTCTGGTGCAATCCCTGCAAGCCTTCTACTTCGTCTTTGCATGTAGATGAACGCCTAACTTTCGATCTTCCAGTATATGGCCTGCCTAATCTCGTTTGGTGAACAACTTAGGGGCTAAAGAATATTTTCTGGAGAGGGAGGAAAAAACGTCTGGTATTTTTTACAGAGACGAAGCCCCGGGGAAAAATACCGTACCTTCCTTATCTCCTGTTTAACCTAAATAAAACCCTAGGTTAAACTGGATTGGGCCATTGGACTCTTAGTTTAACCTTTTGGGCTTAATTAATTATTCTAACTAAAACCAAATAATTGGCCCAATTAATAAATAATTAATTTTTCCAGCCCAAATAAACTAGTCTAATTAATTAAGCCTATATTAGTTTAGTCCCAGGTTAATCTTTAATTATTCAAACTGGGCCAAAGCCCTGAATAATTAATTAACCCACCAAACTAATTTAATTAATTCTCTCTCTCCATGGACCTTTATTTTATTCTAACCCAATAATTAAATCAGGCTACTTAAATAAAATAAATTCCATTTAAATTAAGATCAATTCTTTAGCCCATATTTAATTAGGACTCACGGTCTATACTGGGGACCAAAAGACACACCGCCTTGGCTACTAAAATGACCAAAATACCCTTGCCATAAAAATAGCTGTATTTTACATTTTAAATATTTCCTAATATCACCATAAGGAAATATTGACCCCAAGGACAATGCTGCGTTAGCAAAGTCTCCGACCTACAGGTGAAATGACTACAATACCCCTCTACACATCGCCGTACATTTAGAGAGGAAGAAGTGTACTAACACCCCTCTAAATGACATCTACCATCCTTAGGCTTCTAGTCCAATGATCCACGACTTCCTGGAGTGTTTCCGCTTTCCAAGGGAGCTACCCTAAAGCAAACATCCAAGTCATGTTTCCCAGGGCCCTGGATAATTTAGACCATTCGGACAACCACAAGGGGCGATATAGTGCAGAAACTATCTTGTATAAGTCTGTCTTAACTAACTAGTCACACATACCCAACATGCAAGTATATTGGCCCTATTATAGAACCTCAACTACAGCAAATCAAAGTATATGCTTCCAGCTTCGCTAGACCACCAACTCATACTCAAGTCGTAGAGTACTAGTCCACGCTGTAGCGGTAGTAGTCTAGGTTTCTACCATATAGTACTTTGAGAAACCACTACTACAGGTCCTGTTCTACGTATTCGAAAGTGGGTGGACTACCCACCGGCTAAAGGTAAGCCATTCCCCATTTGGAATTCATAACATAATAACCTAAACATGATGAGGTTCCCAGTCTCATCAATAGGTTAAGAACAAATGTTTATGTGTTAAATAACCCGTGATCCATACCTTACTGTGAAAGACCACCATTCACATGGATCACTTATTTAAACACAATGGAGTGCATTCCAAACGAAAATCGTGCACAAACAAAAAGTAAATTCACAAACAATTTACGAAAATAAATTCTTTTATTAAATAATTCGATTTTACATCGAAACCTAGTCTAAGAGGGCATACAATCCAACAATCTCCCACTTGCACTCTAAGACTAGGTAAGTCCATAGGTGCCCACCCCTATGGCGTCTAAGTGTCTCTTGAAGACTCTCTCGGCCAAAGGCTTGGTGAATGGGTCTGCTAGATTGTTTTACGAGGTAATATGCTCCACCACGACTTCTCGTCTCCGGATGAAATCCCGGATCGGGTGGTACTTCCTCTCGATGTGTTTCCCCTTCTTGTGGTTCCGAGGCTCCTTAGATTGCGACACTTTGCTCCGGTGTTGTCGCAATACATCACAACCGGCCTGTCCATATGTGGTACGACTCCAAGTTACGAAAGAAACTTCCGGAGCGGACTCGCTTCCTTGGACGCTTCCGAAGGCTGCCACATACTCGGCTTCCATGGTTGAGTCGGCAATACAAGATTGCTTGATACTCCTCCATGAAATTGCTCCTCCGAGACAAGGTGAAGACATATCCACTAGTGGATTTTCTCTCATCCTTATCCGCTCGGAAGTCCGAGTCCGTGTATCCTGCGGGAACCAAATCATCGACCACTGTAAACCGACATATAATCTCTCGTTCCCTTGAGGTACTTGAGAATATGCTTTACTGACTTGCCAATGAACCTCCCACAGGTTTGACTGATATCTGCTAACTAAGCCCACGGCAAAGCAGATATCTGGCCTAGTACACAGCATGGCGTACATGAGACTTCCCACCGCCGAAGCGTAGGGAATCCTACTCATTCTGTCCTTTTCTTCTTGAGACTTAGGACAGTCCTTCGAAGAAAATGACAACCCATGTCTGCAAGGGATTAGAGCTCCCTTGCATGAGTCCATGTTGTACTTGGCCAGCATCTTGTCAATGTATGTCGCTTGGGATAATCCTAACATTCTCTGCTTCCTATTTCTAAGAAGCCTAATCCCGAGAATGTAGCTGGCTTCTCCCAAGTCCTTCATACTGAATTGACTAGACAGCCAAACCTTTGTAGATGACAATGTCCCTACATCATTTCCAATGAGTAGAATGTCATCCACATACAGGACAAGAAAAACCACATTGATGCCTTCAAGTTTCCTGTACACGCATGGTTCATCTTCGTTTTGAATAAAACCATAAGACTTTACGGTCTCATCAAAACGAATGTTCCATGCTCTTGATGCCTGCTTAAGTCCATAAATGGACTTCTTAAGCTTGCAAACCATGTGTTCCTGGCCTTCAGCAATGAAGCCTTCCGGTTGGGACATATAGATGTCTTCGCTAAGATGGCCATTTAAGAATGCCGTCTTGACATCCATTTGCCATATCTCGTAGTCATAGTGACGAGGCGATGGCAAGGAGGATGCGAATGGATTTAAGCATGGCTACCGGGGAAAAGGTTTCCTCATAGTCGATACCCTCTTTACGAGTATACCCTTTCGCCACAAGCCTAGCTTTGAAGGTTTCCACCTTCCCATCTGCTCCTCTCTTCCTCTTGTATACCCACTTGCACCCAATGGGTTTTATCCCTTCGAGTGAAGCTACAAGATCCCAAACCTGATTGAGGTACATAGACTCGATCTCGGCTTTCATTGCTTCATGCCACGATTTGCATCGGCATCGGCAATAGCCTCCTCGTACCTAGCGGGGTCTTGTTCACGATGGTCGGAAACCAGCTCAAAGGCTTCTCCAGTCCATCTATCCGGAACCCTAGACACTCTCCCACTACGACGAGGCTCCATTTGTACGAGTTCTTGAGGTTGTGCCTCTTCTTGTTCCAAAATCGGGTCGATAGAAGTCGATTCCATAGATAACTTCTCCTGCGGTTCCAACCTCGTTGAACCTTTAGTGGAAGTACTTTGATCATCTTCCAAGTATCTAGCATTAGTGCTGACTAGTACCTTCTGCTCCTTAGGATGATAAAAGTAGCCTCCTTTTGTCCCTTTTGGATACCCAACAAAATAGCATAATTCGATCTTGGTTCCAACTTGTCTCCCTTAATCGGTACATAAGGTGGACACCCCCAAATCCTGAGATGATTCGGACTTGGCTTATGCCCAGTCCACATCTCATAGGGAGTCCTAGGTGCTGACTTGGAAGGCACCAAGTTCGAGAATATATGCCGTTGTTTCCGGGGCATATCCCCAAAAGGACAACTGGAAGAGTAGCATGAGACATCATGCTTCGGACCATTTCCATCAACGTCCTGTTCCTTCTCTCGGCTACTCCGTTCTGCTGGGGGTTCCGGCGCGAGAGGCTGGGATACTATCCCATGATGTACCATGTAGTCCTTGAATTCACCTAGGAGGTACTCTCCACCACGATCCGATCGTAAGGTTTTGATTAATTTACCTGTCCAGACGCTCCACTTCGACCTTAAACTCTTTGAACTTGTCAAAAGAGTCGGACTTGCGTCTCATCGGGTAAATGTAACCATACCTCGTACAATCATCCGTGAACGTGATGAAGTACTCAAAACCTCCCCTGGTTGGTGTAGACAATGGACCGCACACATCAGTGTGAACAAGACTCAACACCTCCTTGGCTCTATCCGTCTTTGGTGTAAAAGACCTTTTGGTCATTTTTCCCATCAGGCAAGATTCACACTGAGGCCAACTTTCCAATCTCAATGAGCCCAAAGGCCCATCATGGATTAGCCTACGAATCCTGGTTGAGTTAATATGACCCAACCTCAGATGCCAAAGGTATGAATCATTGATATTGGTCTTTCTCTTCTTAGTTAAAGGTTCAGACAGAGCGTTATTTGATTGGTTATTAATAGGGTTTAAAATAACAAATTTCCATACATGTGCCCAGTACATAAAATTTCTCCATCTCTGCTGATAGAAATACCGAGAATGGAAAGATACGAGAATATCCTTGATTAATAAGTTTTGCAAGCTGAAATCAAATTCGACGAAAACCGAGTACATATAAAATGTCTTTTAAAACCACTATCTTATTACAATCAAAATTAAGATCCGGCTCTCCCACTTGCAAGGGCCCGGACTTGTGCTCCATTACCCACTCGAAGCCCATGTTCGCCCTTCTTGAGTCTTCTTATCTTCCTAAACCCACTGCAAGGAGTTACGAGATATGATCGGTGGCTCCTGAATCAACAATCCAAGTGGAAGTTGATCCTACCATTGATATGGACTCTAGATAGTAAACATTACCTGTGGGGTTTTTCTTGGCTTCGAAGATCCGGACACTCCTTTTTCCGAGTGTCCCTTCTTTCCACACTTGAAGCACTTGCCCTTTGGTTTGTCCTTGGGCTGGTTCTTGGGTGAGGCTGCTTGCATTCCCCTTCTTCCTCTTGAACTTTACGGGCTTAGGCCCGGTTCTTGAAGAAGAGGCCTTAGCAATCATGGCCTTAGGCTGCGGCTTCATGACCTTCTCCGCCATACGGAGCTCCTTCATCGGTTCGAGTCAAACTCATGTTCAACTTGTTCATGTTATAGTTTAACTTGAGGCGAGTGAAAGAGCCCGGTAGAGATTCGAGAACCATGTCCACTTGGCTCTCGGGGTCAATGACAGCCCCTAAGATTTCTGCCTCCTCGAAAGCGGCAATCATCTTGAGCATATGCTCTCGGATCGATGCTCCCTCGGCCATCTTAGTGTTTACAATTGTTCGAAGAGCCTCCTGCCTTGCGGGCCGGCTCTTGTCCGCGAACATAGTTGCCAACGATTGACTTATGTCATATGCGAAGCCATGTGCTCGTGTTTTGGTTGGAGCACATTAGACATGGAAGCTAACATATAGCAACGTGCCATTTCGTCGGCTTTCTTCCATGCCTTTTCGGCCTCTCGCTCTTCGGCGGTGGAACCTTCCCAGATAACGGGGCGAGGTTTCGTAAAGGACATACTTATACTCCTCGATTTGTGAGTATTATGTCCGGGTTCCTTTTCCGAGTCCACATAGTTTGGACCCGTTAACTTATTCTCCCTGAGAATAACGGCCAATGGACTAAAAGAACCTCCCACCATTTACGAAAATCGAAAATAAAAGAAAGAAATTAGTTTGTGAAAACAAAATGAAATTTGTGCACTGAAAATAATTTGGCTCTTAGGAAAAGCGACATAGCTTCTTGGGAAGATTAACGAGTTTCCTAAGCTAAGTGTATTAACCACCACAAATTAATTTCCCTTCTAGGTAATGGTCTAGAGAATAACTCCATCGTGGGATGGCCGTTTCCTCTCATTTCCTATGGACATACCTCGCACTATAACCTCCAACGTGGGCTGGCCGATCATAGTACGTGCCCCGGGTTATTAATTACATCCTTCCATTAGATCTAGATCCTTGTGGTATCCCCATCCTATACGGGTTCACTCCCGGGGTGACGCGAGGGGATCCACGATCTCTAATGAGGACCGTGATGGAAGCCGTGGGGCCGTTGGAACCCCTCTCCCACTTAGTCTTTTAAAATTAAGGTTTTACGGAAAATATCCTTTTGAAATTTCCATTAAGTTTTTCTTAACTCAAAAATAAAATATCTAAGTCCAATAAAATCTCTATGTCAAGGCTTATATCCTTTGAGAGATTTCCTCCATGGACTAATTTTATATAAGTTAAAACTTAATGATTTCAAAAATTTCCAACTAAAACTTTCTAGAGACTTTGGTCTCAAGTTTATTTGACAAAATCATTTTTCTAGTCCAAAACAAAACAAAATGGCTCTCCATTTTAATTTACAAAAATATCTAAATCCAATATATTTTCTATGTCAAGGATTAAATCCTTTGAGAAAATATTTAAGGATTAATTTTTGTACCAATTAAAATAACCATTTAGTTTTTAAAGAAAAATATTTTTCCTTGCTAAAACAAAAGGTTCCCAAAGACTTTGGTCTTTGAGAAAAAGCACACATAGGTACATAAAAAAAATAGCATGCTAGAAAACAATAAACGTTTTCATGATTTTCTATTTTTTAAACCTAAGTGCCCAAATAATAGAATTAAACACATTAATTAATTAATTAATGATCTTGTTTAATCCTAAAAACCCTTACTAATATTTTTCATGCAAATATATTCCAAGAATATAAATATTGCAAAAATATTAACTTCGCCTGGTATGGACCCCAAAACAAAAAAAGAAAATGCAAGAAAATTACAAGGGGAAAAAAAAAAATTTCCATTGTTTCACTGCACCCGCCGCACAGGAACAAAACAATTCTGGTCATCGGTCCACAACACCCGCCGCCCCGGAACAACCGCATCATGGACCATCCAAGCCCGCGACCCGCCCGGTGCTTGACCGCGTGTTGACCCGCGAGAAGACTTCGGATTTCGCGAATTGAATTGCAATTTTGCAATTCAATTCCATCCGATGCAGCCGAGCCGGTAAGCCACGAAGCCGAGCCGTCCTCCTTGTTCCAGACACGAGACGCTGCTGGCGGCTCGGCTCGGCTAGCCGAGCCGATGAACGATGCCGTCGCTTCAATTCTCCGGTGCGATTTTCTTCTGCTGCGTTTTCTTCGGTTTTTTTCTGCGATGGATTTACTTGCTTTTGCCCTCCGATTTCAACCAAAATCAATAAAACCAAAAACCAACAACCGCCTATACCCTTTAAAATTGGGTTTACACGATTTATTCTCGGAAAAACAGTGAATTACATCTCACCTATACCTCCATCCGAGAGGTTTAACAAGCCATCTATCCATACCAAAAAACCAGCGAAGGATCACGGTTAATCACACATAAGCTGTCCGATTTTATTAACTAGCATACGGGCTTCCTATATGTGCAAATATCTTCATGCTACGATACCAATTGAAGATAAAATTGCAAGCCAAACATAGCCCAAAAACCAGCCACGTGAACAACAAAAACGCAGCACACTGCGTGAAGAAGAAAAAGGGGGAAAAAAATATTTTCTTTTACCTCTTCTTGTTGATCTCACACTCGGCTGAAGCTGGAATATACGGAGCCAGGGTAGGCGCGCTTGTAGAAGCCTGCAGTGCAATCCATGCAAGCCTTCTACTTCGTCTTTGCATGTAGATGAACGCCTAACTTTCGATCTTCCGAGTATATGGCCTGCCTAATCTCGTTTGGTGAACAACTTAGGGGCTAAAGAATATTTTACGGAGAGGGAGGAAAAAACGTACGGTATTTTTTACGAGAGAGGAAGCCCGGGGAAAAATACCGTACCTTCCTTATCTCTGTTTAACCTAAATAAAACCCTAGGTTAAAGCTGGATTGGGCCATTGGACTCTTAGTTTAACCTTTTGGGCTTAATTAATTATTCTAACTAAAACCAAATAATTGGCCCAATTAATAAATAATTAATTTTTCCAGCCCAAATAAACTAGTCCAATTAATTAAGCCTATATTAGTTTAGTCCCAGGTTAATCTTTAATTATTCAAAGCTGGGCCAAAGCCACTGAATAATTAATTAACCCACCAAACTAATTTAATTAATTCTCTCTCTCCATGGACCTTTATTTTATTCTAACCCAATAATTAAATCGGGCTACTTAAATAAAATAAATTCCATTTAAATTAAGATCAATTCTTTAGCCCATATTTAATTAGGACTCACGGTCTATATTGGGGACCAAAAGACACACCGCCTTGGCTACTAAAATGACCAAAATACCCTTGCCATAAAAATAGCTGTATTTTGCATTTTAAATATTTCCTAATATCACCATAAGGAAATATTGACCCCAAGGACAATGCTGCGTTAGCAAAGTCTCCGACCTACAGGTGAAATGACTAAAATACCCCTCTACACATCGCCGTACATTTAGAGAGGAAGAAGTGTACTAACACCCCTCTAAATGACATCTACCATCCTTAGGCTTCTAGTCCAATGATCCACGACTTCTGGAGTGTTTCCAGCTTTCCAAGGGAGCTACCCTAAAGCAAACATCCAAGTCATGTTTCCCATGGCCCTGGATAATTTAGACCATTCGGACAACCACAAGGGGCGATATAGTGCAGAAACTATCTTGTATAAGTCTGTCTTAACTAACTAGTCACACATACCCAACATGCAAGTATATTGGCCCTATTATAGAACCTCAACTACAGCAAATCAAAGTATATGCTTCCAGCTTCGCTAGACCACCAACTCATACTCAAGTCGTAGAGTACTAGTCCATGTCTGTAGCGGTAGTAGTCTAGGTTTCTACCATATAGTACTTTGAGAAACCACTACTACGAGGTCTGTTCTACGTATTCGAAATACGCTTATGTCATGAAGTGGGTGGACTACCCATCGGCTAAAGGTAAGCCATTCCCCATTTGGAATTCATAACATAATAACCTAAACATGATGAGGTTCCCGAGTCTCATCAATAGGTTAAGAACAAATGTTTATGTGTTAAATAACCCGTGATCCATACCTTACTTGTGAAAGACCACCATTCACATGGATCACTTATTTAAACACAATGGAGTGCATTCCAAACGAAAATCGTGCACAAACAAAAAGTAAATTCACAAACAATTTACGAAAATAAATTCTTTTATTAAATAATTCGATTTTACATCG